>CM017799.1:28307185-28837451 GCA_008086715.1 Sitobion miscanthi | reverse complement strand
ATACATTAATATAATAATTAATATTATGATTTGTGTGGATTTCATACCGTGCCATTTGCACATCTCTGTAACAAGTATTAACAATAGAAAAAATACCTTATTAATGTAGTAGGTATTCAAAACCATAGGTAAATATGGTTAGTTTTTTACTATTATTAAGAGAATAATAATATACTATGATTATTATCATAACTCGATTCCTAGAACAAATTGTTAACATAAGTATTAACTATGTGTTTACTTTTCCAAAGGTTGTTCACTACAAAACAAAATAAGAAAATGTTAATTAAATATAATATATTTATATATGTTACGGGCAAAGTAGGAAATCGAGCATTGTTATGCTATGATCGGGCACTGCGCACAATGCCCGAACATTTTGGGCAATATAAGAATGATCATATCGCTGCAACTCTTTTCCTCACATTCAAATTTTTTACCCCGAAGCCACGATTTGCTTGTGCACAACGAAATCAGTCGTTTTACCTGATAACGGATAACTCGTTTGCGCACAACGACACATTCACACACATGTATATAATTATTATTATTATCGTCACAGACTGCAGTACAAATTATCAAATATTTGACAGCAATAATTATCTTATCATCTTTTCGGATTTTCTGTTGGTACCTAACTACTTTTAGTACAGTTTCAGTAGTTATGGTTCGATACAATAGTGAAGTACTAATGTTTTTACGACGTAAACTCTTGAATATGGACGTTGAAATTTTTAATATAATATTTTTAATTTTGAAACTCGGCGAGGAAAACGATGTTTTAATATCAAATATTATACATTTAGAGAATATCGTGTTTTAATGAGTGGATATTCAAATTTTAGATTATATACTTATATTGACTATACTGTAACGATATTATGACGATACCTATCTAACTATACGCGATAACGGCAACCGATAATACGAACCGATCCGTAATTTCAACGACACAGTGATCGCATAGTATATTGCGCATTTGCGCGAACACCAAAATTGCAAACACTTAATAAAAAAAGTAATATAATGCTATTTTATGTGCCTAAAATTACTTTATAGTTATATAATTAATTACATTAAAACTATTAGAATAACTAATAAATAATATTCATCTTGTTCATGTCGAACCACTCAAAATATTAATTCTTCAGTAGGAGATACCATACTGGATAATAGATTTAAAAACTATTTAAATGCAACTAATATTTGAAGCATCTATTCAAGTATTTATTATAATTATTTAAAAATGCAGTAAAATATTTTTTTTTGATTTTTAGTATATTCAATATTTAACCTATAGTGCTATACAATTCCAGGACAATATTAACTTTTCCAACATTGCCCAATTTCCTACTTTGCCCGTAACATATAATAAAGAGTATATTATATTATGAGCTTAAGTCTCCTTCGCAACACGTTTAAACTCTAATGATTGAAAAAAATTTTTTCTACCTCTTGAAAATTAAAAGCTAGGTTACAAGTCCATAGTTTTTACCTCTGAATTTAAAAATCTCATTCTCTACAAAATAAAATATTAATATTTTCATTATAGTTAATAATTATACCTATATTGTTAAAGTCTCCTTAGCAAATCATTAACACTCAGATTATTATAAAATATTTTTATTTACTGTGAAATGAAAATTAAAAACTAGATTTGAGACCAATATCTAATGGAGCAAGAAAAATTTACAAACTTATCATTCCTTTATAGGGCAAGGGTAAGCAACTCTATGTGTTACACCTAGAAATTTAACACTTGAAACCGGTTTCAAAATCGATTTCAGAATCGGTATAACCGTTAAGACCAAAACTGAAAAAAATTGGATACCGGTTTTATAATCTAAAACCGAAACCGAACAAAACTTAGAAACCGGTATTATAACTCAAAACCGAAACTGGATAAATTGGATACCAGTATTATAACTTAAAAACTAAACCAAAAAAAAAAATTTAAAAAAGGTATTCTTTTTTTGAAAATCTTTGGTATCTTGGACATTTTAGAAAGTTTACTTTTCACAAAAGTCGATTCGAACGCGCTATCCCGCGATTCAAATAAATTAATAAACTGAGAATGAACGTTGATAGCCCAGGCCTTGAGGCCGATTTTAGAAATCTATTATTGAAAATAAATAGATAAAAATGTATATTTTACAAAAAGGCTTTATTTGTGTCTTTCATATTTAAAATAGGTACCTACCTACTACCTACTTGTTTAATTGTTTATTTTATACGTAATCTGAGGTCTATTGAATATTTATGTTAAATTTACTAGTGAAAAATAATTAACTAAGTTACGTTTAATCTTTATAAATAAAGTTCTTACGTATATTAATTGGCAGAGCAGCGTTTTCGTCTATAGTTTCCCCTAAAGATACTTATAAATACACAATACTCGTATTATTTTTAAAACATTTATTACATTTTATTAGTATGTTATTTTATGAGTTATATTTCTCATTAATTTATAATAAGTAATGATGTTTGATTACCAACGCAATGATGGTGTCAGAATGCCACGAACAATGCCCGAACATTTTGGGCAATATAAGAATGATCATTTCGCTGCAACTAGTTTCCACACATTCAAATTTTTTACCCCGAAAGCCACGATTTGCTTGTGCACAACGAAATCAGTCGTTTTACCTGATAACGGATAACTCGTTTGCGCACAACGACACATTCACACACATGTATATAATTATTATTTTTATCGTCACAGACTGAAGTACAAATTATCAAAATATTTAACAGCAATAATTATCTTATCATCTTTTCGGTTAGTACCTAACTACTTTTAGTACAGTTTCAGTAGTTATGGTTCAATACAATAGTGAAGTACTAATGTTTTTACGACGTAAACTCTTGAATATGGACGTTGAAATTTCTGATATAATATTTTTGATTTTGAAACTCGGCGAAGGAAAACGATGTTTTAATATCAATTATTATACATTTAGTGAATATCGTGTTTTAATGAGTGGATATTCAAATTTTAGATTATATACTTATATTGAGTATACTGTAACGATATTATGACGATTTATGTAACACATTCACACATTTTTAATCACGCCTGTTTGAAGCAGACAGCCTTCAGCCTGTTAAAGTGAGAAGGAAAATGTGTGCGCAACGAGATCTGATACTAGGGATTTTCGTCTCAGGTAGCTAAAGTATATGTGCGCAATCGAGTTGTGATTTTTGACGCAAACTTGATGTAAAAAAGGTAAATTTGCGCAAACGAGTTGTAGCCGATCATTGGAGAGTCAATTTATCCATACATTGGGCGGGCATTGTACGAGGTTACCCAGGCAACATGTACCCCTATTGGGCACAAATGAATGAATTACTGCACACATTTATGTCGAATACTATTTATACGTAACAATAAAACAAAAAATCTATCCTTACATATTGTATTCGTTTGATCCACAACTTACGAGTTACGAGATACCTATCTAACTATACGTGATAACGGCAACCGATAATACGAACCGATCCGTAATTTCAACGACACAGTGATCGCATAGTATATTGCGCATTTGCGCGAACACCAAAATTGCAAACACTTAATAAAAAAAGTAATATAATGCTATTTTATGTGCCTAAAATTACTTTATAGTTATATAATTAATTACATTAAAACTATTAGAATAACTAATAAATAATATTCATCTTGTTCATGTCGAACCACTCAAAATATTAATTCTTCAGTAGGAGATACCATACTGGATAATAAATTTAGAAACTATTAAAATGCAACTAATATTTGAAGCGTCTATTTCAATATATTATGAGCTTAAGTCTCCTTCGCAACACTCTAATGATTGTAAATAAAATTTTTCTACCACTTAAAAATTAAAAGTTAGTTTACAAATCCATAGTCTTTACCTCTGCTTTTAACAAACTCATCTACTACAAAATAAAATATTAATATTTTCATTATAGTTAATAATTATACCTATATTGTTAAAGTCTCCTTAGCAATTCATTAACACTCAGATTATTATAAAATATTTTTATTTTCTGTGAAGTGAAAATTAAAAACTAGATTTGAGACCAATATCTAATGGAGCTAGAAAAATGTACAAACTCAACGTTTCTTTATTGGACAAGGGTAAGCAACTCTATGTGCACACCTAGAAATTCAGCACTTGAAACCGGTTTCAAAATCGATTTCAGAATCGGTATAACCGTTAAGACCAAAACTGAAAAAAATTGTATACCTGTTTTATAATCTAAAACCGAAACCGAAGAAAACTTAGAAACCGGTATTATAACTCCAAACTGAAACCTAACCGTTAAGACCAAAACTGAAAAAAATTGTATACCGGTTTTATAATCTAAAACCGAAACCGAAGAAAACTTAGAAACCGGTATTATAACTCCAAACTGAAACTGGATAAATTGGATACCAGTATTATAATTTAAAACCTAAACCAAAAATAAAATTTCAGAAAGTATTCTTTTTTTGAAAATCTTTGGTATCTTGGACATTTTAGAAAGTTTTCTTTTCCCAAAAGTCGATTTGAACGCGCTATCCCGTGATTCAAATAAATTAATAAACTGAGAATGAACATAAATAGTCCAGGTCTTGAGGCCGATTTTAGAAACCTATTATTGAAAATAAATAGATAAAAATGTATATATTACAAAAAGGCTTTATTTGTGTCTTTCATATTTAAAATAGGTACCTACCTACTACCTACTTGTTTAACTATTTATTTTATACACAATCTGAGCTCTATTGAATATTTATGTTAAATTTACTAGTGAAAAATAATTAACTAAGTTACGTTTAATCTATATAAATAACGTTCTTACGTATATTATATGACATAATAGCGTTTTCGTATATATTGTCCTCTATAAATACATATATATATACACAATACTCGTATTAATTTTCATAAATTTATTACATTTTATTAGTATGTTATATTATGAGTTATATTTTTCATTAATTTATAATAAGTAATGATGTTTGATTATCAACAATCTCATATTCACTTTCAATCATGCAGTGAGTCCTATTTATTATAACATGGTGTCAGAATAATAATACAGTTCATGACTATTTTTCTACAAAATAGTCTATAATTCTACCTATAATTTTCCTTTATATTTTAGATTTTGAGCAGAGCGATGAATGTATTGATTTTAAAATGATGTGTTTTGATTTTTGTTTTTCTTAATTTTTATTTTTTTTTGTATCTGGTTACACGATAAGTAGTCGAAATAATGCTTCGACTTTCAACTGCAGTTTCTTGTTCAATGGGAAAGTGAATCTAGTTGGCGCATTAGGTGAAAATCCCAAATTCCTATTAGTGTTCAAAAGTGCCGAGAAAAACAAAAAAAAATTAAGGAAAATCGGGATTTTTTACGCTAAATCGGTTTTCGACAAAATTGGTTTTAGTTTTTGGTGTAACATATATCAAGTGGTTTTTATTAAATTTATAAAAGACGTAGCAAGTCTTAATTCATAATTAAATTTCAAACTTTTGAATTAAATGCGTAAAATAACATTATAATTATTCAATTTAAAATTTTTATAGGATGATAATACGTGGGGAAAAACTAAATGTATGAGTTACAATATTATATTATGATATCTTGGATTCTGATTATAGCTATTTTTTTCAATATTGTAACGAGACAGAATTACCTACGTGTATTTATCTGTACATAGCGCGTATATACTACGTACGCTACACATGAACAACTATACCGACGCGCCGCCAGATGACTGCCTGCGAACTAAACGAAACATTTTATGCAGCAACGCGTGCCGGGTATGCGCACTAGAGGAGGGCGCAAACTGCAATAACCATTAAAACACGCGTTGTACTAACAATATTTTATCACTTACAACTCAAAATACCAGTAAAATCATACCACCGAAGGACTACCTGTTAACCCAATAGTACATTCATCAAAAGACAGTAGGAACCTATATCAATTCATCACACAACACTATCAAAACCATGATCACCGAACAACTAAACGAGCACAGAGAAGAAACCACGATGGTTCATAAATAAGCCTCGTGGACAGCCGTTCTTTAGAACATCACTCCGCCGTGTCTGGAGCAATCTATATGTCAGTTCAAACAGTTCGGTAAGAGTTGCCGATCAATTAGCGCCGCGCTGCTGCCGCCGCATCCACTCCGCCGTGTCTGGAGCAGGCGTCATGTTAGTTCAAACAGCATGGTATGAGTCCATAGCCGCCACCGTCACACCGTCGAGAACGCCGAGCCCTGCTGCCGCCGTCCGTCGAAATCTCCTAGTTCCAACAGCACTCCTCCGTGTCTAGAGCTATCTGTATCATGTCAGTTCAAACAGCACGGTACGAGTTTCAGTCCGTAGCTGCCCCCGTCACACCGTCGAGAACGCCTTGCCCTGCTGCCGCCGTGCCATTGCTACTGCCGTCCGTGGAGTGCCCGTACGAGTCATAGTTCGCCGCCGCCACACAGTCGAGAATCCCGAGCTATTGCTGCTGCCGTCCGTCTAGTGCCCGTCGAAATCGCAAGAAACAAAAGCAACCAATACGCGAATAATCGTCACTTTAGTGACTATTACGGACCGCTGCCCCTTAACATCACCGGCACTAACAATCTCATATTCACTTTCAATCATGCAGTGAGTCCTATTTATTATAACATCTTCATGTAAAAGACCTTTTCCTTATTTAAATATATTTTAATTGTCAAGCTGTTTTACACAGTATAATTTAACTAAAAAAGAAAATATTGTTCAAATAAATATTTATTGGAGAATTACTATAAAACTACAAAAGATAAAAATCTATGAACCAAATCGTCTACGTGTTCAGTTATTTTATTACAATATAATGTGAGTTTTTATTAAAATAAAAACGGTTTTCGTAATATTATTAAATATATACTTACTTTTATATTTTTGATTAGGAAAAACATCTGTTTAAAAAATTTATATTTACAAACTGAATATTGACATTAGCATAATTATCGGCTATTAACTATATAAACGACAAACAATGTCTGTACATGTGTCTTTAATGCATTCCTAAACCGATTATCGGATTCCGATGAAATTTGGTACAGAGATAGACCAGCTCTCGGGGAAGCAAAATATTTTCCCAACCCGGGGAGGTTCTCAAACAGAGTTTTTTCTGTTCGTTACTGTCAAGGCAAGGTTATTATGAAATCTAGGCATAAATAGTGTTTGAAATTTGGGGGGAGAGGCTGTAGCTCAGGTTACTCAACAAAGTAGAAATAATACATGTACTACTAGCTAAGTATACTTTATAGTCTTTTTAACCTTTTAATTATAGTAGCGAAATCATAAGTTGTTTTTTTAGTGGGGGGGGGGGGGGGGGGTGGGGGGTGATATGTAGAATAAGTCAAAATATTGCAAAAAAATGTTACGATATCGGAGATATACTCGATACCGTTGCACTAATATTATATAAACGCTGTCTTTATATCATCAACCAGGGACGGTGCCAAGGGTGGGCAAGGGTAGGCGACTGCTTAAGGTGACCATTTAATGTATAAATATTCGTCGGTGTAAATGCGTTGTTTGATTTCACTTAAATGTTATATCTTAAAAACTGAAAAAAATAACAATAACGTTGATGATTAATTGCCACCTACGACGACTAATGATGAAGATATACACTTATACAATTAAAAATAATTAATATATTTAAATCTTAATTTGAACTGTCTTTTTTATTTTTTAAATTACTATTATGACGTATTAAATATATATATATTTTTTTTATTGGATAACCAACGGCAACATAAGCCATTGGGTGTGGGGTAGATAACTGTATAGGTTTTTAAATTGATTAGGTTGGTACACGTGTGTGTTGTGTTTTGGCAGAATTTCTAATGGGGCACCCGCAGGTTTCTGCCATGCCTCGGGAGGGGAATGGCGGCACTTGTTCTCCGGACACCGTGACTTGCCCGAAAAAAAATACCACCCATGGCCGAGGTATCGAACTCAGGTCGGCCACTCCGTCCCCCTATGAAATATATGTTATTTTTTAATGCAGAAACTCACTATAATAGTGTTAACTGATACATAAATCATTATTTTTTTTTTCTATTGATAAAAGTACAATTATTGTTGAGCTTACAAAAAATTGACTTGCACTTTATCGCCCCTCTAGGAATAAAATTCTGATGCCGTCCCTGTCATGAACTGAGAAGATTCTTAGTTAATGCTTCGTATACTCTGTGGATAGACAGATGTGGATAATTTTTGACATTTGGGGGGGCGGGCTTTAGCTCAGGTTACTCAGTTAAGTATACTTGATACTCTTATAATGATTTTAAATTATAGTAGTGAAATCGTTACTTTTTTTGTGGGAGGTCTGTAGACATTTTAGAGGGACTAAGCCATTCACTCCCCTTCCTATTTGCGCTTATATATGAAATAATATTTATCAAAAAACCATGGATAAATCAAAACATTGTAAAAAAATTGTAGTGGTATCTGAGACACATTCGATACCACGGACTTAGTCTGTGCACGATACCGTTGTATTATTAATATTATAAACGTTGTCTTTATAAACTCTGCGGTAGACAGATGTAGTGGTAGTCTTTATAATATACTGTATGTGAAAACGTAGACTTTATATAGTCTATGAACGGACGTAGTCTTTATATACTATTTGGACAGACGTAGTCTTTATAATAAACTATATGGGCAGACATAGTCTTTATATACCCTATGGACAAACGTAGTCTTTATGTAGTCAATGGGCAGACATAGTCCTTTCATACTATGTGCTATATTGTTATTTTTTTATTTTTTTTATTATTTATTTTGTCATTCTAAGGTGAAACTATATTTCTCGAAATTAGATGTTTAAACGAAGATTAACAATATTTGTTATTTCGTTATAATTCAAAAACATTATTAATGATGGCTTATAAATGACTTATATGATTGAATATAATTTTAGACTTGTACGGTACACGTTATTGTTCATTGGTTACGCCCGAGAATTTAGATGTAACACCCGAAGGACCACTCGGTGATGCCCGAGAATCAATTTAGTTTTCGAGGAGGGTTTTGACTTTGGCCTGTGTCACCCTTACCGCCTACTATTTGCGTAGGTAGGCAACTAAATGTGATTGCGCCTAATGTTTGGTGAGTAGGCAATTCTACGCACGACGACGACAATGGCGAGGACGGGAAAGAACTATCGAAGGTTATCGTTAAGGTTATGGTTAAGGTGCATGCTAGTTATGGGGAAGGATCCCTTGTGGCCAATTCGGTTTGGTGCAATGACCACAGAGCTCACAATAATAGGGATAATCCTTAAAAACTACCTTAACCCTACTGAAGTCTTGAGATGACCCACTGACTGACGCTGTTGGCATACGTCGACCTGGACGACACGGGGCGGCCTCTCACACACCGTATGTACGGTGCTGGCGGACTTATGCGGCAACTACTGATGGCACCGATGTGGTCGCAGTAGCAGCATGACGTCGACCTGACGACCTAGGGCGGCCTCTCACACTACGTTGCTGGCGGACTTACTCGCGGAATCTGACGGCACCGACGTTGACAACAACGAGCTGCCAAGGTTGACGACGAAAATGATAATAAAAGCAAAGACATCTCAGATTTTATAGCGACACACAATATAATAATAAAATAATAATAGTAATAATAATCGGTAACCGTGTGCACCATGAAATGCAAAATAAAGAAATAAAGATTTGTTGTACTCGCTTTAATAGCGGACCACACAAAAAATTCACGGATCGCTATATCAGCAGATCACAAAGTATAATATTTATAATAATAATAATATAGATCGCTATGTGAGCGGATCACACAATATAAAAACCGTATGGTCGCTGGAATAGCGGACCAACAAAATCAAAAACGAACAATAATTGAATAATAAAATAATAGTAATACAGTGAGGCGTTGGCCGCTGAATGCAAAAAAAAACAAAGTTATAATCTAATAAGACAAACACAAGCAGAATATACATATGAAAAAATATAACAATAATACAATTATAATAATCGTTTTACATTAATAACGGCATGACGGTGAGTGATTGAGTGGACGGAAGAGGAGGAAAGATGTCGCCGTCGCACAGATTAGCGTCCCGGGAAAAACATTAATTGCTTGGAGCGAACAGACACACATACAATTAGTTTGGACTCACTAACTGATCAACGTAGATCCTAAATAATGATAATTTGAGGCTTGCAGTTGTCGCAGTAAGTACAAATATTTTAAACGAGTGATACAATTTAAAAAGTATGTGTCATTTAACAAAATAAAATTTGATTAATTTGTATTTTATTGTGATTTACAATCAGTTTTTCCTAGAAATTGAAAACTATCAACAATAATTTAACAAAACCGTTTTGTGTCTGTGTACTAGTGTACCTTCCTATTTGTGTGTGTTGGACAGAATTCAGAATTACCAGATAAATACTGATAAGCTAGATGTAAAGTGTTTATGATCATATTATTATTATATATTGCATATTTGCATGTATGTGTAATGTGTATGCTTAATACTTATAATTTATAAGTTATAAATAATATAAATATGGTCGGAAATGAATTTAGTTTAATAATAAATTAGTACGTAAAGTATGACTTAATATGCAGAGGTAACTACATAGACCCATCAGGTATTATTGCAATATATTAAATATTTAATTAAATATTATATTTTCATCTTAAATATTATAGAACTCTTTAAATTCGAATTACTCTTAACTTGTCATTATAATATAATGAATACACTGCGGATAAATATTATTCAAAAAGCCAAAAGGATGTCGACGAAAATGTATCCTTTCTAATTTAGCGAAAACAGACAAAACTTAATAAGGGTTAATTTATTTAACACAAATTGTGTAATTCCAGGATACACCATACTGAGAAAGAAGAAATAATACATTTACTTATATTAATTAGTTTATTTAATCAATTTGAACTTGAATTATTTCATTTTGAAAACCACTAACTAGAGATTTATCTATTCAACAATAACTTTCCTGTTACTTCTGATTGGAATAAATATTAACAATGGTTATCTTACCTTGACACACTGAAAGTAATGTACAATGGTAAATTAAACAAATATGTCCAAAAATGTGTTAAATTTATCTTAATTTGCCCTTAGACTGGACCTAATTGGGAAACTCCCATACGGTGGATTGGGAACAATAACACTGACAGCAGGGTAATCGAACCCCGATCTCCTAGGTGGTATAATGGTAAGTATTGTTGCCAATCACGTGGGAGACCAGATCCGATTCATCTACACTACAACAGCCATTTACGTGCAATGTTGGGAATCATCTAGATAAAATCATTACTTCTAGATAAATGTAATGGTTATCTGTGGTAATTTATCTAGATAAATAGTATAACAATAAGAATATTTTTAATACTGAAATAGCCAATGTTTTATGAAAACGGAGTAGTGATTCCAAATTCCAATATTGTTAGAGTTAAAAAAAGAAATGTTTACTGAAATATTGTCAGTTTTATTTTGTTATTTTATTTTTATTCAAGTTGTATTAAAAATTTAAATTGTATATTATTTTAGTTGAGAAATGACATTAAGGATTTATTAATTAATAAATATTATCTAATTAGTAATAACTAATAAATTACATTATTTATAATATAATTTTAAAAAAAATTATCTATTTTTTATCTAGATAAAAAAAAATGATATTATATTTTATCTTATCTAGATACATTTTGAATGAATTATCTGTTATCTTATCCAGATGATTTTTTGGTTATCTTTTCCCAACACTGCTTACGTGTTCATTGGTGGCGGTGCTGCATTGATTAATTTTAAAGCAGCAAGAAAGCTAGATGATGCTGACTTGTTCTTTGTAATACCAAAATGAAAAAACGTCCGAAAGACTCTAATAATTTTTCAAATTTAAAAGACTGCACCAACAAATCATTATCCATCTTATATCTGTTTTGTACATATAATTTGTGAAAATAAGGTAAATATAACTAATTATACTAGTTATACTAATTACTATAATAAAGACATTTTGTGTTGTATGAGTTGATCGTTGATATAGATTATAATATATTGTTCATAAATGAGAACCAACAGAGGATAGCTGATGGAGTCAAATACGTTACTTAGGGGTGTAGAAGGGTACTTTTGTTACCCTAACAAGTACTATATTAGAAAAAACCGAACTAAATGAATTTAAATAGGTATGGCCAAAACAGAAATATTATAGTGTCGGTGAATTTGGTAACTGAAGTAACCCAGTTTAAATTAATTTTAATAAGAGTGAAAAAATTATAACAAAACAGTTGAATCGAGTATTTGCCATAGCATGCACTTCTATAAAAACTCTACATATTTTATTAAATTTTTAAATATTGGCAATTTTTAATGGTTAGTACATGAAATAAGCTGTATTCATAAATACAGTTAAGTATAGGATTACGGATATCAGCGAGTGGAGTATATATCTAGGATTCGTTCGATTATAACTATTTTAGTCAATACAACGTGAATTTTTTTATTTAAATAAAAAAATGATTTTGTTATGTTAGTAATATAATATTATACTTGCTATTACTATTTTGATTTATTATAATGTCTGTTCAAAAAAAAATATTTTACAAATTGAATATTGACATTAATAACATTTAATATGTTTGTGGCTATATTATAATAATTAATGAAACATATTTTAAATAATAAAATTGTATTAATAAATAATAATAAAATAAACTACATTAATACTTTTACAATAAAGTAAATTCAATATTATTTTATTATTATTTTCTTAAAATAAAATTTAATAAATATAAGTATTTTATTATAATTTACAATCAATTAACTAGAAATGGAAAATTATCAACTATAATTTAACAAAACCCTTTTGTATTTATATGTACCTACTTGTGTGTGTTTTACAGAATTCAGGATTGCCAGATAAATACTGATAAGCTAGATGTGAAGTGTTTGTGATCATATAAACATATATGGTATTGGTATATTGCATATTTGCCTGTATGTGTGTGCTTAATGCTTATAAGTGATAAAAATAGTTAAAGTTTGGTCGGAAATGAATTTAGTTTAATAATTAATTAGTACGTTAAGTAAGTATTATGAAGTGGCAGGAGCGGCGGTACACTGGGGCCAGGGTGGGCAAGTGATCTCTCAACATTTGAGTTTGCCCCTCCTTTCCTCCCCCCACCTATAATTTAATGTTGAATATTTTCATCTAACCTGAAAATGTATTTTATTAATTTGTTCTGTTATCACTAATTAGATTAGTTGTATGTATAATTTGTTGATTGTTATTGGGTTTTGGGGCAATGTTTCTATTTTTATAATCCATGATATTAATATGATTCCTGTTTCGCCTACGACGGCGAGTACTGTCGCCTGACGTGTGTCATAATTATCATATTTTTAACTAATGGTATTTTGATATTTAGATATGAACATAAATCATAATAATAAAATAATATAAATAATGCTAACATAATAAATTGAATTTATTGATTTTTATTTTAATAGGTAGTACCAATATGTTGCTATTTAGATACTTAAAAATCCATCTCTTTATTTGTTTAATTGCAATGAACATAAAATATGAATGTACATATAACACATTCGTATGTCATAACTTATGACTCATAAGTCATATAACCTTATTACAAGCTTATATCAAACATATTATAAGTACTTTAGGTTATTTCATTATTATGTTAAAAATAAAGACATTTTATTAGTTAATTATTTAATTTTTTTTTTTTTGATTATTTGGAATCATAGCATATCATACCTATGGGCGGATTAAAGGGGGGGGGGGTCCCTCTCAAGTACCAAAATGAAAGGGGCCCAAACAATTTGAAGCTGATACACATTTTTTTAGTGATTTTAAAGAAAAGTTTTTCAATATTTTAAAAACCATTTTTTTTATCGACAAAAACAACTAAATAGTAATTACCTACAAAAGCACTATGGTAGGAAAGACGTATTTTACTGTTATTTAATATTTTCATTGATATCAATAATATCATCAATCGTTAATAATGTTATTTATGTACTGAGAGAGCTTTTTCTAAATTAACTAGAGTAAAAAATAAGTATATAACCAGTCAAACCCAAGAAAACTTAGACATACAAATGATTTTATATTCTGAGACTGATTTGTTAAAATCATTAGACTTAAATGAAGTATTAAGAGAGACGAGAGTTGGCTTCAAGTAAATCAAGAAAAAATGTAAAATGGTTTTTGTTTTATATATTAACTTATATTTGATATTTGTTGTAAATAAGTATACTGTTCATAAATTTAAAAATTATTGTGTAAATTTAAATTTAAATTTAAATTAATTAAATATAACTTTTATTATACTACAATAAATTAATGAGTAGCTTTATAGACATAAATTACATTTACCTATTAATTTTATAATTTTATAATGCAATTGTCAATTTGTGAAATAGTTAGAAAAATTTATGTTCCGGTGAGCGTAGCGAGCTGCTTTGTAAAGCATGTTTTGTCAAAAGCTATGGCCTAATAGGTTCTTAATCCAGCCTTGATTATACCCAAAACATTTTTAGCAATACTTTCTGAATATATAATATAAGCAAATTAGTGATTGATCAGAGCTGTCTAATTATTGATTTCTTATAATTACCTATATACCCATTAAACCTAATGAATCATGTATAACTTATAACGGGAAATGGTTTTAACACAATAACATTGTGTCATAAATATTTTAACTTATAGGATTATTTAAACTTTACTTCTGATAGGTACAAATATTAACATCAATTATCTTACCTTCACAAACTGAAAGTAATGGACAATTGTAAATTAAACAAAAATATTCAGAAATGTGTTAAATTTATCTTAATTTGCCCTCAAACTTAGACCGGATTCGAAAATCACCTACGGTGGATTGCATACGTTAACACTGATGAGCAGGGTAATCGAACCTAGGTATCCTTGGTAGTTTAGTGGTAAGTTGCAAGTATCGCTGCCTATCGTGTACAAGAGCGAGTCCAATTCCTCACGGGTGGTTCCATTTTCCTCCAAAATCGAGATACCGTTTTCTCCACTGGTTATTTTACTCCACAAAAGAAGGTTGGTTTCCATTTTCCTACATATTATTTTAAACTGAAATCATGTCTATTTTCCTCGAATATTTTAGCTAGTGTTGAAGTATTACGTTCCGTATTATAAAGATAGAGTAAGGACAAAATAATAGACAAAAACGATTGAAATTTGTAAACCTAATTACAACGAATACCGATAATCAAAAATAATTAAATACTACAAAACATAACATAACGATTAACAAAAAATATTATACATCATTAAGCAAAACATAGCGCAAGACTTAATTTATAAGAATATCATCGGGCTATAAACTACCCGAATTAGTTATTATTTTTAAAATTGTATAGGTATTATTGTATTTATACTATTTTATACTTATTTCAGGTTAAGATTGAACCGGCCTCGCGCATACAGACTGAGCCTCCGAACAGTGTCTGACCCCCCATTGGATGGCTATGCGTTCTGTGATTGGCCGACAGTCATCGTCGGCCGTCGTCGATAGTCGGCGCCGGAGCTGGCCGCCGTGCATACGCTCCCACCGGTGTCGGGAATGCGCGAAAAAACGTGTTTAGGTCGAGCAAATCTGAACCGAGTATAGATAACGATAAACGCATAAAATTGCATAACGTTTTAATTGTAAATAAAAATAACATAAAACAGAATTTTTTTTTCAAATGCAAGCCCTGCAGTAGGATCACATTTTTTTGGTATCGACTATATTTTATTATTATTATTATTATTTTTTTTTTTTGAGGAAAACGGTATCTTGTTTTTGAGGAAAATGGTGAAGCCTTTCTCACTGGGGATCCAATTTAATACTGTTAAGCGGTTATCTACCTTTACATGTCTTGTTATTACCATAGTTGTCACCGGTAGGAAAATATTAACATACAGGGGTAAAATCACAAAATGAGGATTATAAACAACAGTGACTGACGTGGTCAGTTAAGTCAGGTCACGTTGGGTAAACAGACTGATACGGTACGCAGGTACGCAAGGTAAATTACAGACTTTTGTCTTACAATAAGACACCTATCCAACCGTATAGTAATGTTTCTGTCAATACCCCAATCCTAACCGGAATTTCCATCACACAAGCACACTACGGATACTAGCCCCCTTCAGGATATAACCCATTTGGCTCTCGTTTTTCCAAAACAAGTCCCGTTTTATAACATGGTGAATTCCCAAACGGCTCTCGTTTTACAAAGATGTAAATTATTAAACGGCTCCGGTTTCTAAAACGCGAATTCTTTCTCACTTATTATAGGTTGAAAATATGTTGGTATATTTAGAATTTTATATTCCATATAGATCATAATATTATACCTATATAAACTCATATATACGTGGACTTGTGAATGGGAGTATGTCACTTCTGTTATCACAACGACAGCGTTTCTATCGACGTCCACGACTGACAACTGGACAGACCGACAAAGACAAATTTCGATGAGACCATTGACGTGACAACTGAAGGACTATTTTAATAGTCAGTAAATATATATAATTTGATATACAATAAAAGTTTTTTCATTACCCAATATGTATCTTGTTCTTCCAATCATTCAAACACATGAACCTATTCACTTCATATTCATATTCACATTCTCCTAAATCATACACATTTGTTTCTGTTTTACTACTATTGATCTTTAGTTAAGATCCTTTTCCTATTAACGGTATTATTTACCTCTTATTAACATTTTCCGTTCTTTTTTCACTAACACTACATTATTTGCAAACATTATAAACAAAAAAACCTCCCGCTTATTTGTTTTTTATCTCGTCTATCACTCTATTACTAAGTAGAATAACTTAACGATTATATAGTAGCTTACCTTTATGATCTATGAATATATAATTGTAATTAATTAATTAGCGTGTTATAAATCATAAGCTTTTAGAATTCAATAGTAATTTTATTTAGGTTAATATTTTTCTAATAAATTATATATAATTAAATTCATAAAATTCGTAGAATATTCAACAAAAATATTTATTTCAAACTTAAAAGTGTTAGTAAATAAAAAAATTCAATATCCTTAACTCAAGTCAAAAATATACAATATTATATTTATTTTTTTATTCTTAATTACGAATTTATTTAAATCCAATACGAAGAAGATCCACACGGTAAATACAGTACAGTAAAAGATACGATATTTCACAATAAATGTGTAAAATTAGTGGACTTACCCTTCAAATAATCTTTCACTTTGTATGAGTTAAACATATAAATCATAAATATTTGATTAGTGCGTTTTGGTATATCTAACATACAAATAAGTTGGTAACTACGTTATGGAAATAGTTCGTTATATTACCTATGGGTATATAATTAATATTGTGATTCATTTAACTTAGTCAATTGTACGTATTGCTGTAATACTTAAGAACGTTTCGAATATTTAAATACCATTTTTATAATTGTAAGGATGGAAACCCATTCTTGGGTTAATCATTTTTTAATGCAAATTTAACTAGGAAATAGTACCTACGTAATGACTCATTATGAGTTATGACATGTTTTGACGACGCCAATTGATTTCTCAATGTTTTTCATTTTGTATATTTTGGCAATAGCACGTTTTGGATTTCCACCCTTCATTTATAGTATTTATACTTTATAGAATATTATATAAATTTATTTTTATGTTTGTATGTTGGATATTATTAAATTCTAAGTGGAGCAATGGTTGGCCTAGTAATGATGGTTTTTTTTTTTGAAATGTCCTCATTTCATTTAAAATACACATTTTATAGTATAAAAATGGCTTTGATATTAAATTTTCAGAGTGGTTTTTTTAGTAAATGGAAACTTGATGAAACATTTGGGGGGAGCAGTTTTGAGGAAGATGTGTTTTTCTAAAATGTTCTAGACACAATAATACCTATAATATTTATATAATATTTATTTAAAGAAACTTTTAACTGTCTACTTTTGTAAGTATTTATTAAAAAATTGAAAATGTAATATTTTAATGAATAATTCTTTATAAAATCTTACAAAAGCATTTTAAAAATATTAAAAATACATTATATTCACATTTAATTTTACTAAAAGGTATCTCTTAAGGCATCGTTTCTCAACCTTTTTAGTGTCGTGACCCCCAAAATAGGTATAAAATATAGTCAATCACTTCGCGACCCCCCTCCATCTAGGTTAGGTAAAAATTTAAACAGTAAAAATATCCTATCATTAAAACAAATTCAAAGATCACACTAATTATTTGTTTTTATGTTTATATCCTTATCGGGATAATTTTATTATTTTAATTTTTTCAATAAAAAGTCTTATATATTTAAATAAAAAGGTACATTTTGTAAATCAGCGTTTTATTATTTTTGACCTACGCGACCCCGAGTCAAGGTGTTCGCGACCCCCCCTGAGATCACGACCCCCTGGTTGAGAAACGCTGTCTTAAGGTATTTTTCCAACAGACTAAAAATCTCATAAATTGATGGTTAATGACAATTATTCTAATATAAATTTCGAAAAATTGTATAGGTGTAAAATTAAAAATGTGGGTAAGTGGATGTCGCTCTGCTGTACAGTAGGTTACAAGTGGGTCGCTGTGATGGCAGTCAGCCTATGATATTACCAAGTATATTTGATGATATTATTGTGAATAAAGTTATTTACATATAACCTATTTTCGTGGAACCTTGTTATACATTTTTAATCCTTAGCTATAAAAGATAAACATTTTATAAATTTTTAAATTTGATAAATTTGAATTTTAAATGCTTATAAAAAAAAAATTGTCCCCATGTATTTTTAATATTTTTCAACAGCTATTGTGACAATATATCGGGAGCCTTTCATTAATTTTCACGTTTTTTTACCCTACAAATAAAATGTTATTGATATTTATAGAAAAAAAATACTAAAAAGAGTATAGAAAATGAAAAATATAAAGTAAAATATTCAGTTAAGTTTGCATGTATCTACAGTTGTTCGTTTTTGAATAACAACAAAAAAGCAAAATCGTTACATAAGAAATCAAATGAACATCAAATGTTGTAAAAATATGAATTTCAAACACTCATAAAAATTAATTTGATTCGCTTGTAAACATTTTTTTTTTTGATTATTTGGAATCATAGCATATCATACCTATGGGCGGATTAAAGGGGGGGGGGGTCCCTCTCAAGTACCAAAATGAAAGGGGCCCAAACAATTTGAAGCTGATACACATTTTTTTAGTGATTTTAAAGAAAAGTTTTTCAATATTTTAAAAACCATTTTTTTTATCGACAAAAACAACTAAATAGTAATTACCTACAAAAGCACTATGGTAGGAAAGACGTATTTTACTGTTATTTAATATTTTCATTGATATCAATAATATCATCAATCGTTAATAATGTTATTTATGTACTGAGAGAGCTTTTTCTAAATTAACTAGAGTAAAAAATAAGTATATAACCAGTCAAACCCAAGAAAACTTAGACATACAAATGATTTTATATTCTGAGACTGATTTGTTAAAATCATTAGACTTAAATGAAGTATTAAGAGAGACGAGAGTTGGCTTCAAGTAAATCAAGAAAAAATGTAAAATGGTTTTTGTTTTATATATTAACTTATATTTGATATTTGTGTAAATAAGTATACTGTTCATAATTTAAAAATTATTGTGTAAATTTAAATTTAAATTTAAATTAATTAAATATAACTTTTATTATACTACAATAAATTAATGAGTAGCTTTATAGACATAAATTACATTTACCTATTAATTTTATAATTTTATAATGCAATTGTCAATTTGTGAAATAGTTAGAAAAATTTATGTTCCGGTGAGCGTAGCGAGCTGCTTTGTAAAGCATGTTTTGTCAAAAGCTATGGCCTAATAGGTTCTTAATCCAGCCTTGATTATACCCAAAACATTTTTAGCAATACTTTCTGAATATATAATATAAGCAAATTAGTGATTGATCAGAGCTGTCTAATTATTGATTTCTTATAATTACCTATATACCCATTAAACCTAATGAATCATGTATAACTTATAACGGGAAATGGTTTTAACACAATAACATTGTGTCATAAATATTTTAACTTATAGGATTATTTAAACTTTACTTCTGATAGGTACAAATATTAACATCAATTATCTTACCTTCACAAACTGAAAGTAATGGACAATTGTAAATTAAACAAAAATATTCAGAAATGTGTTAAATTTATCTTAATTTGCCCTCAAACTTAGACCGGATTCGAAAATCACCTACGGTGGATTGCATACGTTAACACTGATGAGCAGGGTAATCGAACCTAGGTATCCTTGGTAGTTTAGTGGTAAGTTGCAAGTATCGCTGCCTATCGTGTACAAGAGCGAGTCCAATTCCTCACGGGTGGTTCCATTTTCCTCCAAAATCGAGATACCGTTTTCTCCACTGGTTATTTTACTCCACAAAAGAAGGTTGGTTTCCATTTTCCTACATATTATTTTAAACTGAAATCATGTCTATTTTCCTCGAATATTTTAGCTAGTGTTGAAGTATTACGTTCCGTATTATAAAGATAGAGTAAGGACAAAATAATAGACAAAAACGATTGAAATTTGTAAACCTAATTACAACGAATACCGATAATCAAAAATAATTAAATACTACAAAACATAACATAACGATTAACAAAAAATATTATACATCATTAAGCAAAACATAGCGCAAGACTTAATTTATAAGAATATCATCGGGCTATAAACTACCCGAATTAGTTATTATTTTTAAAATTGTATAGGTATTATTGTATTTATACTATTTTATACTTATTTCAGGTTAAGATTGAACCGGCCTCGCGCATACAGACTGAGCCTCCGAACAGTGTCTGACCCCCCATTGGATGGCTATGCGTTCTGTGATTGGCCGACAGTCATCGTCGGCCGTCGTCGATAGTCGGCGCCGGAGCTGGCCGCCGTGCATACGCTCCCACCGGTGTCGGGAATGCGCGAAAAAACGTGTTTAGGTCGAGCAAATCTGAACCGAGTATAGATAACGATAAACGCATAAAATTGCATAACGTTTTAATTGTAAATAAAAATAACATAAAACAGAATTTTTTTTTCAAATGCAAGCCCTGCAGTAGGATCACATTTTTTTGGTATCGACTATATTTTATTATTATTATTATTATTTTTTTTTTTTTTTGAGGAAAACGGTATCTTGTTTTTGAGGAAAATGGTGAAGCCTTTCTCACTGGGGATCCAATTTAATACTGTTAAGCGGGTTATCTACCTTTACATGTCTTGTTATTACCATAGTTGTCACCGGTAGGAAAATATTAACATACAGGGGTAAAATCACAAAATGAGGATTATAAACAACAGTGACTGACGTGGTCAGTTAAGTCAGGTCACGTTGGGTAAACAGACTGATACGGTACGCAGGTACGCAAGGTAAATTACAGACTTTTGTCTTACAATAAGACACCTATCCAACCGTATAGTAATGTTTCTGTCAATACCCCAATCCTAACCGGAATTTCCATCACACAAGCACACTACGGATACTAGCCCCCTTCAGGATATAACCCATTTGGCTCTCGTTTTTCCAAAACAAGTCCCGTTTTATAACATGGTGAATTCCCAAACGGCTCTCGTTTTACAAAGATGTAAATTATTAAACGGCTCCGGTTTCTAAAACGCGAATTCTTTCTCACTTATTATAGGTTGAAAATATGTTGGTATATTTAGAATTTTATATTCCATATAGATCATAAATATTATACCTATATAAACTCATATATACGTGGACTTGTGAATGGGAGTATGTCACTTCTGTTATCACAACGACAGCGTTTCTATCGACGTCCACGACTGACAACTGGACAGACCGACAAAGACAAATTTCGATGAGACCATTGACGTGACAACTGAAGGACTATTTTAATAGTCAGTAAATATATATAATTTGATATACAATAAAAGTTTTTTCATTACCCAATATGTATCTTGTTCTTCCAATCATTCAAACACATGAACCTATTCACTTCATATTCATATTCACATTCTCCTAAATCATACACATTTGTTTCTGTTTTACTACTATTGATCTTTAGTTAAGATCCTTTTCCTATTAACGGTATTATTTACCTCTTATTAACATTTTCCGTTCTTTTTTCACTAACACTACATTATTTGCAAACATTATAAACAAAAAAACCTCCCGCTTATTTGTTTTTTATCTCGTCTATCACTCTATTACTAAGTAGAATAACTTAACGATTATATAGTAGCTTACCTTTATGATCTATGAATATATAATTGTAATTAATTAATTAGCGTGTTATAAATCATAAGCTTTTAGAATTCAATAGTAATTTTATTTAGGTTAATATTTTTCTAATAAATTATATATAATTAAATTCATAAAATTCGTAGAATATTCAACAAAAATATTTATTTCAAACTTAAAAGTGTTAGTAAATAAAAAAATTCAATATCCTTAACTCAAGTCAAAAATATACAATATTATATTTATTTTTTTATTCTTAATTACGAATTTATTTAAATCCAATACGAAGAAGATCCACACGGTAAATACAGTACAGTAAAAGATACGATATTTCACAATAAATGTGTAAAATTAGTGGACTTACCCTTCAAATAATCTTTCACTTTGTATGAGTTAAACATATAAATCATAAATATTTGATTAGTGCGTTTTGGTATATCTAACATACAAATAAGTTGGTAACTACGTTATGGAAATAGTTCGTTATATTACCTATGGGTATATAATTAATATTGTGATTCATTTAACTTAGTCAATTGTACGTATTGCTGTAATACTTAAGAACGTTTCGAATATTTAAATACCATTTTTATAATTGTAAGGATGGAAACCCATTCTTGGGTTAATCATTTTTTAATGCAAATTTAACTAGGAAATAGTACCTACGTAATGACTCATTATGAGTTATGACATGTTTTGACGACGCCAATTGATTTCTCAATGTTTTTCATTTTGTATATTTTGGCAATAGCACGTTTTGGATTTCCACCCTTCATTTATAGTATTTATACTTTATAGAATATTATATAAATTTATTTTTATGTTTGTATGTTGGATATTATTAAATTCTAAGTGGAGCAATGGTTGGCCTAGTAATGATGGTTTTTTTTTTTGAAATGTCCTCATTTCATTTAAAATACACATTTTATAGTATAAAAATGGCTTTGATATTAAATTTTCAGAGTGGTTTTTTTAGTAAATGGAAACTTGATGAAACATTTGGGGGGAGCAGTTTTGAGGAAGATGTGTTTTTCTAAAATGTTCTAGACACAATAATACCTATAATATTTATATAATATTTATTTAAAGAAACTTTTAACTGTCTACTTTTGTAAGTATTTATTAAAAAATTGAAAATGTAATATTTTAATGAATAATTCTTTATAAAATCTTACAAAAGCATTTTAAAAATATTAAAAATACATTATATTCACATTTAATTTTACTAAAAGGTATCTCTTAAGGCATCGTTTCTCAACCTTTTTAGTGTCGTGACCCCCAAAATAGGTATAAAATATAGTCAATCACTTCGCGACCCCCCTCCATCTAGGTTAGGTAAAAATTTAAACAGTAAAAATATCCTATCATTAAAACAAATTCAAAGATCACACTAATTATTTGTTTTTATGTTTATATCCTTATCGGGATAATTTTATTATTTTAATTTTTTCAATAAAAAGTCTTATATATTTAAATAAAAAGGTACATTTTGTAAATCAGCGTTTTATTATTTTTGACCTACGCGACCCCGAGTCAAGGTGTTCGCGACCCCCCCTGAGATCACGACCCCCTGGTTGAGAAACGCTGTCTTAAGGTATTTTTCCAACAGACTAAAAATCTCATAAATTGATGGTTAATGACAATTATTCTAATATAAATTTCGAAAAATTGTATAGGTGTAAAATTAAAAATGTGGGTAAGTGGATGTCGCTCTGCTGTACAGTAGGTTACAAGTGGGTCGCTGTGATGGCAGTCAGCCTATGATATTACCAAGTATATTTGATGATATTATTGTGAATAAAGTTATTTACATATAACCTATTTTCGTGGAACCTTGTTATACATTTTTAATCCTTAGCTATAAAAGATAAACATTTTATAAATTTTTAAATTTGATAAATTTGAATTTTAAATGCTTATAAAAAAAAAATTGTCCCCATGTATTTTTAATATTTTTCAACAGCTATTGTGACAATATATCGGGAGCCTTTCATTAAATTTTCACGTTTTTTTACCCTACAAATAAAATGTTATTGATATTTATAGAAAAAAAATACTAAAAAGAGTATAGAAAATGAAAAATATAAAGTAAAATATTCAGTTAAGTTTGCATGTATCTACAGTTGTTCGTTTTTGAATAACAACAAAAAAGCAAAATCGTTACATAAGAAATCAAATGAACATCAAATGTTGTAAAAATATGAATTTCAAACACTCATAAAAATTTAATTTGATTCGCTTGTAAACATTTTTTTTTTGATAAAGGTAGACAAACTTATGGATAATCTTGTATTACATTTTAGATTTTAGAATTTTTACGAATTTTCAACTCAAAATAATTTGCTACTTTTCGTGGTTTTTCCGTATTTTGTCAAGATTTGAACTTTAAATGCGTATAAATAAAAACTATGACAAGGATTTTTAATTTTTTTCATCTGCCTTTTGAACAATAACTTAGGAGCCTTCTATTAAATTTTCAAGCTTTTTTAACCAACAAAAAATATTTTATTGATATTTAAAGAAAAAAAAACTGAAAAAAATGGAAACAGAAAATATCCGTAAACAGCTCAAAATAAGTCAAAATATTTGGAAATAATGTTGTGGTGTATAGAAAATGCTAATATAAACATTCAGCCAAAATTGCATGTATCTACGGTCAATTGTTTTAGAGTTGCACCAAAAATCAAAATAGATTTTCTCGAAAACAGGTATTGCGTAAAAATTTCCGTTTTTCCTTCATTTTTCTTTTGATTTTCACGTCGCTTTTGAAAACTGCTATGAAATTTTTACTTTTTACCCCCCAAAGTACTAACTAGATTCACTTTCCTATCATAAAAGTTACTGTTGAAGAAAATCAAAGCACTTTTACACTCTTAAAAGATGATAACAGACACAAAAAAAAATTTTAAAAAACACATATCATTGTAAAATCAATACATTCATCGCTTCACTCGGAATCTAAAATTATGATTTTGGTTGTCTTGTTAAAATTCAAAAAGGTATTATTCGTAGGGAATTGAAGGTTTTTGGCTTTTTCTACTTTCATATTATTATTTAATATAATCAATGCAATTTTTAAAATGTTTAATTTAATTTTACGCTATTTATAAAGTGAAATTGTTCACACTGTTTTGGTTTGTCGGTACCTATAACTGACTTAAATGTTGATAAGATATAAATTAATACTATAGTACCAAATTTATAACTTGTATGCAAAATAATTTGTATACAAGTAAAACATTTTGCGACCGAAGCTTAAATTAAATTTTTTTTTTTAAAAGTCTTATCCTCATCTTTTAATATCATCGACAGACAACTTTCTCTACATGCATCAATCATTTAATATCATTTGGTACGTGTACTAAATGTCTAATCACGAATACAGTAACAGTAAACAGATTTGTGGTCTTACCAGCAAAAGGAGAGGGAATGCCTATATAAAAGTAATTATTACAAGTTTATAATATGGGTAACTAATAGCTATTTTATTTGGAATTGTTTTGTTTATGTAATATTGAACAATTTAATATTAATAGTGTATTATAGGGTACCTACTAATACCGTTTAATGTTAAAGGGGTGCCCTCTGGGTGGGGAGGGGGCAAGGGACCATTAACTACAATGGGAATTTTTAACGAAATGTTTTGAAATACCTATAATTTTATAACAAATTAAAGATAAATATGTACAACTTCTTTTTTAGTTGTATATAAATACAAATCAAAATAAACAATTTAACTTATTGTAAAAAAACAAAAGTTATCATTTTCTTTAATATTAATAGGTACCCGTACTAGTAATAGTATACTATAATATAGTATATATAAATATAAATACTATTATTGAATATATATTATGTATCAATGAAATATCATAAAAATGTATTAAAAAGTTTATAAATATAATTGTTAGCAATTAGCAGCCATGGCATCATGTCAATAAAAAATATTTGTCCATAATTGCCAATTTCCTAGATTCCGCTACCTACAGAATATATTAGTAAAATATACATTTTATATTAACGATAGATTGAAATTAAAAATTAATATATTATTATATACCACAAAATGTTGTCGGTTTTGCATCTGAAAATGTATAATTAATTTAAATATTTGATTTATGGATGTACTGTTATGATTTGTGATTAATATAACTCATAAAAATAAATATAAAAATATTATCATTTATATTTTTAAAAACAAAAATATATTTATTGAATTAAAAAATATTTTATAAAAACGCATACTATACACTCACAACACACAATAATTAGTGCTAGAATTGTAATTCTCTATGTAAGGGGGCTCCAGTTGGTCGTGTTTTAAGGATATGAATATAGGCAATTTAACATGATGACATTAAAATAACTTGGAAGTGTGTGCAAAGTAAAAGTAAACGAAGATTAGTATGTGTAAGTTTAATCTGTAATCGGTCAATATTTTTTAAAAATGTCCTGAATTATAACAGTAGGCCCGCATAATACCGCCCAGTAAGTCAGTCGTTATTTATATTCGCCGTCAATTAATTTACGCACGAGGAAATTTTAAATTATGATCAACTTTTTTCAATTTAAAATAACCAAACGGTTTTTAGACCAATAAGCTAGACAGCAAAAAGCAACTGGAGGAATTTTGTGTGACGGATTTTAATTTTGAAAATGGATTATGATTGATTAACAAGCTTAGTAGGTTTTGCCAGAGGCGATTTTGAATATTTATTTTTTCAGCTATGGTATCCAAAAATAAAAATATTATATTTTTGTAATTATATTATTCATCATGACACTAACAATAATTGTAATATTAAAATCGCCTCTGGCAATACCTAATAGACTTGTTAATCAATGATAATCCGTTTTCAAAGACAAAAATTCGTCAAACCAAATTCCTATCCAGTTTTGTCTAGCTTATTGATCTAAACGTCACTTTTTTCATCGACCTTTTAACTGGCAGTAGATTTGATAATAATTTGTATTCAAATATATTATCTGATAATATAAATGAATAAAAATCCAGTGTTACAGGTTAGTTATATAAATATATTATAGTTATAGGTAGGTACATTATAACAAATAAATGTAGAGTAATAATATATATGTTACGGACAATGTGGAATACTGGGCAATGTGAGCCACAATGTTTTTTTTACCAACTAACATAAACGAATATTTTAAAACAATTAAAATAATAATAATTGTTAAATTATATTGACTAACATTATTTTTATTTTTACTATAAATTATAATTTTATTATTACCCATTTATAATTATAAGAATAATAAGGAAATTTACTAGGGAAACAATAACGTAATATTTAAATTTTTGCGAGACATGTGAGAGAAAAGGAAATACAGCGAAAAAAGGATTGGTGATTAAACCAATGATTTCTTCGGAAATGAATTCGAGGTATCAAATAGACATTGATATGCAAGCTCAACCAGACGGAGATTATACATTTATATGTGTTTACCAAGATCACTTGACAAAATTTGTTATATTTAGGCCTCTAAAACAGTGCCGAATCAGTTGCTAATGTTTTGTTGGGTATATTTACCTTTTTTGGGGCACCTAATATATTACTAAGCGACAACGGACGTGCATTTGTAAATGAAATAATATCTGAACTTTGTACCATGTGGAAGGATTTATTAATAAAATAGTTCACGGTAAGCCAAGACACTCCCAAAGCCAAGGTTCAGTTGAAAGAGCAAACCAAGATGTCGAAAATATGCTTGTATCATGGCTTGAAGATAATAAAACAAAAAAATGGAGTAATGGCTTAAAATTCGTACAGTTAATGAAAAATCGTGCTTACCACTATGGTACAAAACATTCACCATATGAAGCGATGTTTGGTACACCCTCTAAAATTGGTTTAACGTCTTTTCTAACGACAACGGACACAGAGTAGAAGTAGAAGAAGAAGATGATGAAGATCAAATAATTGATAAACAAACAAAAACAAGACAAAAATTAATCAACCAAAAATGGAAAGAGTCATAATCTGAAAATTCAAGCCAAAAAAAATGACGGAAATGTCGAAAAACGATTTTGCCAAGGAAATATCGGGGAGTCAGTTAGAGTAAAAATTTCTGTTGTAGACAGAACACGGAGTGATCTTAGATGTGTTCTCGGAGTGATTATGTTAAGTAATAATAATATTAACTCACTATTAACATTTTAAAATACCTATATTTTAGTGAAAGATAACTTCTACGAAATCGGTACGACTGAAGGAAAACTGCAAAAACTGTACAGCAGAAACCAATTTACGATTTGTAAAAAGAAATTTGTACAAATCGAAGACGTACCGGCAAATTCAATTTCATTGCGAGAAGCAGCCCGCTCCTTTTCTAATTTGGGAGGACAGGGATATGATCGGTGTACTTGTACACAGGGTTGCAAAACAAATAAATGCAAGTGTAGAAAATCAGACAAACTATGTAAATCCAAGTGCCATACTTCTAAATCTTGTGCAAATAAATAGGTAATAATATTTAACAATTATTATTATTATTTTAATTGTTTTAAAATATTCGTTTATGTTAGTTGGTAAAAAAAACATTGTGGCTCATATTGCCCGGGCAGGACCACATTGACCGGGCAATGTGTACATTGCCCAGTATTCCACCTTGCCCGTAACATATATATAAACAAAGTGGACATACAATTAATTAGTAGGTGATAACAATTTAAAATTAACTCTGTTGGTTCTAGGACAACGTGAATTAAACATTTTTAAAATAAGAAGTCGATATAGTCCAGGGATAGCGAACCTTTTGATAACTGGGTGACAAATCAAAATGTTTGGTTTGATTTTATTTGTCTTGCGTGTCAGAAACTTTGCAGACCTTTTTTTTTGCTTAGAAAATAATTAATTAAACATATAAGCATGATATATTGGTATATAAAATATTTAAACTTTACAGCATTTACAATTTACTATTTATAAAATTATATGTACATGTAGTATGTATACATTTTAATATATCTGTACAGCATTAATTTACTATTTACTATTACATATTAATATAAACATATAATTTTTTTAACTAAAAAAAATAAGTTATTAATGAGAAATTTGTAGCTGCATTTTTCCAGCTAACGAATCAATCCTGGGATTATAATTTGTAGACTTTAATTGAATACATGAATAACTACTTCCATTACATTTTGAAGTGATTTCAAGCTGTCTTTAGCACACTACGCTTCTTAATGTATTAAACAATGAAAACTGATTAACGGATGAAAAATTTCTTTCGAAAAAAGTTGAACAAATCCAATGTGTTTGCCAACCATATTAGGGGCACCATCCGTAGTTATTGAAACAATATTATTAATTGTTATTTTTAAATTGGTGAATTCTTTAAGCACTACATTCATAATATCTTGACCAGTTGTTTTAGTAGAAATCGTCATTAATTTATTAATTCTTCCCTCATAATATAAACACTACTGAACCTATCAAAGACTTCTAGTCATGCCTGTGAAGTTACATCTGTACTTTCGTCAAGACAGATTGAAAAATAATTTTCTGAAGCCAAATATGTTTGAAGCTGATCTGTTATATCATTACTCATACAAATAATACGATCTTTTACAGTATTTCTACTAACAGGCAAATCGTTAATACGTTTTATTATATGATTTTTATTAGTGAAATCTTGAAACAAAATGTTAGACGCCTTTACAAAAACTTCTTTTAAGTATTCTCCGTCAGAAAGTGGCTTACCATGCTGCGCAATGCAATGCGATACAGAAAAATTAGCGACTGATAAATTATTATTTCGTTTGAACGCCTCTTTAAATTTGTTTGATTGACTTCTAACAAATTTTAATTTTTGAGAAATCAATTCTAATTTTTCTTCAGTCGATAGAGAAAATATATTATTATGAACACACTCGCGACATAGGAAATTGTCGTTCACTAGTTTCAATAGTGTGCTGTTAGTTTTGATACTAGAGTGAATTGACCTATTATAAAACTTTTAGGTAAGAACATTATCTGTGCTTAATTTTTACCGATTTTTTGAAATTTTCATTTTCTACTAAGATATGGGTATGTGAAATATCAAAAATTAAAAATGCTCATATCTCGCTTGAAAATTAAAATATCGAATAAAAACCAACGCTTAAGCACAGATAATGCTTTGGAAAATATGGAAAAATTGGAAAATATTAAAAGAAAACATTTCCAAAAAAACTTATGTTTTCGGAAATTTAAAAAAGCAGAATTTTTGGAAAATTATAAAATTGCATTTACGTTTAAAAATTAATATCATCTATAAGTATTAAGTAGGTATTAATGATTTTTTTATTCATAACGTATACCTATCGCACAAACAATAAGGACATATTTATTATAATAAATTCATTCAACTATTTAAGTTAAAAACAAGTTTCATTATAACATTAAGTCGAGTAAATTCTGTACATTATTTATCCTCGTATTGTCTAACAAGCTTCTACGCTGTCGAAGTCTTATCGGCAATCGTCATTGGCCATTGCGATCTATTCCGCGTTCGAGAATTTTTCTTATCCCCCGGCTAGTCGCCTCAGTTTTGTCACTACCAACCGTATCACCGTTGGGTTGAAAACCTAAAGCCAGTGTCCGTTACCCAACCAGTGTTACGTCCGGGTTACGTCCGTGTCCCGTGTGGCCTAATCCTATATACACGATGTGTATGATCGACGCAAAAGTTCGTGGTTTTGTTATTTGGCCGTGGCACGCGACTTATCGGCCGTATTTTATTTTAGTTACCGTTGTTCGTACTGCCGTATCGCGTTTACGGGATATCAGCTTTCGATCGCCATTTTCGGGGGTTGCGTCGCCTTTCTTTGCGTTGAAGTGTCCACGACCGCGACGTGTGTTTCCAACCGTAATTACACAATTGTTCCGCCAAACGTATTACTCAACTTCCGGTCTTTATATTATTTAAAGATTTCTATTGCGGTGAGGTCTCACTAAATCACCACTTTAATTGTCAGGATCAATAACGAATATACAATAAATAATGAATACAAACAATTGCATAACTTAAAAAGTTGCACATATTCAATTAATTGAAGTCGTGTTTAATACATGATTTAATGAATGCGGTTGATGTCGTTCAAAGTCTATCAACAAAAATGAATATCGCACACATAAAAATCGTTAGTTGTTCTAACTCAAACTGCAGTTAATGTCCAATACATTTGCGCGTCTATTTTGACTTAAAATTACTAAAAATATATTGTCAAGACAAAATATACATTTTAATGCTATATCAAGATATAATAAAGTAGTGAGATCAACTTTCATAATGTTGTAAATTGAGTTTTTAAATTCATTTCAGATTGAAACTAGGTTAGAACGTTGTATATGAAATAACGCCAAAGTACGGAACAATAGTTATTACTTATTACTTATTATTAATTATAATAATAAAAATAATTCTCCCCCCCCCCCCCCGAGGAATTCGAACCCTAACACCTAGATTCATACATTGTGATAAAATATACCAATTAGGTAAATGAATTTTGTAAACTAATGTAGGTACCTACTTAAATACTTCGCCCACTGTGTTTGTGGAGAAAAGTAAAAATCTTCGTGCATTTAAATACTAAGGATACGGGCAGGACTCAGGTTATTATTTTTTTTTGTGGTGGGGGGGGATAAATAATATTTATTTATTACTTAACTTTTTAAAATTAAGAGTTAGACGTTTAGAACAGCCCCTCCCCTCATAAGCAGGCTCCAAATTATGATTTGTATAATTATTTGTTAATATACTTGTATTTGGGTAATTGGTGTACTTGTGGGAGGGAGGGGTCATGAGATTAAACTCCCCCCCAAATTATCCGTATATTTTCAGGTGTGTTATTTGTGCTTCGATAGCCACCTTACATAAATGTGTTCCTAGAAATTATCCACAACTCCTACCCATCCTATTTAAAAATTCCCGAGATCACCACAGTTTAAGAAAAAAGAAAAAAGGATAAAAATAACACCCTGAATGGAAATTTTAAATATTAATTTATTATTTTCGACTTACGTTTTAACTCTGAAATTATAAGATAATTTATCACATAATTATAAATTATTAGGTATACACATATTAAAGGTAGAATTTCACAATATTACAATAAACACGTTGTTGTCTTGTTGTTTTATATATAATATGTATTATGATTTATTACTTATAACTTATAAGTATTAATTATACAATTCTATATAATAAATAAATATATTCTGATGCCATCATATAACGCATTAAAACATATATAAAGTACAATAACACAAGTTCTCGTTTTAGAGGTGGTGGCACACTGTAATAAAAATGTTATATATAAGAATTTAACCCTTCTTCATGAAAGTATCAATACTATCACTAGAGCATTTTTTTGTTCTCTTGCGTTTTGAAAACCAATTGCTTGTTATATTGTTTTAATTTATGCTCCACCAAATATAGGTAATTGAATTATGAATTATATAGTAACTATGTTGATGATATATATATTTAAAAGGAGCATTAGATGTGATACGGCGACGTCACCACGCAATCAGCCATTCTCACCCGCCGCATTAGATGTATCACTTCTTTGAATATAAGAATAAATGCGAATATAGGAAAAATTTTCATTTTACAATTTTGGTTAATTTTTGTCATTTAGTTGGCACTAGTCAAATGAACTTTAAACTCTCCACCATTTTAATAACGTATATTATTTTTTATACACAAATTCATTTCAAAAGTATTTAGATTAATCATTAATGGTAAACTATTTGCATAGGTATGTATTATAACTCAAATAAAATCACATTATTTCAAAGTATCTTGAATACATATAATCTTCTTTTGGATCATTAAAGATTTATAAAATTTGATTTATTTTAGTTTACTCACCAAGATCCTTACAAAATTCTTCTGGTGTTTTGAGTATTTTATCTGTACCGAAACAAATTAAAAATAAATACAGGTATTCAGTTCAGTTACTTTTTTTACTTGTTACATTATAAACGAAAATTTATAGTTATATACACACACAACTGTATAATACAATAACTGAGGTAAATATGATGATAATGATACTTAATTATGACTCAAATTGTAATGATACTTACTGTGATATTTTAACTGATGGTTAATATTGAAGAAATCTTCTGCATTTTCTAGAATGTTTAATATTTTATCATTAATTATATTGATAACATTTGTACCTACTACTTAGCATTCAAAATTATTATATATTATTTTTGGTTGCACAAATTGATAAATGTTATAATATACCTAATACATTATTTACTATACAGATAAGTCAAGTCACCTACAATTAAATATTTATAATAAAATTCTTTTTGTTTTTTTTTTATTTTTTATGATAATGCTCATTAGGTTTATTAATTATTAGTTGTAGAGAAGTAGAATTTTCTTGTTGTAACGCAGCTTGCTTAAGTCTAATGATATGTGAAAGGTACTTCTTGGATTCATTTAGAACACTGGTTCCCAAACTAGGGGGCGTGTACACATTGCTGGGGAGGTGCAAGCAGTTATGTTTTTTATTTTAAAACGTAGAGAAATAAAATTAGTAGACTGGTTCTCTTTATCCGTTCTCGGGTATCAATAATGGATAACCGATAATGACTGTGTTTGACCGCATCGTGCAACTTAATAGTTTTATGCCACGTTATTTGTAAATTAATCGGTACGATAAAAGGATGTTAGGGAAAAAAGCTATTAGATTAGTTTAGACTCGATTTAGTTTCGTTTTGCGGTCGCATGCTGAACGTAGTGTCGTAGTACGTAGTCGTCGCGAGTGTACGTACGTAAAAATAATGGCTCCACAGAAAATAAGATTGTATAACGAAGATTATATGAAATTTGGTTTCATGTTCATTCAAAAGGATAGCATCCAAATGCCACAATGTGTTATTTGTCACGTTGTGTTAAGTAACGATGATCTCCAACCAAGTCGACTAGAACGACATTTAACCACAGCTCATCCGATACTTATAGAAAAACCTAAAGAGTTTTTTGTTGCTAAAAATAATTCTTTAAATAAAAGAAAACTTGACAGAACCGGAGAATTTCAACAGAATAATGAAAAAATTATTGAAACTTCATATCACATCGCCTTTATGGAGGCTCAGCAAAAGAAACCACACACATTGGGTGAAACATTAATTAAGCCTAGCGTACTTAAAGCCGTTGAAATAGTACTTGGTGAAGACGAAAATTAATTTTAACAGTGGTAGCTCTTTGGAAGAGTTTTGGGTAAAAAAGCAACCTATTTATCCTGAAATTTCAAATGAAGCTTTAAAAGTCCTTGTACAATTTTCATCTACATATTTGTGCGAATCTGGATTCTCCAGCATGGCAGTTATAAAAAACAAACATAGAAATCGTTTAGATGTCGCATCTGACTTAAGGTGTTCATTATCAAATATTGAGACGAACATAAAAAGACTGTCCAAGGAAAAGTGTATTCAGCATCAACATTATTTACATTATATTATTAGTTACATTTTATTATTTACTATTATAAATATTTATATTTTATAATTATTATCATCAATAAAAAAGTCGTCATTCGGAATAATTTAAAGTTTATTTTTAAAGAACACAAAAAATTATAATCAATTTTTTTTAAATTTAAAAGATGAGGGGCGAGATTTTAGAAAATATATAAAGGGGGCGTAGAATAGAAGAGCTTGGGAACCACTGATTTCGAATGATTTTCTAACACGGAGTAAGGAAAGCTGCAGTTCTATAAGTCTGCAACTGATCGGTTTAAGAGGGTCTTTACATGGTTTATATATGTAATTTATTATGGCTCTATTCCATGATCGTGGGAAATAGCAAAGCCACTTGGGATTTTGATAAAGGCCAGAATCATATTTTAATTAGTAGACATAAAGCCAGGAATTATGTGCATATTGCGACTAGTGGCATCAGTAGAGTTGGACCGCGGGGTCGCTTTATTGTAGTTAATGACTTCAGGAAGATCCCGGTCCCAGATTTGAGTTGAATAGAAATTCGAGGGAGTCAATTATGAATTCAATCTTGTCGATCTTTGAATTGCTAGGTCACTACTTGGCTGCCGCCCATGGTAGAGACAGTTTTTATATTTGGTTTCATGATGAATAGGGGGAGGGGTAGGCACTTGGCTGAGCAACTATATTTCATTGCTGAAAAACTAGTTTGTTCTGCAGTGTGGACGATTCAAGTGGAAGAGTCGATAGCGTGGTCGATGGATCATTAGATCTGGAGGCGGAGAGGAGGCTATAGACTTCAAAAAAGAACTAAGTTGTGCTATGCCGAAAGATCGTTTATGTATGTAGTTTTGACATACGGTGGAATTTTAATGAGAGAAATGTCAAGCATGTCAGGCCAGTATGACTGGCTATAGGGTTGGTATGTTGGAGTGGTTGGTGCCATGACCGCACATTCACTCCATTGTACATGATTGTAGAATGTTTAACCAGCGGAATTCATGGCTCGTTTGTGCCACAAAGGTATGAGAGCAAGTTATTAGAATATATTGACATTATGGGCCAAAGTGAATAAGCTAAGAATTTTAATTGTTAACACATAGTAAACCACAATCTTTAGGTACATAGGTAATTCATTAAAACAATATTTAGTTTTGAAAACTCACTGCTTGTGTTTTGAATGTTATACTTTTCCTTCACATATTTTTCAAATTCTTGAAAACTTGCTGAGATCATCATCCGTACACATAAATTACCGCAAAATGCATGAAATAAAAAATAATTGTGAAATATATTATTATAGATGCTATTACGGTAATTCCATAGCAGGTGATTCTTCTATATTATATTCTTAATATATATTTCAGTTGAATCCCGGAAAACCCCAATGGAAAAGAACCAAAATGATAATATAATCACAGAATATAATATACAATCTATTTGCTGGGTTTTTCAATATTACGAAAATTGTATATAAATTAATTATACATTTAAATATTAGGTATACAATAAATTTATATATTTATTTTGTCCGATTTATTACAAAGATATATATTTATTTATTTATTCCAATATTTACATATGTTGTTATAGTGACCAGATGGAATTGGTACACTGTATCCCGAAAGGCCACTCGGTAATGTCCGAGGGCAATATCTTTGTTGGCGCCTTTAAAACCCAACGGACTAAACCATTTACCATAGAGGGTAGGCAATCTAATATACACTACGTCGAGGATAGAAGGTTTACAGCAATAGCAGCCAAAGGTAAAGAGAAACATCGAACTGTACGACCTGAGTGGCCTCTCACACACTCAAGGGTGTTGGCGGACTTACGCATAACGGGCCAACACACCTCCGATGTTGGACATGAAATTATCGTCCGACCAAGATCCTCAACGATAACTGGCAATTGACATAATGTCAACATCGCCTCGGAAACAAGAACTTGTATGGTACCCATAGATTCACGAATACTTTATTCTAATATTTTAATTGGGTTAATTGTTAAAACATTTCTGGAACTTAAAGCTATACAATTTATAATGACGCCACAAAGACATTCTACGATGCCTTACATGTATGTATTTTAAATTATGTTCCATCTGTGATCCGTCTTATATAAGCAATCAAATTTCCCTAGATGGTTTTTTAAAAAACTTCAGGATATTATTATAATGAAAAAGAACACACGCCTTATTCAAATTGACGTTCATATTTAAACGGTTGAAAGCAGTGTGTGAGAATTAATATCGTGCAATAGGATTACTCCCGCGCTCTTTTGGTAGTCCCTGAAACGGCGAATTCCTGAAATTTTTGAATTATTGTCAGTTTCTTATTTTTGTTGACGATATTAAGCTCTTCCTTTAAATTAGTTTTATTGATGATGGGCAACAGAACTGGGGTCATACTAAGACCTACTCTTAATAGATGATTAATCTTGGTTACATTTTTGCTAAAAATTTGTATTTCGTTCGCACATCGAAATTAGGTCATGTAAAACACTTAAACTATTGGGCTTTGTATAACTTGTCTATAATGTTTTTAAATCATCCGCTTCTATTAAATCTATCTACTGATATATTTTTCATTCTATCATAGTCTGGGATTCTATTACTAATACTGACAAGTTTCAGTTTTAACGTGTCCATACAAAATGTTTGAAGGTCAGTGCCTTATAATACCTACTACACAATAAATTATACTCTTCTTCTTCGGATTTTTTTCTTAAAACCATAAGCTGATAGAAGGGCTAATAATTAGGAATAGACTATATGATGATAATAATAAAATGCATTTCAATGTTTAGTTTTATAAAAGAACATATGATAATTTACATACTTTTAATAAATAGATTATTATCACGTCTTTCGTACTTACCAAATTGCTTTGCATAACAGTAGTTTTTAAATTTGTAAATGTCTATATATTAAATTCAATATAAAATTTTATATTTAATCAGTGATTCATTTAATGTACAAATTTGATACTAATAAGTTTAATTGGTTGTTTGGATACGCCAAAAGAACTGACGAAGCACATTGCCGAAGGACCACTCGAACCCGTCGAGACCAAAATTTAGTTGTAAATTGACACCTTATGTCACATGTATCGACCAATTAATGTCGCCTTTTAATTAATCGGGTAGGCAACCTAATGTGCACGACGACAACTGATATCAGAATAGGAACGGGAGGTGAGGTGTCAATGGGAAACAGTATGATAGAATTTAGTTAATAGGGGGGGGGGAGTCCCTGTAGTCGATTCGGTTTGGTGTAATGACCACAGAGTTCACACGAGTTGACAAAACCTTATTATTAATTTAAAAATTGCTAGTGAAGTCTTGACGTCGATCCGGACATTTGAATGCACACAAATCTTAATAATATATTTTACGCTACATTAGCGGAGACGAGAATATAAATATATATATAGCTAAATGAACATCACAATGATAAGTTCGTACAGTTGAAAAAGTAAGTAAAAAAATGTGTATACAGAACTTAATGAACGACAAACATAATAATAATAAGGGCGTTGGCCGCAAAAATTGATAAAGAAAAAAAACACAAGATATATGAAGATAATTAACATAAACAAAGACAATAAATATGATGATTCTAATAATCAATAATAATAATACACGAGGAATCACGATAGGAAAAAAAGAGGAGTGGAAGGTGGAAATGACCGATAAGAACAGTAGTGCCGTCGTGCTCATAAGCATATCACAGTTGATAATGGTCAGCGCCAACAGATACAATTATTATAAAATTATTTTACCTATTTTATTCGGATTCAATGGAAAAAAATTGTTAATATGTTAATCAGATAACATTTTACTATAAAAAATAGCCATAACACAAGTTTTTTGTTATCATAAAACTATAGGTACATACCCGAAAACCCATATGTCTTTAATTCATCTGTTAAAAAATATTATTTTGTTAATAAAATTAAAATTGAATTGTCTTGATTTTTCATCAAGTAGCATGGCAATAACTAATTAGAATGAACAATTTAATTTTGAAAAATCCAATAGTTAGTGTTAAATATTAAAATTTTTTAATTTAATAATGATGCGTAGGTAGGTAGATAATGTAGTTAGCTTTAATATAAGATATTAATGACTAACAATATATTATATAGATCCAATAACATTCTCAAGCCAGTGCAGCGTACTTAAGATTTTGCTGCCCTGACTACACCGTACCTGACCTAACCTAATCTAGCCTAAAGTATTAATTTATTTTTTATCTATTAAATAGTAAACATATTAAAAATTAATATTTCTTAAAAAAGACATCGATAAAAGCCACATAATGGTATATGGCCTTCTTGCATTAAAATCATGGTTAAAATCAAATAAAGTTTAGTTAGTTTTAGTTTTTCACTCCTTACATTGGTTTTTAACAATTTTTTTTTTCACAACAACTGTCTTCTCCATCTTTCCCTGTCACTCGCCATGTCTTTGAGCTCCCTGTAAGTAGTAATTCCTGATCTGGCATTATTTGGTTGATTTATTTTGTTTTTGGTCTTCCACTTGATCGTATTCCTTCTATCATTACTTCAACTATTAAACTGTGTAATTCATCCCCATGCCTCAACGTGTGTCCTAGCATCTGCCATCTTCTTCTCTTTAGAGTATCTATATCAATGTTCTTTTTTCTCCTATTGTCTTTAAGATGTCTTCGTAAGATGTTTCTGATGTCCTTTGTTGTTTTCCCATAATGTGTCATAATGCTGCCCAAGTACTTGAAATAATCTACCTGGGCAAGTCTTTTATTGTCTAATGTTATGTTTATATATGGTATGATTTTCTTGTAGCATACTAGGGATTTAGTCTTGTCTGCATTTATTTTCAGACTATATTCTTTGAACGTGCGATTCGTTACATTTAAAATCTCTTACTTTCTTCATCTGTTTTGCTCTTAAGCAACCTTCTTCTCTCTATATCTTGAACTATTTCCATTGTTAGGTTAGGTTAGGTTGACGATAGATTCCTTTATGCTTTGCCATTTATGTTCTATACTATCGCAAACATTTGTTCTAATTCTACTTTTGTTTTTGAGGTTTTCTTTACATTTATTTTCAAACATATTTTTGATTTATGATCGTTTTAGGTGACTTATATTCCATTTTTGCCCTTGATTTTTTTGGTTTTTTTTAATTTCATGAGTTTCAGCACAGACTTTATCATGACCAGGTTGTGGTCACTGTCAATATCGCAATAAAGGTTTAAATAATACATTTATTCAAATTCTGCTATATTATCATGGTTATGTTGAGTAAATAAATTGTAAATTGTATTATATTATACTGTTATGGATTTTACACAAGACAATATAAATAAAGCGTACTCGCCGATTGAATACTAAAATAATTAATGTATTTATTATAGAATTGGTAGTTAAAAATTTAAATATACCTACACATTTTGGTCTATGCAAAATCTGTGTAAAATTCAATCTCTGGGATGTAACATAGAAATCCCACTGAGTCATGAGATGTTGTGTTTTGTACTTAATGACCACCCAGAGATGTCACGCGCACGCTTAATGCCCAGTCTCGCGAAGTAATTGCATGGGATGTCGCATTGTAACTTCTATACGCAATCAGGTTGAGATTCATGGGACTACCCATTTTCATCACACTGGCTTCGCATAGAGTACACATGCAAAGTGAATATCCAGAAAAAAAAGAATAACAACTAAGAAATACCAGTTTCAGCAGATTTGAACCTGGTACCCCTAAATTACTTGACCTACATCTAATCTATTGGGAGACGTTACTGAAATACTATCTCAATTGTATTATAATGTATTTAGAGTAAAACAATCGTTTTTTTGTGATATATATGTGACTTCTCAGAGAGATAAATGATTAACAACTAAACCATGTAACTTCTATATAAAGTCACACAAGTATTATCTGAAGGATTTTTTACCGTTAGTTCTTTGGGACATCAACAATTAATTATAATTATGTGCAGTCTTTTTGTCGGTACATAGAAGTTCAAATGTACACTTACATTTTATATCACTTGGGTACCTAGCATAAATGTGAACCTCACGTTATTGCACATAGGAACTGACTCTCCTAGTGTGTTGTAGCGACGGTGCACCATGTTGCCGTGTCACATACAAAAACCCTTCTTCAGCGCATTCCACGGTCGCAGGGTCATCCAACACACTCTGTGCTTAGTAATTACAACGATATGCGATATTACATTAAAAAAATATACATATAATATTCAGGAGGTTCTTAACAATACTAATAACTAATATAGGTGGGTAGGTAATACGAAGTCACTTACTATTGCAATCGCCTAAACATATAAAATAACTGAATTAATATAACGACATCGAAATATCATGTGTGAATCAATATCAATATTATGTGCATATATTATATGTCTATCAATATTATAATATGGTTCATTAATAGTTTTTGTACTCCAAAATATTATAGCTATTGCGTATTTGCGTGTTTAAAAATGTTCTAGTCAATAATAAAAAAGTATCACAAAGACACAAACTATGGCTCGGTTACTGACAATATGATCAAATAATCATATTCAAATTAACACGCATATCACTGTAAAATAAATAAACGTATTGTCCCGATCAGAAGCTAAAAGATTCTTCAAAAGTATCGCCAAAGGCTGCTAAAGCAAATAATAAATTATAATTGTGTTGAGTAAATTAATTGCAAACTGTATTGATATATTATGTACTAGTATGAAGTATATTACCACTAGTCATCGTCGCTAAAAAAAAAATGATAACTGAATTAAATAAATATAATGATATTTTTACATTGAAATATGAAGTTTGTACGCTGAAAGAATATTACTGTTTGAACGAAAATTAACTACAATAGTTTTTATATTATAATTAACATTTATTTGAAAAAAAGGTTAATTAATTATAGTTTAATACAGAGGGCTGAAGGTGCACTCACGAAACGACGGGGGAACACAAGTGATAAGACGGGAAAGGGAGGGGGCCTGACCGAACGGTGTGTCAACCGATGCAATGCCGGAATTACTCTGATTATTGCACCATAGGGCATGTGTACCGATCGAAGCAATGTCAGAAGAACTACGACTATTGCACCATTGACCGATCAACAAGCCGTCCGACAGGGTGGGGGAGTCTGTCTTTCCTAATCGCGCAAGTCTGCCCGGGAGGGTCTTGCTACGAGTTCGGAAAGACGGAGAATGATACAAATGATCGTGTCGTTGGGCCTTTTATACCTGTTTCATCGGCGATTACACCGGGTCGGTCCCGTGTTCTGTGACAGAATTTAAGAGACCAGACCTGGTGAATCAGTGATTACACCGGGCCGGTCTCGTGTTCTGTAACAGAAAGCACGAAACGCCATAATGCAATCGCCGATGAACGCGCGAATATAATAAAATATATAATAACAACAATATCATGCACATAAAAGATTAGAATAATAATAATAATAACAATATCATAAATAATTAACATGCATAATAATTATGAATTTATACAAAAATGATTATTTTAATTAAGTTTAAATAAAATTAATTAAATAATAGTATTTTAATGAGGATCATGCATATAAAAGATTATAATAATAATAATAGGAATAATAATAACAATAACAATATATTACATAATTATTACGCGTGGCCTTATTGCACACAGCGCAAACAATTACCTAAGTACATAATATAAAATATTATATGGTTGATTAATAGTTTTTGTACTCCAAATATTTATGTAATTTATTATGAGGTTAATTCATGGTTATTGATTAGTTAGAAACTGTATCACAAACTATGATTAGGTTATACTCGTTAGTCGTTACAGACATTATCATATACTAGCTGTCCCACCCGGCGTTGCCCGGGCAAAAATTACCTCAGGTGAAAATGTTGCAATAGCCAATATACTATGTGCAGTTAATCAAGAACTGAAAAATGCATTAATTGTATATATATCATAGCTGATCCCGTTCATGCGTTGCTCGTTAAAATATGTACCAACTCTATAGGATTCAAACTTTATTCAATTTGTTTATTAAAATTCGGTGTATGATGTTCAAAACTAAAAATTTCATCGATGATCTTGTATATATTACCGAGAGACACTACGCTGCTTGTATGCATGAGCACGTTGTATGCAGGAGACAGTAGTATTCAGGTAGTTGTCCACCTGCGGTGGATTGCAGACTCCTTGAAGTGCGTACCGTACGTAATTCGAATGTTTCATCAACACGTTGATATTACGATGTGTATGTGTCGAAAAAATTAGTCTTGGGAATACCGTTTTTACTAAGCTACATAGCAACAGGTCTAAAATTATATCATTATTCAATCATGACCAATAGCAACCTTACAATAAACGAAAAATAATATTATTTAGTTTCTATTCTTACTGGACAGATGGCAATTACATCCAAATTTTCTACTTTTCCGGTGGATTTTCTTAATTATCTTATCGAGAGTTAAGAACCTTCTCCTGACAATATTGCGAACACACGAAAAAAAGAATTAGCCAAATCGGTGGCAGCCGTTTACGTGTGATGGAGCGTCCAAGGCAAATTTATATATATAGAGATAGATAAGTGGATAGATATAGTAATATATAGATAAAAAAATTTTGATAAAATACACACACAAAAAAAAAGGTCAGAGTCCAGGTAGATGGAAACCCTTGGGCCGCCGTGCCGTACCGTATTTCCCGTTATCGGTCGACTGCTATTGTTATTGTTATATGAATTTAGATATACAAATTACACGTAAAAATTTATTTTTGCCAATTTCAACCCTTTAAAATGAGAATTTCGAAAAATCCTTTCTTAGTGCGCCTATACATAGTAATAAGTACATATCCTGAAAATTTCAAATAAATCCGTACGGTAGTTTTGGCTGTACGTTGATTATTGGTAAAGTATACTTTCTCTTATATATAGAGATTAATGTATTATACTGTTCCCTCATCTTGCTTTACTTCTGTACAAAATGTAAAACATTATATTTAACTCCTCTTGTTCGCCGATGGAGCTCTTAATGAACAGTTAGCCCCAAAGACTCGTACTTACAAGTAGGATGTTAATACTATGGATAAAAGAATAACTCTAATTTGATGGTATAATAATGGTAATATAATAATATGTATCAATCAGTCGGAAATAATGATATTACAATTCATTAAATTGGGGGTGGACGTCTCCACAGTGAAATTAATAATAATAAACGTCAACAAACATAGCGTTGCGTACGTATAATAAATAACAGATTACAATAAATAATAATAAAGACGTAACTAGGTCACGGAGACACGTAAACTGTACTATAATAGGTGATAGTGATAATACAACCATGATATATGTGCAGTTGATAACCGATTGTTGGCAGGTCCGACAATAGTTGTTCGACGACGACAATAACGTAACAGGTCGGTGCGGGCGTGTACTCCTGCTCCACGCGACACGACGTCGAAACAAAACACTCAATTTTCGTACACGGCGAGCGCAATATTGGCCGTAACTAGTTGATGATATATTGGCCCGGATGATCACAATATATATACGCCGCAATATACGACGGTAACAAAAATCCGCTACGACTGGTGCACGGAAGCGTCGCTTAATGTCGTTACCGTATCGCCAAAAGTGAACAAACCACGTGGTGCTTCACACAACGATGCACTGGTATCAGCGTCGTACCGGTAGCCTTCAAAATTGGACTCAGCTGATGAATGATGCACAGCAGTACAGCACTACGATCCTAACGACGCACGGACACGATATGCCGTTGTACCGTCAACACGCACGCGAGACGCAATACGGAAAATAGGCGGCAGTGCGGCTACGAACTTGCCGGACGTACGGCGAAGGAGACGACGGCGAACTGAAAAACACCGACGCCGGACACACGACGGACGGTTCGGACGCACGCAAGACGCAATACGGACGCCGTCGGCGTCCGTCGGTGACACAACGCGCACCCATCCGCCAACCGCAGACATCGGCCCAATCGCGGAGTGGGTACATCAACACCGTCCTCACAGAGACGGCCCGATATACGAGTCTCGAACACCTCTGTAAGGACATAATGTAAATATAATTTATGTGGTTGTGGCTATTCCAATGAAAATGATAATGAATAAATATGATAAACAAACATAATAAATAAAAAAATATAATATAAATAATAATAGTATAATATAATAAATAAATATAATCATACATTTAACATATTCACATTCAAGTAACCGTATGGTCCACTAAAAATTGTTTACGTTGAATATGCCAGAATTTTAATAAAATATATCATTTTCGTCTTCAATATAAGTATATAAGTCATAATAGAATTATTTTTTCAAACTGAATTGCATTTGATTATTTTATTTTAATGAATAATATTATGTCGCACAAAATTCATATTTGGAATTTGATACATTTATTTTAAATTATAGAGGTACGTCCAGATTATAATGCATATATTATTATTTTGTTGATAATCACTTTCATAATACATAATATATGGTTATTGGTGTTATGATTCTTACTCAATATCAGTTTTATGATTGTAAATTTTAATATAAGTACAATATTATTGTTAGTGATTACTTACCCTCTAGAGAACTATAGCATATTGTAATAATTGTCACAGTTAATGTAACTGTATAAGAAATCATAATTATTATTCAGTTAACTACAAAGAACGAGCATCGATTTTGCTTTGCAAAGAATATTTGAATAGATACCATATTAGAATACTTTGGTGTTTATTATATGTATAACAACTAACGACTAAGTAAACATAGTGTGTGTCTGTGTATGCACAATTCATCTAATACTATAAAATCGTAAGGAAAACAGCTGATCTATAAGGATATCATGGAAGATCTCATGGCGGAAATATTAAATTAAATTAAACACCGCTCCGTTTCCCCAGTCCGCCGGACCGTACCCGTTGATTCCCTATAGCGCGACCAATCGCGTACCTTCGCAGCGGCGGCGGCGGCGGCGGTCGGTTTTAAAACGTTTTCGAAAAATGTTACGCCTTTTCGACTTTTTCTCATTTCACCTATAGTTCGTTTGTTTTAAAAGCCGCGCGGTTTGTACGCGATATCGTAATCGACGCCAGCGTTTCGTCTTTCAAATGCCGTTTGTGCTCTATTTGTTATGTTCGTTTCTTTTGAAAACTGTGGAAATGTGCGGTTTGTACGCTTAAAAATTCGCGTTCACGAAATGTCAGTCGGTCTTCGTTCCAACGCACAAGTGCACAGTGATATATATTGTTTTTGATCCAATAAATATTGCATTATGTGATTGTAGACGTATTACTTAATGACGTAGCTGGTATATTGCTTAACGTAAATGTATTATTCAAGCATACATAATAATGTAATAATAATAATAACGGTCAGATAAGTGAATAGAAGACAATTAAAGTTTAAACAGTGTGTAGATACATAGAATTACATCGATGTATAATATCGAATATATTGGTTTACGTCGCTCCGTAGACACACAGCTTAATTGTTGAATTTTTATACGTTATTGGCATACCAAACTGTGGCTCGATAGGTTAGGCGTAGGTTCCCCAAACGTAGGATGTTAGGCAGGTCCGGGTTCGAATCCATCGTAGCGCTTTTCGGGCGGCCACCGGCTGAGCGTATTCTGCAACACGGCCTCCCTGATCACGACATTTTTTGCATTTTTTTTCACGTTAAATTTCATAAATATAAAATAATATACGTTAATATTACAATATATGACTGTATATTATATTATTATGTACCTATATGTTATTTAAATTATTAGGAATTAAACACATATTTTTTTTTAAATTGTCATTGTTATTATATCATACAATTATTATATCATACAATAAATACATATTTGTTTTATTTTTCGTAAATTATTTCGAATGTTGTGTGATTGGGTTTTTGGAAAAAAACTTTTCTCTTCACTTATAGTAGCTAGACATACTAGACTGATTGCTGCAGTACATTGTTCGCTATCCGACGAAGTCCTAACCTAACGAAGTCGGATAGCCTACCTAGGTGGCTAACTTGAAAGTTAATAGATTTTGACTTGAGATGACTGACTTGCTTGACACTCCAACACGGTTTTCGACTTTACACTTTTTACATAAGAAAAGGCACTGGACATGCGACGGCACATACCTATCATTTTATCCGCCGTAGACGGATTGCTCATTTTGGTATCGTCTTAGACGGTGATGACCGACTTGCTTAACACTTAAAAATGGAGGTTTTTACATTTTTTTTTGTATATAAATATATATATATATATACACTTCAGGTACATGTTTATATGTTTACTGGTGAATATAATATTATGTATCTATATTTTATTTTTTTTAGGAATTATAATTGCACATTTCTCAAAATGTTCATTGTTATATATCATACAATAAATACAAATTATAATTGTTTGTATATTGTATATAGTGTATTTTTCTAAATTATTTCGTAAGTTGTGTGATAGGGTTTTCACTTATAGCCGCTTGAAGTCGGGTCTGCAATCCACCGCAGGTGGATTGCCTACCTGATAAGCTGTAGCACATTTTCCGCGGTCCGACGAAGTCGGATTGCCTAACTAGGTGGCTAATTGGAAGACTAATTGATTTTGACTTGAGATGACTGACTTGCTTGACACTCCAACACGGTTTTTGACTTTACAGTTTTTACATAAGAAATAGCACTGGACATGCGACGGCACATACCTATCATTTTATCCGCCGTAGACGGATTGCTCATTTTGGTTTCGTCTTAGACGGTGATGACTGACTTGCTTAACACTTAAAAATGGAGGTTTTTACATTTTTTTTTTTTTTGTATATAAATATATATACACTTCAGGTACATGTTTATATGTATTTTACTGGTGAATATAATATATGTATTATATATTTTATTTTTTTTAGGAATTATAATTGCACATTTCTCAAAATGTTCATTGTTATATATCATACAATAAATACAAATTATAATTGTTTGTATATTGTATATAGTTTGTATTTTTCCTAAATTATTTCGTAAGTTGTGTGATAGAGTTTTCACTTATAGCCGTTTGAAGTCGGGTCTGCAATCCACCGCAGGTGGATTGCCTACCTGATAAGCTGTAGCACATTTTCCGCGGTCCGACGAAGTCGGATTGCCTAACTAGGTGGCTAATTGGAAGCTAATTGATTTTGACTTGAGATGACTGACTGCTTGACACTCCAACACGGTTTTTGACTTTACAGTTTTTACATAAGAAATAGCACTGGACATGCGACGGCACATACCTATCATTTTATCCGCCGTAGACGGATTGCTCATTTTGGTTTCGTCTTAGACGGTGATGACTGACTTGCTTAACACTTAAAAATGGAGGTTTTTACATTTTTTTTTTTGTATATAAATATATATACACTTCAGGTACATGTTTATATGTATTTTACTGGTGAATATAATATTATGTATCTATATTTTATTTTTTTTAGGAATTATAATTGCACATTTCTCAAAATTTTCATTGTTATATATCATACAATAAATACATATTATAATTGTTTGTATATTGTATATAGTTTGTATTTTTCCTAAATTATTTCGTAAGTTGTGTGATAGGGTTTTCACTTATAGCCGCTTGAAGTCGGGTCTGCAATCCACCGCAGGTGGATTGCCTACCTGATAAGCTGTAGCACATTTTCCGCGGTCCGACGAAGTCGGATTGCCTAACTAGGTGGCTAATTGGAAGCTAATCGATTTTGACTTGAGATGACTGACTTGCTAGACACTCCAACACGGTTTTTGACTTTACAGTTTTTACATAAGAAATAGCACCGGGCATGCGACGGCACATACCACTCTATCCGCCGCAATTGGATTGCTTTTTTGTTTTGTGTTAGACAGGTAGTGACTGACTTGCTGGACACTCTAATATGCAGGTTTTCGAATTAACATTTTCTTACACATACAAAAAAGCACCGGACATGGAGGATAGTATCATCATTGAATTGCCGGTTTTTATGGACCATGGGAGATTTCTAGACACTGAAACTTTCCCGCCTTCGAAACGACACCGCCAAAGAGCCAGACCATATCAGAAATTCTTATCACAAAATTACCTTTTATATAAGTGCGACATTTAGATTTCGAATGTTTCTCCAAAATCGGTACTCACTTACAACTAACAAGAGGGTCCAAAAATTTTTTCGATTATTCACCTATCTACGCAACTAACGGGGTCCGCAATCCACCGCAGGTGGATTGCATACCTGGTGATTACGTTTCGCATGTAGAAGGATCACCTACCTATGTGATTATATGACTGATATCTACAAAATCAAATAAACCTATCGACTCTACACTTTTTAACAACCAAAAGCAGCGAACAAACGGGAGGTGATCCTGGAGATCGTATCCAGCCTATCAATTTAACGTTCGTGACCGATCGCTGGACGCTCAAACTTTTAAACATTCCCGCCAAAGTCCAAGCCTTATCTCTAATCCATATCACTATTCCTTATCACAAGTCCTAATCTTTCGTCTTACAGCATTTGCGACTTTTATAATTCCAACGACATTGTCTCTAAAATCGGTACCCACCCTCAGCGAGTCTAACCGGCCCCGAGTTTCACTTAGAGCTAGTGTGCTAATAAAATGATAATATTCATACCTAATGGCATGAATTGTATCTTATTGTCGATACGGTTAAAAGGTATAATGGTCATTATAATGTACAGGTGGCGGTTTTGTTTACTTTACCCTCGATGTTTATATATAACTCTCGCACGGCATACAAATCGCCACCGTATTGTCATTACCTGCCATCGTATTGTCATTACCTGCCATCACTTAAAGGACAATTATTAAAGGATAAAATACACATCTGTTCGCAGGCTCGTCGAAAATTATAAAATAATCAATATAATAATTGTTATAGGTATTGACACGTCAATCAACAATATATTGCCATTAGAATTAGATATTTCCTTATTCCATTATCTTAATAGCCATCACAGGAGACATTAATAACCGATATACCTACTTTTGTATATAAAATACCATTAGGATTATTCGATATGTTAAATACATATTTTTCGAAATTCGCACGACTCGTGTCGCCAGGATGTCGCCGACTCATAATGTATATCTCTACACCACCTCTCACATATCCATATTCAATTCATCGATAATCAATTAAGAACGTACGCCGTACACTAAAGATATTAAAATGCCTGGTTAGTGAAAAAACACATTAATGACCGATATTAGTACCTTCTGCCGGACGTATACAGTGTAATATCAATTAAGTATCAATATTCCCATACGTCTATATAAAATAGTCAACAGTCCTCCAGTACGTTTTAAACCGTCGTTACGCGTCTTCGTGTCTTTTCAGTGTTTATTTTAAATTTTTAAATATTATTTTTTTCTTTTGCTATTACCTTAAACAACATGTTTAAATGCGAACAGTGTCCGTCGGTTTTCACACGTAAGGATAATTTGGTCAGACATGGGAAAACTCACGATGGTGTTCGTTTCACGTGCACTATCTGCGCGTCATCGTTCAGTGTCATGTCAAATCTTAAGAGGCATGAGAAAAATGTTCATGGTATGTATACTTATTTATTTTTATTATTAATTTATATCTAATATTAATTTATATCTAATGTTTTTTTTCCAAGGCATCGTTCCGGCTCATCGTCAGCCTGCACCGGTTGTTGCTCAACCCACCCGATAGAGTGTCATACAGTTCGCGCCTCGCGTTGCCCCACAGGGTGACATACAGATTGCCCCTCAAATATTTGTCCCAGATATCCCGGCTGGCGAATCGAATGAGGTATCCGAGGATGATTTGTGTATGATTGCAATGGACGAATATGAGAAACAGGACGCTATTACAGGTTAGTTTAATTTTTTCAAACCCGAATTAATTAGATTATTAAAATAATTTACCCGCGGTGGATTAATTACACAAAGACATATGTCGTTTTATTTAATAGATAAACCAATAGGTTTTGTTTATCACATGCAAGGTTGATTAGATTTTTATAGATTCGACATTTTATTTTCATTAGATATTAATTAGTTTTTTTTTTTTTTTTTTTTTTTAAAAAGATTCTTACATTACATGTGTAAATGGTAAACGGGTTTCCACTGCAAACACCGCCTCGGTAGCTAGGGCGAAAAAAGCTAGGATGGACATGGTTAAGACTCCTGGGTTCACTGAAATTTCCTCGTCTGCAAATCGAAAAATCGTGTGGCATTATGTCAAAAATATTAACAATGTTCAAAATTACCACCCTGATTTTCTCCGCTCGCTCGAGCCCGAGCTAAATCAAATATTAAAAACACGCGTTCAGCAAGGGGCGATTAAATTTAATCTTAAGCTCGAGGCGACCTATAACCGCCCAACGTTCCTAATTCGTCAGAGAACCGAGCGTTTAAAACATCAGCGACCGAAATTTTCCCGGAAAGTAACATTGAAGAGACCTTAGAGAGGGCTTTTATAAAGTTGCTGACCGAGGAAGAAACTTATACTAGTAGAGGAAGCGGGTTTACCTTAGAAAATATAGACGGGTTATTGCTAGGTATATATAAATATACACCGATAGCTGCCTCATCATATATAAAGTTACCTAAATACATAGAAAGGAAACGGGGCACCATCAACCCACAAAATACAGATCAACAATGCTTCAAGTGGGTTATATTAGCGAAGCACGTGACGGAGCATACAAACCGTATTGGTGAAAATTATCACAAACACGAGGATAAGTACAATTTTGAAGGCATCACATTCCCCACACCTCTATCGGACATCGCTAAATTTGAGAAAAATAATAGAAATGTATCTATTAATGTGTACGGTCTTGACAAAATGTTCCAAATACCTAAAGTACCTAGGTATGAAGTATACCCGCTACGTGTAGTCGATGAAGAAAAACCAGATCACTTTGATCTATTATTAGTCACAGAAGGCGACAACACGCACTACGTGTATATATCAAATTTTTCCCGCCTGATACGAGCGCAAAAAACTAGACATAATGGTCGCGTTGTTTTTTGTAAAAGGTGTTTTACCAGCTTCGATAATCAAATATATAAACACAAGCTGAGTGGGCAGGAAGAGTTGAAGCAGCATAAGTTGATTTGTGGGGCGCACAAACCGATACTGCCTAAAATGCCTAAGGAGGGTGATTGTTTATGTTTGATGCGTGGCAAAACACACAGAGACATCCATTTACCATCTACGCTGATTTTGAGACACTGCTAGTAAAGACGGATGAGGTGAAGGGGAAAAACGAAGATTGTTCACAAACATGAGGCTATGAGCTATGGTCTAATTGTGAAGGCGAGTGAAGATGTACCGAAAGAGCTATGAGTGAATACAACATTCCAACAGCACCAGTGATCTATCGAGGAAGTGAGAGTCAGCCTGATGTGGCGAGACATTTCGTCGATACCGTGACGAATATATCGTTGAAGATTGAAAAGTTACTAAAGACCAATATATCTATAAACATGTCCGCGGATGACGTCCGGACTCATGAAGCAGCAACGCATTGCAATTTATGTAAAATCAAGTTCAGTCCACCCTCGGAGATACTTCGTCGCAAGACAGCCGACCATTGTCATCTATCAGGAAAATATCGTCAAGCTCTATGTAATGTATGCAACCAAAATTGCAAACACAAAACTTTGTACCGATATTTTTACACAACTTGACCACTACTACGACGCGCCCTGATAGTGACAGAACTTGGTCATGACACATAAACTATAAAAGTAATACCCAACAGTGAGGAAAAATATATTTCGTTTTCAAAATATGTGTCAAGCAAATTTTCTATTCGGTTTATCGATACATTCCGCTTCATGGCAACGAGTCTATCTTCCCTCGCTAAAAATCTGATAACACCAGGTCTTGAAAACTTTCGCGAAACAGCCAAAGTGTTTACTGGAGACGATAGTACCTATATATATGACGTCAGTGATGGCACATAAATGGCACATAAATGGTGCTTTACTTTGTACGTATAGACACAAACGCCATACAGCACCTGTCCTCCACAGTGATGTCCATTTGTATGTTACATTTATATTATATCACAGAACTATCATAACCATTAAGTCGTGTTATTATCTAAAATAAATACATACTTAAATCCTAAATGTCCTCAAGTTTCAATTTCAACAATAACACGTAGTCACGTAGAGTAGGAATCTGACAGAAACGTTACCTCGGGTTTAACAATAAGTAAATCCCAAGAGTTTTACTGACAATTATTGGTGGGATATATAAAATCATATTTCATTAAAACCATACTCGTTTTTCAAAAATAATTATTTATTGCTTAAATTAAAAATAACAATAGTATCTATTATTCTGCTTCGAGTTGAGCAATGTCAGAAGACTTTGCTTTTTGTTCATCAAACTAAGCCAATATACTAAGTAGTTATGCCAATAAATATTAAAACATAGGTTTTATAAATTGTATGTAGTAATGATAAGGTTTGAGTATTAACTCACAATATTATATAATATGTATAATATACTATACACTACTGGTACTACTCATGAATCTGAAAATATTGTCAACATAATGAAAATAAACTGTATAAAAGTAGAGTGTAATTTAATAACCGGCTCATTCTGTGATGGGGCGCCGAGCCAGATCATACACGAGCTTTATCCTACTGTACCTGTTGGATATAAAATCGTCGAGGTACCTAGACATCCAGTTTTCTATGGACTCAACACGACTTCAATAACTAGAGTAAATATTGTACTAAAAGATCAGAACGATTGTCTGATTAATCTGCGTGGTGAACCGATAACAATTCGTTTACAAATAACGCGTGGATATGGCACTCAAATTTAATATAAAAAGAGCTACAGTCAAAAACCTATCAGTATACCGCCTGCCATTAAGAAGTCTACGTCTAAACCGAAAAATATCAAGCTCACGAAAAATAATTTAAATTTTCTTCGATCGTTGCAATAATGGATGACTCATATTTAGACGTGACGGCCGACTATGTCGACGATTGTAAAATAACTCAAAAGAGTTACCATTCGTTCACACCGTATTCAAGCACCGCTCTATCATACAATGAAGAAATTAGAATTAACGTCCAGAACATGGATTCTTACACATTGCCATGTGAAAGTTATATTTTCATCGAGGGTAAAGTAAACAAACCTGCCGATGCAATGGGGGAAGTTCGTTTTTCAAATAACGGATTGGCATTTTTATTCTCCGAAATGCGATATGAAATAAACGGGATAGAAATACAGAAATTGAAATCACCGGGAGTTGCATCTTGTTTGAAAGCATACTGCTCGTACACTCCAACGACTTGAATGCATTAGAGAACATGGCTTGGGACTCGGCGATGGATAGTGAAGATAATAAAAATTTTATGACCAATAATATATTTTCCGGATGTATTCCATTAAAACATGTATTCGGATTTTGTGAAGATTATAAAAAATATTACTCAATTGCAATCAGCAACTGATTTTAAATCGTGCGTCTACCGACCTTGATGCGATACATGTTGTGGGCGAAGGCGCAACCGCCGCCGTAGATAAAAATAAAAATTACAATTGAACTGACTAAGGTGACTTGGAAGATGCCAATTATCAGAGTGAGCGATAAAGAAAAATTAAAGTTATTGAAAGTATTAGATTCTCGTAGAACGTTATCGTGCGCGTTCAGAACCTGGGATCTATGTGAGTATCCGGTGCTCCCTAGAAATAAATCACATTCGTGGACTGTAAAGTCTAATAGTTTGCTCGAAAAACCTAGATTTGTTTTGTTTGGATAACAAACAAGTAGAAAAAACAATATCGAAGTCGACGCTGGACGGTTCGATCACTGTCAACTGAAAAATCTTAAGGTGCACTTAAATTCTGAAGTGTATCCATATGAAGACTTTCGAGCTGATTTTAAAAAATACCACCAGCATACTGTATAAGCTTATATAGACTTTCAAAAATCGTATTACGAAAGAGATTATTGTGAACCGTTGTTATCAAAACATATTTTTAAAAACTATGTGTCAATCGTCGTTGTTGATTTGTCGTACCAGAATGATAACGTTAAATCATCGACCGTAGACCTACGAATAGACTTTGAAACGGACACCGCCATTCCAGAAAAGACTACAGCTTATTGTTTAATACTACATGATCAGATTATAACTTATAATCCATTTAGTGGCGATGTTAGAAAATTGTAAATTATTTTTATACCTTATAAATATTTTATACCTTGTAAATATCTTATAATTATTTTTATACCTTGTACATACCACCTTATATTCTAATAAATGAAAAAACTTGTTTTAAGTATCACGCTTGTTTTTATTTTACACAAAAATTATAATGTACAATATTACTCAAAGAGTTTACGTTTTGCGTTCCGCTTATTTATTTTCTTCGTCCCAGTGCCGCCTGCGAAGTCGAGAATCGACGGCGAGTGGTTGAAAGACGTCGGACCGTCGTTCTCGTCAACTGCAAGTCTCGTTGATGAAGATTCAGGCGCTGTATACCACGGAGGGGCTGTGCAAAATTGTCCGAATCAAATCCATTAGCTGTATTGTCGAATGATGGTGGACTGGTACGCTATACAAATAATAATTTGTTAATATATATATATAATAAAATTAAATGTATGTATATTACCAATGCCTTGGTTGGTGCCCATGTCGCCTGTGTTAAAAATTCTTCAATTCCACGATCCTCGTCAGCTGCCTAAAATTATAATTATTAATACTTAAATTATTTTAAGTTTATAAATTATAAATTACCCTTGCTTGTGAGCAGTCTTCGTGCATTGGAGACATACTTGAATATCTCGGGGGCGAAATAAGCCTCACTTCGGCTTCAGTGAACAACTATAAAATAATAAAATACAATAAATATTTTTAACAAGTGATATAATTTAAAGGTTTACCTCTGGTGTGTTTCGTGCCCTTCTACGATCTACCCAAATTCTAAGTAACTGCATAGGTGCATACATCTGGATTTGACAGGCCAGGTTAGGAGATGTAGTTGTGTTTTCTAAAGGTGTACCCAACTTTATGAATACTTCCATTTCATGTTCAGTATTTGGCGGATTGGTATCTTGTAAACTAGTTTCTTCTAGATAATCACAATACTCTTCGATTTGATTCAGAAGAATGGTTTGGATGACTGATTTTTGAATGATAGTTTTTGAAATACACCATTCTAATTTATTTAACTCAATTAAATCTGCACGATTCAATAAAACTCTGCATTCGCTTTTATTTTTACATTCAACAACTAGATTGTTTTCACCCTTATACACCATACTCGATATTAGAAATAAATCAGTCTCGAGAAAAGTTATTCGTTTATTTGTTCGTGGTGTGTCTAATATAGATGACAAAATATTACCCATCATTGAAAATATTCGTTTTAGAAAATCCGGCGTTATTTTTACATGCCGCGATGAAGTTATCAAATGAACGGCGACTTGGAAATTTTCAGTCGGATCGATGCCAATATGTATGAACTTACGGGCGACAAAGTCTAGTGTGTAAGTTGAAGATTCAATGAGATTGGCCGGTGGTGACGGAGGCAAATATGCGAAATTCTTCTTCTGAGACACTTCAGTCATATTTCCAATTGATCCAGCCATGATTAAAAAACAATTTTTAAACACTTCAAAAAATACTTTTAAAGACGGAGCGAACGATACGTGTACACCTAAACGGCTACCGACTCTTTAAGTTAGGAGTCTCTATAATAGGTGGGGATATTTTTCAATATTAATGGACTATGCTGAAATGTGATTAATTGATTTAAAAGTCTACCATAGAGTTCTAAGTATGCAGGTGCAAGCTATTAGTATTTATACATATAAAATGGCTATTAAGAGTCGACGGCAACCTGGCGACTCGAGCGAATAATATGGTATTTTATATACAAAAGTATATCGGTTATTAATGTGTGTATGTGTTATTCACTAATAGTCATTTTAATATCACAAGTGTGCGGCATCCTGGCGACAAAGACGTGAATCAGTTTGGCACATTAAGCAGATGGCTAAAATGGGTATTAATTTAGAAATCATCTAATGGCAGGAAATATTGGACTATGCTGAAATGTGATAATTGATTTAAAAGTCTACCATAGAGTTCTAAGTATACAGGTGTAAGCTATTAGTATGCTAAATGGTGATGACAATAATATTTAACTGATTAAATGTATGCGAGCGGCGGCAAAAAATATATGATAACAAATGATAACTGATAAAATTATATGTTGATAACGTGAGTGATAAAATATATGTTGATTAAGTACGCGGGTAAATATATATATGATAACTGATTACAATAATATATGATTAGAATAACGTGTGATATATAATATGTTGATAACGTGAGTGATAAAATATATGTTGATTAAATACAAGTCCACGATCGGCATCGGGCGGGTAATATATTATGATAACTGATTACAATAATATATGATTAGAATAACGTGTGATATATAATATGTTGATAACGTGAGTGATAAAATATATGTTGATTAAATACAAGTCCACGATCGGGCGGCCGTTGGTAAGGTATAGTGGTGGGGGAAATTATACGTCTCGTACATATGCTAGCAATTATCATTATTCCAGTGAAATTAGATAGAATACACCGCTCAAACATAAGCGAGTAAGTTACGCAGCGGCGCGGCGATAGAGCGCGGCATGCGGTGGGCTCGAGTTCGAATCCCAGCCCGATGTATTAATTTTTTAATTATTTTCCTCGCGCGGTGTTGGTTTTCGGCGGACAATTGATATGGAAGAGCGGGGTGGCGGGGTATATCGTATACGTCGGCGGCTCGATGATGAGGGAAGAGCTGGGTATACGTCACGGATCGGTCGGCGGCTCGATGATGAGGGGAAGAGCGGGGGGTATATCGTATACGTCACGGATCGGGCGGCGGTTCAGTTAATGACATGATGAGGATGAGGATGAGGGATGAGGATGAGGGTACAGAACTCTCTTCTTTATCCTACTGACACCGATTCTAAGTAACACAGATTATGTTAATTTAACTCACATATTTTATACTCTATTCAGTCTATTCTAAATAATTCAGTACCAGGTAATAAGTTGTAGTACCGGGTGGCCTAGTTGTGGCGCATGAGCGTAACTACTTCGTTCCTAATGGCAGTCCAGGTGGTTGACTTGCGGGAGAAGCATCTGACCACTACCGGTAAAACAAGTCACCGCATGGTACTTATCACACTTGGAACAGAGCATAGACATAGCCCAAATGAACAAGTCTTATGAATCACCTAATTATTACTCCTTAAAAAATGATGCTCTCTCCAGTCCCCTCCCTGCAAACCTAATAATTTATTAAGATAAAAATATGTATAATTCTGTATAGAAATAAATATAAAATATAATAATATTTACGTATATAATATACAGTATATACCCATTACCTACATGGCATGACATATACATTTTGAAACTAAATCTATATATTTAATATATTATAAATTCATAACTATAATTTATATTATTACTTTTTGTATATTTTTCTAGGAAATAAACTGAAATAAAATTAAATCAACAACTTAAATGTATAGGAAAAGAGATATCTAATTAAAAACAAAACTTTCATTTTGTTATCTCGATAAATTAAAATTATTATAAATACTTAAAAGGTAAATGGTACAAAAAAAAACGGTTCTTTTTTGTTCTTCGGTTACCGAGTATTGCTAAACGAACGATTTTCAAAGACGTTGTTACCTAATTGGTTTTTGGTATAGGGTTGCAATGACTTAATAAACATTTGTTAATCGGTTACCGATATCCGCTTTCTAATCTGGCCAGTATAATCGGTAACCGGTTCTTAAAATTAACAATTTTTAACAATTTTCGGGAAAAATTGCAAAAACAGCAAGTTTTAAGCCCTGATTTTAACAACAACTTTTATTTATATACTAATAGTTTAGATAAAATAGGTAAAACTATTTTATAATGATCAGCATGTTACATAAAGTAACAATAAACGTATGATATTTTATTTGTTTAGAAAATCATGGATTTTTAAATTACTGTATTATTAGGAGTTTTGGTAAGTAATTTAGACTGATAATAATCTAATAATTTTTTTTTTGGCCCAGCGGACTAAGTCGTCGGTTGTGATGCACACCGGCGCTGGTTCAAACCTCGGTTCACGGGTGGCATTTTTCTTTGGGAAAGTCACAGTGTCCGGAGAGAAGTGTCGCCATCCCCCACCCTGGCATGGCAGATACCCACGGGTGCCCACTAAAAAATCTGATAAAACTACAAACATGTGTTTACACCTACAGTTCCCTCTCCCACAGTTTAAAAACCACCCAATAACCTAAGTTGCCACGGGTTAATGAATAAAAAAAAAAAAAATCTAATAATTAAAAGTATGTGAATTATCTTTTGTATGGCTATATGATAAATGATAGTTTCAATTGTCTACTGATAAAGATTGAAAACGCCTGTGGTGAGTTGGGTATAATTAATATAAGTCAGTCTAATGACGGTGAGAGAGCTTGGCGGATCTGAAACGTAATGCAACTATATAACCTGAGAGGTTGATTTACGCTGTCGAAAACTGGCGTCGGTTCTGATCAGGCAAACGATGTCGCACTAATCACAGCAACTGTAATACTCACTAAGGTCCAGAATCATAGATTGATTTGTAATTATCATAATATGGGAACGTACATGCAACACAAAGTTCGACGAAGTGTTTTTGTAGTGATATTGCCAATTTTTTACCTCAATACATTTTTATTAACTTTTTCTCCGTTACGGTAACACTCATAAAGTCCGAAAAAGTCATAACCACCGTCATCACTCACATTATTTTTTCCCATCTGGCTAGTGCACCAAGGCGTCGTACTGCGTACAGTGTAGACCAACGGTTCTTAACGGGGGCGGTACCGCCCCCTTGGGGGCATTTCGGTCTCTCTGGGGGGTGATAGTTTTGAAGGGGGCGTTGAGGGGGCGGTGATCTTTTTTAAACTCGGAGATGAAAAATAATACAATAATTGAAAGTGAAATCAGAATAGTTGTAATTGCGACAATTGCGTACGCTATCGCAACGGCATACGGCATGTTATCTAATCGCATTTTACGTATCGGGAACGTCCTGTTTATAATAGATTTATTTTTACATTCCATAACTGGACTATTGTATACTGTACCTTGCACTCTTGCAGTACGTGATTGATATCGTTACAGTGAACGCCGCGTTTTCGAATAAACTAGTGCGTTTTTCTGACAACACTAATAAATATTTTTATAATGAGTGATCATAGTGCAAAAAAGAAGTGCCGTCAGTATTTAGTAGAGTACCTAAAGTTTGGTTTTATCGCATCACCACTTAATGTACAATTACCGTTGTGCCTTATATGTGAAAAAACATTTTCGAATGAGGCAATGAAGCCATCAAGAATGAAAGATCATTTATCAAAAATTCATTCCGATAAACTGGAGAAACCACTTTCGTTTTTTCAGGCTCTTAAAGCAAAAATTGAAAAATGGTCTACTGTGAATAGTTTATTTAAAAAACAAACATCTGATCTTGAGAAAGGACTTGTCGCTTCGTACAAGGTGTCTTTATTGATAGCAAAAAACAGTAAACCTCATTCAATCGGTGAAACTCTTATTTTACCGGCTCTCAAGGAAATAATCGATACTATGCAAGGAGAGGGTACTAGCAATAAGATGATTAATTCAATTCCTTTGAACAATGACACTGTCTCCAAAAGAATTGATGAAATGGCAGATGACATCGAAAACAAACTTATAAATTATTTAAGAGAAAATAATTTTGCACTACAGATTGACGAATCAACTGTGACAGATAATAAAGCTATATTACTAGGTTATGTGAGGTTCATTAATGAACGTAAAGAAATCGTCGAGGAGTTTGCTACAAGTTTGATCACTGATACCAAAGGGTCGACGATTTTTCAAGCGGTGGAGGAATATTTTACCAGAAAAAATGTCCCCTTGACAAATATTATTGCATGCGCAACGGATGGCGCTCCTTCGATGATCAGTCGTCATGTTGGGTTTATAGCCAGCCCACCTAAAAAAAGCTGTCCCAGGTGTTATTTGTGTTCATTGTGTTATACATCGCCAACATTTAGCTGCTAAAAACTTAAGCAGTGTGCCCTTCAATTCGTCATAAAAGCTGTTAACAAGATTAAAACAAGTTCACTCAATGACCGCATGTTTCGAGAACTTTGTCATGATAATGATGAAGATTTTGAAAGATTACTTTTGCATACTACAGTAAGGTGGCTTTCCAAAGGAAAATTTTTGGGTCGTTTTTTTGCATTATTTGACTCTATCATTGAATTTCTCGATAAAATTGATCCTGTCTTAAAAGAAAATTTGAAGCAACGAAAAATTGAGATTGGGTACCTCACAGATATTTTTGAAAAAATGAATGAAGTCAATTTGAAGCTTCAAGGGAATAAAATGAACTTTATTAAAGCCAAAGGAATAATTTCCTCATTCATTTTTAAATTAGATCTTTACAGAACAAACATAAATCGTCAAGAACTGATTCAGTTTTCGAATCTCAAGTCATGTTCAGACGCAAATGGTTTAATTCCAGAAGACAAAATTCTAATTTTCACTGATCATATTTTGCAGCTCAAAAAAGACATGAAATCAAGATTTCAAGACCTACTTGAGTTACAAATCTGTAATTGGATTTTAGATCCATTTTCGTTTGAATCTGTGGAAGATCTCGAACCTCATTTACAAATGGAATTTATCGATCTTAAACACGACTGTGAGGCACAACTTGTTTTTAAGCAGGTCGGTTACGAGCTTGCCTGGATCAAGCTTAAAGACACTTATCCACAACTATGGCAACAAGTTAAATTGTTGCTTCTCTCTTTCCCGTCAACGTATCTAGTTGAAAAAAGATTCAGCGTTGTTGTTCAGCTTTTGACGAAACAAAGAAATCGGTTGGACATTTGCAACAAAGGTGATCTACGTTTAGCTTTGACCAATATCAAACCAGACATCGTTAAATTAGCAGCTACTCATCAGGCTCAGGGCAGTCATTGATAAGTATAATTTGTATATTTTATAATTTTTTTTTTATAGTTCAGTAAATCTTTTTATATAGTAAAGTATTAAATTGTTTTGTTAAGTGGTGTAAAATATAACCATAACTATCTAAAAATAAGAGTTTTTACTTTAATAGTTTAATTAATAATGTTATAATATACTGATAAATAAATAAATATACAATATATATATATATATATTTATAAGAAGAAAATTTGATTTTTCACGAGAGGGGGGGGCGTTAGCAATTAGTTATTACGATAAAGGGGGCGCTGAACTAAAAAAGGTTAAGAACCACTGGTGTAGACCGTACACGACATTGAGTGAGGACCGGTCTACGGGTGAAGCGGCCACTGTTATTCCATTTAGAAGTTTACACGTTTCGTACAATGAGTTAGTTTCTAACCGTACGATTTCAAAGATTTTTTACACACATTTTTACAATTTTTCTGCAGTTATGCTATTCACTAAGTATTAATTGATTCAGTAGATAATTATTAATCCCGTCCGACAAAAAATACTAATATTTACAGGGTTTAAATGGGCAACTCTTGCTACGAAATAATATACACTTTCATGCCGTTGCTATTATTTTTACTTAGCTCACGCCACGACTGTGGCGATGGATAATGATAATTTTTATTTTATGCATTTTTCGGTGATTCACATGCGTGGATGGATGTCATGAAAAACTGACTAATCTAGACAATATTGAACAATTTAAAACTCATTTAAAAACAAAGTACAACATTCCCGAGGATTCAAACGGTGAGTATTCAATTTTATTATAGTAAACCACCTATACATAACTATTATAGTTTAAAACTCTAATACATCTTAGCCTCTTCACTTTGGAGACTATAATATCAATATATTGTAATATTGTTTGTATACATATTCTTTCATATTACAAATATTAATTTGTTGACCAGGACTAATACATAATATGTAATTTGATTTATTATGTTATTATGCCGCCGAAATTTCCTTGGCAGGTAACTCAATTATCAGGTTATCGAAATATTGATTTTGTACACCTGAAGTATACTGGATAAGCAACACACTTTACTGGACACAATGACAACGGCAACAAATACATCGGGAAAAGATCGATGAGCTGAAACCAATTGACCAACAGTCTAAACAATATACTTTTTATAATTTTTGGAAAATTATGTCTTTCATATATCTGCTATTATCTAATAAACAGTAGGTATATAAGCCTAATAGCCCGGCAGACGATACAAAATATCAATAACATAAAATTAGATTAAATTTGAAAATTTCACTCTTCTTAAAATAAACGCATTTGGTTACAAATTATTAGAAAGAATAATTTATTACACACAGAAAATATTGATAATGAATGATTTATCAATCAAGGTTTACGAATCATTATAATGTTAGTGCCTAGTGGTTATAAATTAGGCATAATTGGTGTTATAATATAATATAATTATCGGTTATTTTATCACTTAAAAATTTGGACCTAGTTGGCTATAAATTGTTAATTAATTTAAAGCAACTTTTAAAAATTTTCTCTTGTTGTAAATTGATGAATTTAAACTTTAAGATATAATAAACATGTTTATAAATCTTCAGCTAATTAATTAGCTATTGGGCTATAGAGCTAGTTTTTAATTTGCACTTGACAGAAAAAAAAATATCTTAAAATCATCTGCAGAGTAGCGAAGGAGACTTTTATAAAACATAATTAAAATAAACATATTCTTATTTTATTTTGTATTAGTGATTGGAGCTGATACAAAAAAAGGTAAAACCATGGCTAAAAAGCTAGTTTTAAGTTTTCACTTGGCAGAAGAAAATATTTTACAATTTTGACTTTATAATATAGGGTTCTGAATTTGAAATATTTCATGATTGTAAATTTCACTCTTCTTGATATATATTAATTTCAACAACTTTTAAAAATGTTTTCTTGCTGTACATTTATGAGTGAATGACTTTATATTATACTTTTAGATATAATACATATTTTTTTCCATTAAAATGTATTACATACCTTAGAACTAGATATTGTATATAAATTCTTCAATGAAAACGGGATAATTGCTGTAAGTGGTAAGTATGATTCTTCAATAAAATTGTTTTTACAATTATTTAGATAAATAATTCATAGTATTTTCCTCAGTAATATTTGTATTAAATAGTGTTGGAATTATAAACAAAACACCCTATATAATGTGTGTATAAGTAATATATTCACACTGTAATTCTGCAGACGCTGACTAGTGACTATACACTTTTATAATATTACAGCATATATGTCTTGTGTAGTGTAGCCGGATATACATAGTTATTCGTTAATTTATATTACGCATAGTAACACTATTGTACATCGAATCATTATACTTATTATTATATTATATATATCCGATCTTATTATTATTTACATTAACTTCTGTATATCTGTGTACTTTAACAAATAGTTATGTTTGTAGAATTAAATATTTTTTTTTATAATGTATGTGTTCATCGTTAATACGCGAGCCCGGACACCAAATTTGTAAGGAAGACCACTAACACCTACTGTAATGTAATTTTTATTTGAATGTAATCAAGACCATGATGTTTTAGTTTTGACTGTTTGGAGTGGACTGTATATATTTCTTATAAAAATCATCAGACGTAATGTGTACAAAAAACATAACCATAAAGTATAAAATGGACATAACCATAAAATATAAAATGACCATAACCATAAAGTATAAAATGAACATAACCACGGTCGTCAACACGACCGTTTACATATTGATATAAAATTATAGTATGATGATAACAAATAACATTAACTGTGATAACAGATAACAATTTAGTATTTTACAAAACACCGCCCACCTTGAGCAATAGTCTCAAAGCAATTAACAAAATAAAAGATTATACATAATAAAGAATTGATAAATTAAACATAACAATGAATTAATTAACATAAGTGTAGGAACTAGATACGGACGTATGAGTTCAGTCTTTGAAGCGCGGATGCGAACAACTCGTACATGATTGTCAGCAGGACTGGAGAACACCTCGACGACGCGTGTCATTGGCCATTGAGTGGAAGATATCCCAGTTTCACGGAGTATGACTAGATCATCGACAGTCAAATTGTCTTGAGGTTTGCGCCATTTTGAACGTTGTTGCAGATTATTCAATAAGTATTAGACCATTGCTTCCAGTAAGTCTGGGTAATTTTTGAATAATGTTCCAGCGTTTTCTGTGGTTAACAGTGGAACCTAATATGTTGTCTTCGGGAACAGCTAACAAAGGACGTCCAATAATGAAGTGACCCGGTGTCAAAATAGTGCCATCGTCAAGTGCACACAAGGGCCTACTGTTTAAGATAGCCTCGATTTGACAGCACATTGTATTTAGCTCTTCAAACGTAAACCCAATGTTCCCCATATTTTAGTATAGAATTATCTTTGTGCTCTTTATGTTTGCTTCCCATAAACCACCATGATGTGGGGATGCTGGTGGGTTAAAATGCCACTTAATGTTAACAGAAACAAAATGTGTGGTTATTGATTTTTGAAATTTACTCTGGGAGAAACAGTGATGTAGAGATTTTAATTTGTTGTTTGCTCCCACAAAGTTTATGCCGTTATCAGAATAAATGTCAGATGGACATCCCCGACGACTAACAAAGTGTTTTAGAGTTGCTATAAACCCCCCAGTGGTGAGATCACTTATCACTTCCAAGTGTATTGATTTTGTAGTCATGCACACAAACAGTGCCAGGTATGATTTTTTAACTGTGCGTGTACGGATCCCAACAGGTTTGGTTGTTATTGGCCCAGCAAAATCAACTCCAACTCGTGCGAAGACAGGAACCATGGTGACACGGGCAGCAGGGTGATCAGCCATCACTTGTTGACATAGTTCTTTTTGGGAACGTACACATGGTATGCAGCTATGTATGACCCTTTTGATTGTACTGTGACAATGAATTACCCAATATTTTTGTCTGATCACTGACATGGTGACTTCTAGACTAGCATGTAAGTAGTACAAGTGAACCTGTTTTATGATAAAATAAGTATATTTTTAAGTAACAGTATTGAATACTTTTGACCATAAGAGATTTCTGCACGCTGAAGTCTTTCGCCAACGCGTAGCAAGCCTGTATCATCAAGTAATGGATCAAGACTGGCTAATACACTGTTCTTTGCAACTGGTTTGAATGATTTGATTGTTTCACTTCATCTTTGAATACAGAGTGTTGTGCGATGCGGATCCAAAAATATACACCTTGATTGTATTCTTGGACAGTGATATGTTTTGACAATCGTCTTGGGTTTCTACAATTGTGACAGAACCGATAGATGTATGCATCGATGCGATTTAGACGTTCATAATTTGATCATTTGGTCAATAAGTCTTGCCCTATTGGTTCAATATTGCTTAACAGTGATACAGAAACGGTAGGTTGATGTCGAAGTTCTTCATTTGTATCTGATACTGTTGTAGTTTTCAATTTGATGTCTGGCCATTGGTTTTGGTCAGAAAGCCAATCAGGTCCATGCCATTACAGATGATTATTTATGAGCTGATCACCTGAAGAACCTCTAGAGGCCAGGTTACAGGGTTGTCTGCGGAACGTACATGTCTCCACTCAGCTGTTGGAACTAGTTATTTGGCTTACTCGGTTTGAATCCACTGCAATGTGACGGTGGAATCTGTCCACATTGTTACTGCATCGACTTGCAGTTGAAGTGACTCCATTAGTGAATGCATCAACCGTGATAGAAGTGTAGCGCCACACAATTCCAACCTCGGTATTGTGATTTTTTTTCAGTGGAGTGACACGAGTTTTGGATACCAATAAATGCCCAGTATTATTTGAGATGATGTAGATAGCTGCCGCATAGGCACGTTCTGAGCTGTCTGAAAAACCATGTAGAATACAACCTTGTTGGTTGTCCAATATGTTGCCAACATGACGTGGAATTTCAAATTGATGTAGATGTTTGTATGATGTTCGATGAGCAATCCAATGTTCGAGAAGTTCATTTGACACAGAGTCATCCCACTTGGTGCCTGTCTGCCAAAGTCGTTGCATGAGGACCTTTGCAACTACTATCAGTGGTGCCAGCTATCCACACGGGTCATAAGTGCGTGCAATTTCTCCTAATAACTCACGTTTAGTGATGTGTTCCAAACGTGGTATAAGTTCTACCTTAAATGAAAATGTATCTCTTGTAGTGTTCCGTGAAATACCCAACACAGATTCACTATGTTGATCAGGCATAGAAATCTGCAACAGTTGATGCTCGGCTGGAATGTTTGCCAGGAGAGTAGGTGTATTACTGGCCCATTTTCTTAAGTAAAATCCACCACGTTGGATTAGATCATTCAGCTGCTGTATTTGATCCTTGGCATCATTGACATTGTTACAGCCTGACATGACTTCATCGACGTAGAAATCATTCTGGAGTATTCTGGATCTTTCAGGATAATTGGCTTGTTCATGAACAGCGAGTTGAACAAGTGTGCGTAAAGGATGAAATGGTGAAGTTATCAACCCATAAGTGACATTTAATTACTAGGCACCTCTTCAATTTTCCAAAAATTTTCAATTTGGTTCTCAAGTCGCTGATAAGTGGTACTGGTACAACAGGTGATTTCACTGGTTGTGGTCTGTGTTGAATCAGTTTTTATGATGTTATTACGACCAGTAACAATCCAACCAAATCTTGAATTTTGTAGTATAGGTGCACCCTCTGGTCCAAACTATTTACCATCTTGTACAATATCATAAAAGAGTTCAGCGCCTATGAGAATATCAATTTTTCCTGGTAGATGGAACGTTGGGTCGGCTAGTTATACGCTTTGTAATTGATGCAAATTTGATGTGTCTATCTTACCAACAGGAAGATCAATAGTGATACGTGGTGCAACCAAAGCAGTTATTTGATACTCCTTTTTGTTTACACGTGAAGACACCGTGAACTCGGCCTTCTCGCTGACAGTTGTCTCTACTAAGGATATACCGTTGACGATCACTTGAGCATTTATTCTGTCAATGCCAAGTTCTTTTGTCAAAGATGATGTAATAAAATGCGATTATGATCCAGAATCTAGTAGTGCTCGGCATAACACTGTTTGGCCATTTTTTCCACTTACACGTAATAATGCTGTTTACAGTATATCGCTCTGGGATGTGGTCGGGTGTGATACTCCTATATGAGATGTTGTACTTTGTGAACTTTGTTCCTTTCCCTGATCATTTAACGTATCTTCACCCTCTGTTGTACTGGCCTTTCTCATGTTGAGATATAAAAGTGTATGATGTTTTAATCCACAATTTTTACAAGTATTTTCATTTGTACATTGATTTGAACCGTGGTTTGTGCGCAAGCAGTTGAAACATATTTTAGACCTTTTAGCTAAATTTAATCGCTCACTTGGTTTTGCTGTCGTGAATGTATTGCATTTGTAAATTATATGTTTCTGGGGGCACACTGGACACTGACTTGACGTGTTGGTCTGACTATCAGTCGCCACATGCACTGTGGTTCTAACAAACTATTTCGCTTTACCAATACTATTTACATTGTTAGGTTTATATTGTACCATGTTTAATGCTTGTATTCGATTTTCGATGAATTGCTTCAGTTGTGTCCATGTAGGTATTCCTAGGTAAGAAGCGGTAATGATGAGCAATTAGCCTGTCTTTATGTTTGTTAGTTATCAGTTTTCACCGAATGTCGATAATAATACTGGAAAATACAAAATTATAAAACTATTAATAGATTTATCACGACACACATTAAGGGTAAAGCTTTAAATAATGATGGAATAGCTGGATTTGTACTGTGATGGACCGTAGTAGTACGAACAGCAGTGGTCGAGAATTGGAACAGCAGACAAACAGTGACAGATCCAGGAGGCAAAGAGATTATCCCCCCCCCCCCCAATCACTGTAGTTTTCTATTGTTTTACATTGTGTTTAGGCAATTTTGTATTCAATGTTTGTACTTTTGCCCCCCCTCTCCCCACTAAAAAAAAATGTAAGCCACTGCAGCTAAATACTGTCGAAATACGAGATGCGAGTTGTGCAAAATGTGTATTATGGGTAAGTGTGTAATGTAATGTATTTATAAAGAAACTTCCACCAACAGAGCTCAAAAATTCTCCTCCAAATACAGATAATCATATGGACAATAAACAATAACGCTTTATCTACACTACATACGGAATTTTTCTCGACGTTCAGAAGCAACCAACATCTTATCACAACATGATTGGATATCACAACATCGTATACTACTATCTGGAAAAAAGAGTACCTATTAATAATACTCCATTCATGGAAAATAAATGACAACCTCCTCAACTTTATAAAAAACATCCTAACAGACCTAAAATGTTGTGTCAGACTCTGAACCTACGACAAGACATAACCACCACACATCATTGAAAATGAACTTCCACTGCACTCAGTGTCACTCTTTTCCTGGTAGTCATAAATTATGTATGCAAAAACCTACCCAATCCTGTCAAATTTATGGACAATAATTGGCCATGGTCGACGTCTTCTAAAATGTATTGATTTCTTCAACTACCTTCAATTACCTTCTAATACCTCACCATCACTTAGTAGTAAACATGTTAAATGGATTCCTCCCGTAATAACCTAACCAAGTTTACTTTCTTATAAACATAGAGTCCTGGTACCAATAGTATAATGTATTTTGCTTCCATTACTTTAAAGAAAATACTAAACCAAATCAAAAGATTGATCGATCCTGATTCACAGGTCGTGAAGGGGTGTAGAGGTGGTACGTGAGGTTATGATGGTATAATTTGATATAACGAGCCATGCTTTGAGCCCGAACAATGTAAGAAGTGAACAAGGAAACCCAATAGAATACCGCATTTATTTTTGAATTTTTTTACAGATCATCTAGTGTCACCAGAATGGTTTTGTCTACGCCGCCGTGAGTAATAGTATAAACACGTTATATAAAAATACAATTTTAGAAATCTTTTAAATATTAAACTTTACCAACGTATCCTTAGAATGACGTGATTTTATTTTGGTTTTACACAAAATATGTAAATAAGTTATCATTAATGTAAATATCTACTATTAAAATGTATTTGTGTATAGAAACTAATATACGTTATAGTAGAAATTTTTAATTCCATAGGTAGCTATCCTAATTCATTATATTTCAACACAAAATACGTATAAAAAATTGTGACTTTAATTATCATGTTTTTGAATTTTTGTAAAGAAATTAGTAAAGAAACCTAGATTAATTTTTTTGAGCTTTTTGAATGATAACAACCTTCAATATTTAATATATTTTGTGTTAATTATATGTCCCAAAATGTGATGTCAGCAGAATATATTTATACACATATTATATAGTACCTATTGTATAGAATATAATAACAGACTTGGGTAAAATACTTTTTAAAAGTATTTCAAATACATACATAATACTTACGAGTTAAACACAAAATAAGTCATTCATTATCTTTTTTATGAATAATCATTATTCATTACTCATTAATGCTAGTTATATTAATACTACAGTATTATGAGTAGTAGTACCTATTGTAATTACTAATTTATTGTGTATGGTGTGATTATACTATGCATTTTAATAGTATATTTTTCATATTCATTTTTATGCTTAGGTACTTAGTAGTTAATACAATTATCAAATATTTATATTTACAAATTTCCAGATCACAAGAAGCATACTTATTTGGGTATTATTATAATACATTTATTTTAAACTACACTGTGTCAACTACCTATACCTAATATTATATCATACATGAATTATATATTATAAACTATACATTTCGAGGAATTTTATATACCTATTTTATTTATTTATTTTGTGGCAAAATGTAGCACATTGAAATTATGGACATTTTTTTTTTTTAAATAATTCTATTAGGTAGCTGCTATGTGCTAATAAAAATATTTATGAACTACTTTGTATATGTTTTCTGAATTTATGTTTAATACATAATATTTATATTTTTTAGTAGTAGCATGATTAATATTACATTTCTAAATATAACTTACCTAAACAAGCATATCAAAATAAAATAACTATATATTTGTCATTAAAATGAACCATAATACCAAATCTTCAAACTTATATTAATTTATAATTATTTATTATTTGATTACTTTTTTTTACATAGGAATATGTTTGTTGAATGGTAAGACCACACATTTGTTTATCGTTATCGTATTCAGAAAATTTAAAACACCTTATGGTTTATGGCTAATACTTAACCATGTTAACTGTTCGTAGAGAAAGTTATATTCTGTGGTTGAACTGAACGCAACGTCGCGCCCGTTCACCGCCCATACGTGCCGTCGTGAATATTGTTTCTTTTGGAAAGAACCGAGTCGATTTCGGCTCTTGGCTGTGGTATTGATTAACCCGCCTAACATCACGTACGACTAGTGTTCAAATGAATAGTGGTTGACGTGTTCACGACTGCCACGACCGCTCTCCGCCTGTGCGTACCGCCGTGATTACCACGAGGTGTTGCCACCAGTAATCGCGTGACCTATACTTACTGCATGTGCCCGCAAGTTGTGCCACCATCGTACATTTCCGTCACCGATTGCAAATCTTGGAAACGCTGTCCTGGATTGCTGCTGTGTAGTCATTGTCCGCCGTCGCCGTACCGGCGAAGTACCGCCATCAGTAATTACTGATCCCGGACCGCTGGATGCTATCGCCCAATCAGGTTTAATTTTAAGTTCCATGTGGTTAGTAGGTCAACTATTAACTGTGTAATTAATGTTGTTATTGTTGTCATATTTTTGGGCGCCCGTATTATTATTATTATATACATATAGATATTGTTACTTTTTGCCGTGTGATTTTACACACGTTATTATACTATTCAAACCCTGTATACCAAGCTAATCGTAGTTTTACTATTTCATTGCTTACCCCACTACCGTTCCCCTTCCTCAACATATGATGCTAGTCGTTGCCGATAACCGCAATACACGTAGGATCGGTAACGGCGCAAACAGTTTATTTCAATATTTTTAATACCTAGTACATTCCCAACATTATAAGTACTAAGATTTTGCTATCAGGATTCGACTCAAATACTGCATGACGTGGGATATAATAAGCTCTGAATTCCGACGGACAGACCAAGGTGTTTGTATACATGAACTTTTTGTGACCTTGTGACCACATTAATTGTGTTAATGTCAATATTAAATTTGTAAAATATTATTTACTTAAACAGGCAAAATATCTGAAACAGAATTTGGCAAGTATATTATTAATTACGTTACGAATATAATTGTTTGTTCAAATTTAAAATCTTATTTAACTGAATGAAATACTTATTACCATGGACGGCACAGACATGTTTTATAATAGATCTTAAAATTGTAACACGTGCGTTTAATTTTACCTTACATAGGTATTTTCGACATATATGCATTTTAAGTTTTAATGTTCTACTTAGAAATTTCCTATTAATCTACTCTCTGTTAGTTTTTATTTATTTTAATTTACAATAAACTTATCTAAAAAGTTACTACAAAAAATAATATTGATAAAACAATCGTACCTCCTAAATGGCTAACCAGCGTATCTCCGTAGACTGTACGGCACAGAGTTTCTTCTCCACGATAACATTATTATCAACAAAATTATATATCTAAAATTATAGACGTTTTAGACGAAAAATACGGAAGTATATTAATACTATGACTTGCTTCCATATAACTGAATAACTGAGCAACAATAATATGTTGCTGAATAAATAAAAATAAAAAATGAATAAATAACTGAACTAGAACTAAATGAATTACAAAATTATTTGATGTGAATAATAAAATAAATTTAATATACATATAATTGAAAAAAATAAAATATTTTTTTTGTTTTCTGGTATACAAATTTGTGTTAAACGACCTGGGGGTGAGAATTTGTTGAATTTTCTTTCAAGTATTTTTTAAGTTCAATTCAATAGTTACGAGCTTTTCGAAGCTTATCACCTTTGGGGTTGCTTAAGGTGTAATACAGCTAGCTGCAGAAATACAACAGTTAATTCTATAGGAGAGGGCTGGATAATTAAATGATATTGTTATAAATTGATGAAAAATATTCATCATAAAATAACATACATATTATAAACTGCAATAAATATAAATATAATAGGTATGTAATATTTACTTATTAGGGGAAAATCAATACAAAAATATGGTTACATCAGTAAATATAGGTAAGTACCTACGAATTATTAATTATTAAGCGGCCTCGAATTTAAGCTCAAAAGACCATTATAGCCCATCAGTTTTTGACAAAATTATAGTTAGGTTATATTGTCCGATTTTGGTTCTGGAAAAAAATTGAATTAAAAATTCGATTTTCAATAGATCATCCGGATTACTTAGTAAAAATTAAATCTTATATTATAGCGTACTGTAATTAAAAACTTAAAAATATGAATTTTATCAAATCATAATTAAAATTAAGAACGGAAAATTTAAGACGAGATTATAAATTACCTAAATGTTGCTCTTTAAAGTTTACATAATAGCCGTAGCGAATCCTCTTAAAGTAGCGAATAAAATATTATGAAATATAATTTTTAAATTTTATAGAACTGGGGAAAATTGGAAAACCAGCGCGCATCTAAAGAATAATTATAATTATAAGTTTGTGTTTTAAATGTTTCAATAAATGTCCCTAATACCTAAAAGAATGAAAAGTTTGTAAATTTTTCTTTCCCCATTAACTATTGAACTATAGGGCCAGTTTTTAATTTTTACCCGCTATAAAAAAAAAACATATTTTACAATCCTCTGAATTTTATCGTGTTGCAAAGAACACTTTAAAAATATATAATTACAATTTATTAATATAACACTTACTTATTTAATTTTGAAGAATTTAAAACTGAAAAAAAAGGTAAAAACAAAGTAAACATTTTTTCCTGGAATTATGTCATAATGTAATATATACCTAGTTCTTCAATAATAACAAATTTTCTCATTTGTTGCAGAGATCATGAAAAAATGGCCAGGTAATTTATTTATCTAGTTTAAATTTAAAAATAATTTAAAATAGGTATAAAGATAACAGCTATTTATAATTGTATGAATCGTAATATTTGAATGTACCTTCAGTGATGTTTTTCTATCGTTCTATAGTTCTATTGGTTTTGATGCTGAGCGGAGAAATGAATGTCTCTACTTTCTTTCCCTTAAGTTTTCCTAAATTCAACAAAAATAAATGTTAGTTGGAAAAACAAATGTATTTCTTACGAGCGTTTTACGTTAGACATTGGTTATTCACCCATAAATGAATAAATTCTCATACAACGATTTTCTTATTTTGTTGTTATTCAAAAACTATTAACCGTAGGTAGATATTTGAAATTTTCATCAAATTTTTATTTTATCATTTTCTATATAATACACATATGCTACATTTTAAGAAATATTTTGAATTTTTTTTAGACATTTGAAATTTAAAATTATACAACCTTTTATCCTACTAAGTCAATAAAATTGTATTTGTTGAGTTAAAAAGCTTGAAAAATTCAAAAATATATATAAGGTTCCTAATAAGTTATAAGTTTTTATAATAACAGTCGATAATTATTACAGATCCATATAGACACCACTTTTTTTATAAGTATTTAAAGTTTAAATGTTGAAAACATCAATCAAAATCTCGAAAATCTTCAAATGTATTATAGTTAAAAATTATAAGATATTCAGTTTTTATAGCTTAAGATGGAAAATTTAAAACAAAGATTCTCATAAAAAGTCGTTACTGTAACCAAAAAATCTTAGCAATATATAAACAGAATTATTTTTACAGACATTTTAAGTGTCTCATCACATCAACATAAAACCATCACGTACAAAAAAATGATTCATGTCATCGCAATAAACCCTTATACTGTATCCAAAGATTTGTTATTTCAATATTATTTAAAATGACCCGTCGGTAACAAGGCACCGTTTCACATTCCCAAAGTTGAAGATTAATGCTCTTTTAATGCTACAAAATATAATAAAACCCTTTGCTTTTCTTTTCTCTGAATCTAAAGTCAAAATGCATTAAATTAAAAATGACCCCCGTGGTTTTTACTCATATAATAATCACACAATTATGTAAATGATGGCAGTGAACCTCAGAAACAATAAATTCGATATCAAGTTTATAAATACTCACCTTGTATCTTATCATGCATATTGATAAATTATTGTTAATAAATAATAATAATAGTTTTAAAAAATGTAATTTGTGGTACTAGTATAGGATGAAACGGAGAAAGTTAATCAAATTGGTTAAAAAAATTCATTATATGACATCTAGTTGTGATTCTCGAAAACTTTGAGAAATACATTAATGTTTAATGTTTATAGGTGTAAATATAATATCAATACAAATTATTGTCTTATAACATATGAGTATATGACGTGCTTGTGCCGTGTAACACATTAGATTGTTTATTACATTTCAATTGAAATATGAAGGCCTTAAACAATTAAGCGTGTGCAGTTCTCCAAAGTATACTACCTATGTAAAAACAATTAAACAAATATTACATTGTGATATTTTAATATTATATATTAAATGTAATTATTTCAAAAAGTTTATTTGAGATTCCTAACCAAGGTACCTAAAGGCTAAAGATGACAAAATTTACAAACCCACATAAATTATTTTGAAAACATAGAATACTGAATATTTAGAAAAAAATAAATTACTATTTACTATAAGTAGGTAAGTATAGTAAAGATTGTCCGTAAAAAAAAATTAAGATTGTCTATCAACTAGTTGTGGCATTTGTCTACTGCACTCCCCACTTTCGATCATCATTGTACCAAAATATTAATATCAAAATATTTATTTTAATTCGATCAATTCTTTGCTTTAGATCTTAAAAAAAAATACAACAAGGAACAAATAGAAGTTTTCAATCTAATCAATGATTGTTCGTATGCTCGTACGTAAGAAAAATTTCTCATTAATAATAATAGTATTTATGTATTCTGTTAAAGGGATTGAAGGCGATGATTTAATAAGGGGTCGCGTATAGGCAATTCGATGTCTTATACTCGTTACGCAGTGTGGTTGTGTGCGAAGTAAATGATCATTAGTGTGCGTAGATACATTCGGAATCCGTCGTGTGCCACTCTCGCACGCACACGCACATGTCAACAAATCAAGAACAACGAAATGCATTCCTCTATGCATTACCTATAAAAACTACCAAAAGCGGTAGTAAATTGAACATACTTCCTGAAGTTTGATTGTAATTTCGAAAGAAAAGTTGAATTCGTAAGCTCCTAGACTATGCTTTGTAGAAACCACTTTTTTTATAGCCCAAAATAAATACAAATGCAATGCAATTATTTCGTGGGATTTTTTAAAAAAATATACACATTTTATGGTACTTTAAAATTGAAAATGGAAAATCGACTTCCTAGAAAGCCAAGAATTCATACATATATTAAAAATAAAATCGGACATTCAGAGGTATGAGTAATTTACCACCGCTTATTAATCTAAAACGTACGAAAATTACTTGAAATGCGTTTCCCTTAAATAATAAGATAACAGATTATGTATCCTAGGAATCCATAATTAATTTCTGGTAAAATTAAAGATTAATTTGTACATATTTGACATAGATCTCTTTTCAGCTCCCGATGAGTGATGTGTCTCTGAGTAGTTATTAATCTGGATGCAATGGATTTTAAATGGAGAAAAATATTACCTTATTGTCTGACTTATAGAATATGGAATGAATACTCTAGATTCTTGAGTCTAGAATTGTTGTGTTAACTTTTATATTTTTTCCATAAAACTGCACTAAATCTGAATGTCGTCAGTGTAATGTTTTGAAATTTGTAGAAAAATAATATTTACAACCATCAACAATATTGTTATATATAAACTAACCAGAATGGTGTATCGTTTTCTATGTGATGGGTATTTTGAAGTTAAGAGCTTTCACGTTTATTAATGAATATATGTATGTGTCCTTATTAGAGATTACCTAAAAATAGGTGGTTGTGTCAAAAGCAACATCTTTTGGTGATTTCTTGGGTGCTAATTAATTTATAAGTTAGATTCTGAGCGGAGTGGTGAATGTATTGATATTACAATGTATTTTGAAAAGTTACTATGGGGATACATTTTTAAAATATCGACAGTTCAAACGAGATTCGAATTCAAGTTCGTTTAAATTTAAGTTAGATTAATCTCTAAATTAGAATGTTTAATAGTCTGGCTTGGAGGTGATAGAATAGTCATTGGTCACTGATATGTATTATCAGAAAACAGTTAGTTTAAAGATACAAATGTATTAAATGTTCTTGAGAGAAACTTAGCAGCCAGGAATCTTTTAGAAAAGTACCGACAATATTCTTAGAATATGCAGTAAGACCAGAGGCAATAAGACCAAAGGTTCAACGTAACTTCATTCTTTCTTTTACTTAATTTATTGATATAAAAATGCTTACAAAAATACAAACAGCTAATTTATAAATTATTTTATGGCCTTAACTTGACGTAATAAAAAATAATAAAAATTAATAATTGACTAAAATGATTACTGTTTGTACCTAGATCATCATTATCCTACAACGTATCATTGGTGCTCGGCGAAACTAAACAAAATTTCAGAGACTAATGACACTTTACCAGATAATGATATAGATTCAGATAGAAAACCGGTATAACCTACAGGACCTATTTTTAGTTGTATTGCTATTTTATGTAATTTATTACCTTTCATTGTATTTAAAAAATATTTAATATTTAAAAAACATGGAAACTCACTTTTGCTTTATAAATTATAGTAATATTATGATCCAAGTGTAAATCGTTACTTTTAAAATATTTATTTATTTTATACAAATTTGCGATATTTTGAATACTAAATAAACAGATTAATATTGTATAAGCCAATCGATCTTATAATTTTGAGAAATATTAACTTTATGTGATGTTTATAATAATATACAAAATAAACTCATAAAAATATTTTGTTGTCAGAATTCGTCAATCCTGAGAAGGAACCCGACCGAAACACTACGTTCGAAAAATTTCTGACTTTCTGAGGACAGTGTTTTTAGTCCAACATTATGGGCATACGATTCGGCGAGCATACAGCTCACAACAAATTCGTGTGAATCGTTTCACTCGTATTTCAATGAAAACTTTTATTCTAATATTTCTAATATTACTATTATTATTCTCCATCAATCATAAGCTGGTTAAATATTGTACGCAATGACATCCAGACGGTGGTGCCGAAGTCCAATATTTTACCTATGACATTAGACACCTCCACATAAAATGTTGACACCCACCTATTTCTTATAATTACTTTACCATACACCAAGTATAGTTTTTATGTTGTCTATTGAACGAATTTCCATAAAATAACTATAGAATGACAACCCCCTAGCTACTAAAATCACCTATGACAATATTGTCATAGGTAAATATATATTTTGACGCCATTGCATCCAGACAGAAACGCGTATCAAATTGAATAACGTTGAAATTCTCAAAAAAAACAAAAGAAAAACAACGAAAAACGTATACTTTTATATAGATCTGGTGTAGTTTTTAGGTATGAGTACTAGATACCTAGTAAGTATGCGTACATCAAGTGGCACAAAATGAGGGAATTCCTAACACTGCAGTCTGCATGCGCGAAACGGGTTCCTTCTCTCGCGGCGCAAAGTTTATAATACTCTGTGTACTAACTAAGAGGCATCAATTACTATAAAACATGTTGTTCAAATTTATGGACGACAATCTAGTCTGATTTTTAAGGTTTTTATTAGATAATCAGCTGTTTTATCATTTACAATAGATTGAAGCTCAGATGAAGTCTGCGTTTTTTCATATTCCTACGCATGTGATTATTTTAATGCTTATTATATTTGGTCTTTCTTTCGTAGTTTATTATGTCTATTTTTACTAGCATTGAGTATAGATTCATTGAGAACCGGATCCTTGTACCGTTTTTTACTTACGTTTATAATTTTTTTCACTTAATACAGGATCATATAACGATAAGATTAAAAAAAAATGTATGTATGTATATTCAACAGAATTTTTGATGAATTATTATGAAAACTTAAATTAAATTCAAAACTTTATCATTAAAATCATTAAAAAAATGTATATTTTATAAATTATTTATTTTTTCAAATACCTATATATTTATGTATTTATGTATTTTTATTTATTTTATATTTTTTTAGCATTTGTATTTTTTAAAATTTTAAATTAATTTATTTTTATTTTCACATTGGTTTCTTTGATAGTATATTATAAATATTATTTATACCTCATATTGGCATAAAACTAAAATATAAAATAAATACTTTTTGGTGTTAATTTACTTTTAGTTTTTAAATATTCAAATATCCAAATTTCTTCTTGATTAATATTGTATTAATATTTACACGGAAGAAATATTTTAATTTTGTCATTATTTATTATAGGTTTATGTATTATATTACGTCTTCATAATTATATAAAGCACAAAATATTATCTATGTGCTTATAATATTATATAGTTAGGAATAATTAATAAATTAAATGTTTTGATTTTACTTGTATATTTAATCAAAGAAGTAAAATAACTGAAAAAATAAAAAATTATGTATATCTAGGTATTAAAATGAGTTAATATTATGACTTCAAATATTTAAACTGTCACTGTAATGGATGATATTAAATTTGAATTCAATGATATAATATCATTGTATAAGAAAAACGATTCTGAGCGAAAACTGTCAGTCAGACTATGATGTTACTAAGTATATTTGATGATATTATTGTGCATAAAGTAATTTATATATAACCTATTTACGTGGAGCCTTGTTTTTAATTTTCAATCCTTAGCTATAAAAGTTGAATATTTTATACATTTTTAACTACAAAATAATTATTAAATAATAAATTTTATAAATTTTGTCGAAATTTGAACTTTAAATGCTTATAAAAAAAAATTGTACCTATGTATTTTTAATATTTTTCAACTGCTATTGTAAAAATATATCAGGAGTCTTGTTATTAAATTTTCACGCTTTATTTTCCAACAAATAAAATTTTATTGATATTTATAGAAAAAAAACTAAAAAAATTGAAAATTGGCCGTAAACAGCTCAAAAAGAGTCAAATTATTTTCAAAATTTTATCGTGTATAGAAAATGCTAATATAAACATTCAGTGAAATGTTCAAGTATCTACAGTCATTCATTTTGATAAAGGTAGACAAACTTATGGGTAATCTTGTATTACATTTTCAAATCTTAGATTTAAAAAGAAAAATTTTTATGAATTCTCAACTCAAAATAATTTGCTAATTTTCGTGATTTTTCCGTATTTTGTCAAGATTTGAACTTTAAATGCTTATAAACAAAAACTGTGACTAAGGATTTTTAATTTTTTTCATCTGCCTTTCAAACAATAACCTAGGAGCCTTCTATTAAATTTTCAAGTTTTTTTACTCAACAGAAAAAATGTTATTGATATTTATAGAAAAAAAAACTAAAAAAAAATGGAAACTGACAATGTCCGTAAACAGCTCAAAATAAGTCAAAATATTTGGAAAATGTTATGGTGTATAGAAAATGAAAATATAAACAACCAGTGAAAATTCCATGTATCTACGGTCATTTGTTTTAAAGTTACAACAAAAACCAAATTCAATTTTGTGAAAAATCGATTTTGCGTAAAAATTCCCGTTTTTCCTTAATTTTTCTTTTGTTTTTCTTGACGCTTTTGAAAATTACTGGGAATTTTAAATTTTGACCTCCCCAACGCACCAACGATATCCACTTTCCAATCGAAAAAGATACTGAAGTTGAAAATCGAAGCATTATTTCGACTACTTATCGTGTACACTGACACAAAAAAAGTCAAAAAAATTTAAAAAAAAATATAATAACAAACATCATTGTAAAATCAATACATTCATCGTTCCACTCAGAATCTAAAATGTGCCTCGATCAAACCTCCGTACATTTTTTCATGATCACAATATTACATACTGACATGTGCATGCGAGTGCGTGCAAGAGCCCTCTGTACCGCCACAACTGCCCCGCATGGACGCCACGCACACTAATAATCATTTAAGACTTTCACATAGATCTCGGATAACGACGACGAGATTAGAAATTGCCTGTTTTGATGATTCTCCTTAAATCAATGCCATAGCGAGGCCTCTTTAGTCATGGGGGCCAAGCAGTGTGTAAACAGTTCAGCCATCACGTAGCGTTCAACAAGTTATAAGTGAAAATTAATAATTTAGTTTACCTACTAGTGTGTGGGATGAGCACCGTGTTGATGACGGCCGTGGACCGAAGAGCTCCACACGGTGATTGTTATAGCACCCGAAATTGTGCGCCATAGACAACCTAAAATACGTCAGATCTGATGCCCCCTGGATCCGATTGGATAGGCAACCTAACACCCGTGCGTCTGTTCACATGAGTCAGATGGGCGGCGCGCTATTGGCGGTAACGGCGGCCACATTTGGGACGGCGGATTACGGATATGTCACGCAGGGACGGAAACAGTTTATACAGCGGGGATACTGCAAGTCCGGACTAGTTATTTGTGCGACGAGAGGTCCTGTGGTCGATCCGGTTTGGTGCAATGACCACAGGGTACAAATACAATAATTGGGGATGCACTTAAAATTAACTTATATATATATATTAAAGCTGGTGAAACGACGAGTGGTTTGCTGGTGAGTGACGCATCTGGAGACGACCGCGGAGCAGCCTCTCACACAACCCACTATGGGTGCTGGTGGACTTACATGGAACAGCAAACACCACCTCGATATTGAACTCGAACCGATGTCCACAACGATAACCAGTACTCGACTCAATGTCGACCGGCGGAACGGGGCGATGAAATGAACGGTGAGTCAGCAGTGGCGCACACAAGATTTTTCAAACGGGGGGGGGGGGGGCTTGAAAATTAGTTTTTATTTTTATTTTGTCCTGTTAGATAATGTCAGACGTTTATTTGAGGTATTTTAAAATGTTTCTAATTTCTCAACTTTTCTGGTAGAAAAAATTCTCTGATCATTAACTTCGATGCCCAATGTGTGTTTATGGAAGCAAATTGGATCTAGTTGGTACTTTTAGGAGGTCCAAATTGAAAATGCTCAGTGGTTTTTATAATAAAAAAAATGAAAAGTTATAAAATTTTTTGGTAACCAACTTGGTTATACCGTCCTCACTTGGATTGTATTTTATTAATTAAAATTTTTTTTTTTTCTATAAATATCAATAAAAAATTATTTAACCAGTCAAAAAGCTTAAAAATGTAATACATAAGTTTTTATTATAGCTAAAATATTAACGATACATAGGCATCATGGTTATTTTTTATAAGCATTTTTAAAATTCAAATTTCGTCAAAACCACAGTTAATTTGTGGTTCAAAATTTATAAAATATTAAATGTGTATAGCTAAGGCTAAACAATTTAGTACAATATTTTTTCAAAAATGAATTCATTCTGGTAAGACATATATGAAATTTACGTCTTGCTTACTGTAGTTGACAGTTGAAACTTGATAAATATTTTATTATTTTTAAGTAATAATAATACGGGCAATAGAGGGGGGCTTCAACCCGTCAGCCCCCCCCCCTGCAGACGCCGCTGGGCGAGAGCAAATAGCTCAAGCACACAGTGGTCACCACTGATCAAAAAATTAATAAATAAAAAAACTCACTCGATTTGGATGATACACTCAATAATATTTGTTACGATATCATGGTAACATCGGTGATGAGCCCCAATGGCGACGGACACACAATATTATGCTCGTGCCGAAATGGCACGGGCGACGAGATACAAAAATACTTTTAAAACACAAAATATATCATAATAATGTATCAAACGACAAAGTACGAAAAAAATTGTGTTGCTGTAATAGTGAACGATAGAGAACAGACAAAAACATAGAGCAACAACAAATCAAAAATGATAAATAACTGATAATACACATACTATACAAATACATTTTTAAAGGTTACATAGAATATCACAAAATTACGAGAAAGGACAAAGACAATATACATTTTTAATTGCCAAATAATATTTACATATTGATTACAGAGTTGGTGAGGAGGAGGAAGGTGGCTTGACTGCACACCTAAATTAGGGATTTCTAAATACGCCCCTGCATGGTCCCAAAAATTATTTAAAAAACTAATTTTTTGATTATTTTAGATTCTGAACGTAACAATAAATATATTTATTTTACAAATTATCTGTTTTTTTTTATTGTCTGTGAACATTTTTTCCAGTAAACAAAATGCTTCGATGGTCAACTTCAGTACATTTCTGGTGAGAAAGTGAACCTTGTATTTTAGTTGGTACTTTTAAGAGGTTAAAATTGAAATTCCCAATAGTTTTCAAAAGCATTAGAAAAACAATAAAACAAATTAAGGAAAATCGGAATTTTTACGCAAAACATAGGTTTTAGCGTAAATCCAGTAATTTTTTATGTGTGAAGTTAAAATTTTTATTTTTATAATAAATCATTTATAAATTGTTTAATTATTTTTGTAATATATATTTTTATAAACACATATTCGATAACAGCTTTCTTTAAACGCTGGGCCTCATGCCTGAACTTGTTCTTTAATGAGCAGCTCAAAAGAGTTTTCATCATTTTTAAAAACTTTATGAACAAGTCCTGGGTGGGCATTATCATTTACACACGCACGTATTAACACAACCAGGATTTAACTGCGATATTAATTGCCTAATAAGTTTTACTACTCTTACTCCTTAGAAAATTATCGACTGGATTATCAAATTTAAAAAAAAAAACATGTTGAACTGCAGTGACGTACATTTAGTAGGCTATCCACAACGCCGCTCATACGTACTTTGTCTTTGAAATGCATTGGAAATAAATTACATTTGTAGTAATAATATTATGAAGTGTCAGCGTAGATATTTACTATTTATTATAAATTCATGCTTGTATTTCAATAAATTAAAAGACAAAATTACCTTAACTTTAAAATTTAAAAAATAAAAAGCTTGACTAAAGTAGACTATTTTTTGCTTCAAGCTTTTGAAAGTCATCAATTTCCACATAAATACATAACTGATACAACAGTTAACTCTTGTTCAACCGTTAAGACTATAAATTATTTCAATCCTTCTTTTTAATGATCTTAATTCAGATTTTACAGTTAGTAATTTTGGTAACATTTTACAAGTTCAGTTAATTACAGGAATAAATTACTTGCACCATAATATTATTAAACCGAGCTAATTTGTATTAATTAGTTATACTATTAAAGTACAAAACTAAAAGTAATTTTATTATTTAAATGAAATCTGTCATTAAAATTTGGGAATTATTGGATATGTCCAAAGATATACTAATGCATAACATTCATCTGGACAATTTGATTATAATACAAACTATGAAAAGTAATAAGTCTTTATACTTATGACCGTAGATACATGAAAATATGTTCACTGAATAATTATTCAATCATTTTAGCACTTTACATACACCAAAATATTTATATGTTTTGAGTTGTATACGGACATTATAAGTTGACAATTTTTTTCTAAAAATCTCAATAAAATTGTATTCGATGAGTCAAAAAGCTTGAAAATTGAATACAAGGCTCCTAATTTATTGTTACAATGACAGTTAAAAAATATTAAAATACAGTCACAATTTTTTTTTAAAACCATTTAATGTTTGAATTTTGACAAAATACGTATAAATCACGATAATGTACAAATTATTTTGAGTTAGAAATTCATGAATATTAGTCTTTTTAAATTTGAGATTTGAAAATTGAATACAAGGTTCATCGTAAGTTTATCCTCTTTTATCAAAAAAAAATGTCTACCGAAGTCAAAGTGAATTTTTATGAGCGTTTGGAGATCAAATTTGTACAACATTGGAAATTCACTCGATTTCTCATGTAGATTTTCTAATTTTGTTATAATTTAAAAACAAATAACTGTAGATACTTTAAATTTACTCCACATGTTTATTTTATAATTTTCTATACTTGATAAAATTTTCAAAATATTTTGACTCATTTTTTTTTATACATTTTAATAAAATTGTACTTATAGAACTTGTACAGTATTTATCAAATTGAGAATTTAAATATGATTTATTAATTAAAATTTTCAACTTTTATAGCTAAGGATTGAAAATTTAAAAAAAGGTTCCACGTAAGTATAGGTTATTCTGTAACCAAAAAATATAAAAATGGTTTTTTTATAATTATTTTACGTTTAAATTTTAGACGAAATTACATACTGATTAAATAACCATGAATAACGATTTTAGTTCTTTTTTAGTTATTTTATAATATTAATTCATCTTACCGGCTATAATTTTAATATAAATATAATATTAAATATCCTAGACTGACAAACCGTCTCCACTCAGCATTGTTTTTCGTATACAATGATAGGTATTGCATTCAATACCTATCAATACAATTGAATTCAAATGTAGCACCATCAATTACAGTGACCCACTTATAACCTACTGTACGGCAGAATGACATCCACTTAACCGCTTTGTCTAATATTCAACATAAATAGGTAAGTACACACAATGCGGGGGGGGGGGCGTCATAGATGATTGATATAAATAAATTACACAATTATTAATTTTTGGGGGAGTTTGAACCCCCAACCACCCCCTCCTGCGTACGTGCCTGAGCATATACCTTTAATGCCAGTTAATTCCGCTTAGGATTAAAATACATCATTATTTATCAATCAAATTACAAAAACATACTAAAAAGAGAAATTCCAACTGTCATCATAGACGCTTATATAGTCAATAACTATAAATAACATAATAAAATGTACACAAAATAATAACTTAAATATTGTATTATATTATAATTTTAATGTTAGCAAATCGCCTCCCGGCAAGACTGGATTGTCACAAGCCGGCCAAGTCACATAATAATATTAAACTAAAATAGTATAGAATTAATAACATTTTTTTAGATCGGTCGAAAAAAAAATTTATTAATAAAGATGATTAATATAATAACGCAAAATTTACTATAGAATCTATATGTATAATTCAAAATACATCTTAGTCAACACAGTGATAAATTTAACTAATTACAGGTTTACGCTTGCAAATTTTTTCCAAAACCTACAGTAACTAACTACCTATGAGAGAGCACTGATTTAATTTCATAATAATATTATAAGTAGTATATATATATAAGAATAGTAACAAATTAAAAAATTTTATATTTGACTGATGGCATTCGTGCGGAGGTTTTTTCTTTTAAATATAAATTCAAAAATATATAATATAATATAATAATACTTAAGTGCTATAAATTCAAACAATTTTTTTTTCTTAATTTTTATATTCGCTAAAACAATTTGTTTTTATATTCGATTTTTTTCATTATCACGCGGTTTTACAGAGTTTTCCTTTCTTTAAAGTAAGTATACGCTATATAACAATGTCAGACGAAAGCCACACTAAGTTTTTTTGTCGTTTTTGTCGTTTTCATAATTTTTTTTTCTTGTAGTTTTGTTGTTTTATTATTTTTTTTTGGTTTTTTTCGGTTTTGGTATATTACAAACTAACAAAATATTGAATCCAATAACATCGTTTCTTTTAACTGATTGCAACTATTAGTGATGGCTTCTTTGATTTGAGCAAATACATTATGGTTATTCACAGACCGTGCTGTGTTCGTTTTTTCAAAAGGTTCTGAAAAATGAAAAAAAATAAATAATTACAATGATAATATATTGACAATCAATAAGTATTAACAATTAAAAACTGAGCATTTCAGACAACTTTGAGTAATCAGTTAGATTCCGTTTAGTCAAAATTCGACGCACATCACAATCTTATTATACCGTCTGGTAAGGTACTTTTTGTAAAATTTTAAATTTCTACTATACACTGGACAAAAACGGATAGATATATCGATAATTAGCTTGTACCGGAATCTTAAATCCCATAGGGCTAAGCGGATCCAGTGTGAAGATTTTGGAGTAGCCATTTATTTAAAACGTGCCTACCTTACGCAAATATATTTTTCGTTTATTTTTAAAAGTAACATAATATATTATTAAACTTCTATTTTTTTACAGGAGAGTCAAGGCCGGATTAATGGGGGGGAGAGTCTAGCCACCAGTAGCCCCGGGGCCCTCTCGAGTACCCAAGTGAAAGGGGCCCAAACAATTTCAAGCCGATACACAATTTTCAGTGATTTAAAAAAATAGTTTTTCTATATTTTAAAACCCATTTTTTTATCGACAAAAATAACTAAATAGTAAATACTTACAAAAGCTCTATGGTAGAAAAGACGCATTTTACCACGCACTAAGACATATATATTATATATATCTTAATTCGTGCATTTTACTGTTATTTAATATTTTCATTAATATAAATAAAATCATCAATAGAATAATGTTATAATTTATGTTATTTATATCTCTGTAATAACATAGACATATAATTAGAAAATAATTACATGTCTGTGGGTAATATTGCCAGTATTGGTGGAATACGGGAAATCGCTCGCGCTCTAGTATTGTACGAGTATATCTTATCTCGATTCTCGATGCATTTAAGTTATTTATAGTAACCCGTAGTGTTTATGATATATTAATCTAGACGATCTAGTATCATTTTATAAAACTACTGCAAATACGAGACTAGTGACTACGAACTAATAATATTCATTTTTGCCATTTTCGGTTTAACATTATTACAGACTTTGGCGTTCACATTTCTTCTGTGTGCGGTGTATTGTATTATTTTTCATATTGTGTTAAAATTAAAAAATCCAGATAATCTTAATTTTTCCTTAAATGATGAAATAAAAAGTTTTGAGTGGATCAGCGAAAAGAAAGAAGAAAGAGCAGCAAACAAAAAATATTTTACTAACTAATAAAAAAATTAACAATTTATTTAGATGCATTCGACCTGGTAAGTGCAAAGCATTCAAATTATTATAGTTATTATTGAATACCTACATCAATACATGTTATTTTCAAAGCTTAACATTTTTAAAACTAAACTTAGTATATAATGTACTTATCAATCAATAATATTTTGAACCTTTAACTTGGCCATTTGTTTAAAAAGAAATTATCTTTTTAATAAACAAGAATAAAATAATTGATATGTTATAATTTTTAATCAATGAATTAAAAAAAAACTACTCTGATTTGGTAGTCAATCACTCGAAGAGGTATATTTACTACTTTAAAAATATATTTGACAATTCCTGTAGCTAATTGTTCTACGGAGAGAGCTTTTTCTAAATTAACTAGAATTAAAAATAAGTATAGAACTAGTCAAATCCAAGAAAACTTAGATATACAAATGATTTTACATTCTGAGAATGATTTGTTAAAATCATTAGACTTAAATGATGTACTAAAAGAGTTGGCTTCAAGTAAAGCAAGAAAAAAAAATTTAATTTATTAAATAGTTTTTGTTTTACATATCAACTTAAGTTTGATATTTGTTGTATATTATTAATAAATTTAATAGTTATCATGAAAATTTGTATTTACTTTTATCATACTAAAATGAGTAATTTTATAGACATAAATTGTATTTACCTATTAATTTTATAATTTTATAATGCTATTGAGAATTTGTGAAATAGTTAAAAAAATATATCGTTCTGCGAGCGGCTTTGTAAAGCATGTTTTGTCAAAAGGGCCCATATAAAATTTCAGCCCCGGGGCCCAATAGGTGCTTAATCCGGCCTTGAGGAGAGTAGGTTATTTATTAATATTTTTAATAAAAACACGAATAATATACCATTAAGTATTAGATTATTAAACAATAAGTTTCTCTGAAAAATTAAAAAAGTATGTTTACGAGCCTCTTCCCCTCCCTTCCACATAGATCCCAGTAAATTGGTAAGACGCTCAAATTTTTCAATTGCATTATAAACCATATAAATTCAATGTATATGTACTATTATTATTATAATATTACTGTTATTCATATTATACATATTAATATTTAAGATAAAATATAATAAATGTTATTGGTATATACCTTCGATCCCTATGAATTTCCATTGTCCGGGATTGTTTTTTACCGCATCAGCCATCCGACAGCTTTCTAGGGGTATCGGTGATCCCATTCTTACAGACACCGCGTGTTTATAAAAACTATAAATTTATACATCATATAATTAGGTATAGTTAAAACAGTTGATAATAAAAAAAATCGTTTAAGTATTTAATTATCTATTACAATTGAGTAAGTGGGACCACATTTCTGCAAATGGGTCAATTTTAATAGCAAAGGAAAAATAATGATTTCAAATAATCAATTGTAATTTAAAATATTGAAAACATTTTTAATTTAAAATATTATTATTTGATTTTCAAAAGTCTATTGATTTATGCTACCTACGTGGTTAGGTACATGTTTTAATTGTCAACATATAGAATGTCTTATATAATATAAAATAATAGATTTAAAAAACTAGCTTTATCTGATTATCATTATTTTTAGAACACTAAATAACTTCTATGATTTTTTATGCGCAATTTTTATGTTTGAAAAAACCCCAGGGCTTTCATAAAAAAATATTCGATTATTATTATTATATTAACACTTATGAGACAACATTGATATTTAATAAATTATATACAAATCATTAACCATAATATAATTTTAAAATGTCTGGTATTTAGCTTAGTACAATTATTGAACAGTAAGCGCTGCAGTATATTGTAATTGTTTTCAAAACTGGGTTATATATAATAATAATATATTTAATATACAATTTTTTTTAAAAAAACAACTGTGTTTATTGGATTCGATATTTTCCTCAACAGTCGTAATTTTGTTATAAATTAAAAATTAAAATTGCTTCCTTTTTTTTTGTATCAAGTATGTATTATAATATTCCACCTATTACTTGCTCATGCCTCTCAGTAATATAGCACATGTCGAATATTGATAAATTTAAAGCTCGGTAGTTGTTGCATTTGCATGTTTATTTTGGGTTATTAGATTTATTTCTAAGTAAGCCTAGAATTATTTTCACGACACTACAAAAAAAATATTAAAAGTTTATAGTATGCATATTTCTGCATATTTTGCATTATGTCGTTTTAATATTTTAAACATGTTTCAGAACATATTTGATGATTAATGATAAGTTCATAATACAATTTGAAAATTTAGCAGTAAAAAAAAAAATACAATATAATGAATAACGAATTTGAGTTTTTATTAGGTATTATTGTAATGTGTTTTTTAAATTCCTAGTTGAAATTTTAATTTCCTGTTTTTGTTAATAAATATTAAGTAAAAATTATAAAATATAAAAATATTTTAGTAATTTTAGTTTTTTTTACCTATCAAGATTGTGAGTCAAAAAAAAAGTGCATATTTTTAAAGCATATTAATTGTACTTTTTTAAGCGCACAAGTGCATGCATATTTAGTACTTTTTAAGTGCAATAAGTTCCGAGCACTACGGGAATAAATGATAAAACAATAAGTTGTAATAAAAATACGTTGACACACACACCCACACTAACTTATAACTTATAAGTAGGTAATAAACTAATAACTATACGCAATATATTATTTTCACTTGAAATCGTTGTAGTATTCGAAAAACTGCAAAAGCAACTCGCCGAGGCTCTGTTTATTGTCGCTTCTCCAACCACTGCTAGGCAACTGTTCGTGCATGTGCACGAATTCGATGTCAGTGTAGGACGAGAACTTCATGCCATAGATGCACTGCAGCGACGGTAACACGGGCGGTTCGACGCCTGCGAATCGCAAATACAATAAAAAATGTAAATATGTACAGGCAATGCTCGAATTGGGTGTTCGCATGGAAAAGGAAGTCCCCTCTACTATTTTTATTTATTTTTCGCGTACCCCAACAATTTTTTTTAATTGGACGGGGGACGGCACAAACTAATCCCCGAAATTCCCATTAAAATGTGGAATAGATTTCAATTATTTTCAATGATATTTTATACCTAATGAATTTTACATTTTTTTATAACTATAGATAATAATTTAGATTTAGAGACTTTAGACATAATACCTTGCTATTTTTATTATAGTTGGTTTATATTATATCACACGTGTTACTTGCCTAGTGCAGAACTTAGTGCAAGCCCGGATTAAGTGGTGGTCAGAGGGGGCGGGATGGCCCCGGAACTCAACGGACATCAAACAATAATGGGCGCTTGCGAGTAGTACGTTCCCTATAATAATATGTGTATAATGAATATATTATTACTACTAGACCTCGGGCCCAAAATTATCTTAATTCGGGCTTGACCTAGTGCACAGATATATACAACCAACTATTGTATCACCAAAATAGGTATAGCTGTGGACTAGTGTTCGACATAGGTAGATAATATGTATCTGAACAAAAAATTAAGATATTATCACTGATAATTTTTTTTTTATATCCTATTGAAAGACGTAGGTGTTATTGCTCTCAAAATGAGAGTTTTTGCAATTTTTAAATCGTTACATTGAGTTCCTCTATTTCATAATTTCCAATTCGAGGACTGTAACAGTATAGGTACAGACATAATATATAGACGAGTAATCAGTCACGAACATTGTACGTTATCATAATTTATCGTGCGATTTCTATAGATAATAATAATACATCATCTTTCTTCGTCGTCGCGCAAAATGTTGTAATTTTTACATAATATGTTACGTATTTATAAGTGTATATGTTATTCATAATATCTTACTTTGCAAGAAATTGATAACCATCAGCACCAGCGAGTAACTGGATAACGTCATTTTTTTTGGATCGTTGATGTTGTGATGAGACGCCCACAGTTTAATGGTCACTACTAATGGCCTGACCCGGTAATCGACTGAAAAAACCATTAAAAATCATTAAAACACGATATGCGAGGGCGAGAGTATAGTAGTGGTGTGAAATAAATCCGGATTCTCCAAAAATCCGGATTTCGGATTTCGGATTTTGAAATCCAAATTTCGAATTTTCGAATTTTTGGATTTGAAACTCCGATTATTTGGGTTTCACATTGTGGATTTCTATATTCTAAATTAGAAAATTTAATTTTTCATTATAAATACTAAAAAGTAAATATTCACTACCCAGTACCTATACACTATACACTATAGATTTGTAAATTTGGTTCGACTGTTGTATTATAGAAAATAAAATATCTGATATGTTCAGTTGGTTTTTAATTTTATGTTGAAAATATTAAATGTATATTTTCCTATGAGTATATTAAGTATCTATCTACTATCGGTTAAAAAGAAACCCCACTTGGTACTTGGTAATAAATTAAGATTACAAAAAAATGTGTATTAATCAAGGCTTTAATATAAGGAATCCATAAAATAATATTAATTCAATGTTTCAAAATGCGAAATCCGGATTTCAAGTAAAATCCGAATTTGAATTCCGAAATCCGGATTTTTCTCCGAATCCGGATTACGGATTTCGAATTTCGTGATTCCGGATTTTCGAACTTCGATAAATCCGGATTTTTCCCAACACTAGAGTATAGATCAAAATTGAATATGTATTCTTAAACAAACCATACGTCATCACACCACTTAATAATCTAGTGTAGATATACGTATCATACGTATAAATAACAGATAGCTCACAGGTTAAATTATATACATGAAGGGGAAATCACACATTTGTGACACCCCTGGAAATTATACCTATAACTGTTAAAATCAAAAATAATATTGAGTCCTTTCCAGGTGTTGTATTATTAATAAATGCTAAAAGTCCCCATTCCCTTGGTGAACTCCAGAGTCCATATATGGTAGATATACGCCAATTAATTATTATTATTAATTATTAATAGCTATTATGAGGTGTTGGTAGGACAACTTCTAACTATTGATCTATAATTATAATAATAATATATTGTAGTCGAACAATATTTAATTGAACTAATTAATATTTAATCATATTATACTTTACTATGGTTAATATTAGTTTTTCAGTATAATAATAGGTGCGTAATTAATAATTATAATTTTATAATTTTTAACTACCAATGTAGAACTGTTCAACTGTTGAACATCGTTATTTTACCATAAACAGTCGATTACCTACTATATTATTATAGTATGAATAGAATTAAAAAAAAAAAAAGTCCAACTCACGTCTCGAATAGCAGTACAACAGATGGGTGTTGCGTATGCCCACCACGTTGTTGCAGCAAAAGTCCACGTCCATCTTGCAGCCACCGTCGCCGATCCACCGGAACCTGAGTATGGGCACCTTTGCGTACACGATGCGCATTTCCGCGGTGCCGACCTTGCCGTTGACCCGCTCGTGGTCCAGCAATCCCATCAGCCACTGGAGCCGCTCGACGGCGCATATCCGGTGCCGCTCCTCAGTTACTGCCTTGTGCTGCCGGACGCCGGTGTTGACCACCGCGGCCGCCGTGCAGCCGGTGAGCAAGCAGAAATCCGCGTCGCTCACGTCGCCGCCGAAACCGTTCATCGTGGACCCGACCAGGTACAGGCCGCAGCCGGGCGCCCAGCTCTTGATCAGCGTCGACAGCCTGCGCCACATGGCCATCTTCGTTTCGTAAACGCCCTCGGACTGGCGGTTGTCCAAGTACGCGTGCCAGACTTCCGACGACAGCTGAAACGCGTCACGAGAATGATAATGATAGTAATAATAATAGTAATATAACATCATGAATATATATTATAATAATGTAATAACGTATAATATATTATTATATCATATTATCAGAAGACCTTGCTTTGTCATATATATATATAGGATGGAATTTAAGGGAGGGAACCTCGGGCTCCTTAACATTTTTAACATTCATATAGGTCAAATTTTTTTTTTTGTGTTGATAAACAATTTGAGACTTGGTCAAAAAACTTAATAACTTCATACAAGATCCCACATAAGTTGTTCTTTAAGCGGTTTTAATTGTGTCGTAAGAGGTGGTAAATTACACATACTATGTCCAATTTTAACTTTTTATGTATTTATGAATGCTTTGACAAAAGATCTAACGCCTAGATTCTAGGCTATTTAAGAAATCAATTTTAAATTTTGAAGAACCTTAAAATGCAGTGAAATAATTGCATTACATTTGCATTTTTTTTTTAGTACTTTAGATTTTAAGCAGAAGTGATTCCTAAATATAGCCAAGTCTAGAAAATTATAAATTCAACCATTTTTTCGGAATTACGATTGAATTTCAGGAAATATATTTAATTTACTAACGCTTTTAGGGCCTGTTTTACAATCATAGTTTAAACCTCGGTTACGCCTAACCCACTGATTTTACCGGCCGAATTCGGTGGTTTAACCTTAGTTTAACGATTTTAATACGGGCCCTTAGTAGTGTTTATAGTTATAGAAACAAAAATATATTTCATTTACCGCTACGTATGAACGTTTAGCCGAAAGTTAAAAGCCAAAATGGATTAAACACACTAAAGTTAATGCTCACATATTGACAAATCCAAAAATACATGTAATATAAATTGCCTAAATATTAGTCCTTAAGACGATTGCTTCAGCCCCCTTAAATTATCAAATACATAGGTACGATTTTTTTTAAGCGCTTAAAGTTCAAATGTTGACAGAATTCGTAAAAATCAGAATAATTTGCAAATTATTATGCACCTAGTTAAAAATGTATAGTAATATGTTCAATTTATAAAAGCAAGTTTATTGAAGCCAAAGCTCAAAAATATTACTTATAAATAAATTATAATAGTCATTAATAGCAATATAAATATATTTTAATAATATGTAGGTGTATGTATAGTAATATAAGAAGACGATCTGTCTCATAAAGGTAACTTTATCGTATAATAATATGAATATTTATTATTTTATTGAATTCATGTTTAACAGATACGTTACAGTAATTTACTAAATTACGAGGTAAACTCTACGTATATATTTTTTTTTTGTGTACAAACGATAAGCAGTCAAAATAATGCTTTGAATTTCAACTTTGAGGGTAGTTTCTAATAGGAAATTGGATCAAGTTGGTATTTTGAGGAGGTAAAATTCAAAATTCCCAATATTTATCAAAACAATCCGGAAAAAATTGAAGACGAGAATTTTTACGCAAATCCAGTTTTTGATGAAATCTAATAGATCTAAAAATGTAATAATTCGAGAATACAAGATGCCTCTTGGTATTTATACCTATAATTAAAAAAAAATAGTTTATCGGGAATCATATTAAATTGTTATGAGCGTTTGAAGTTCATTTTTTTCGATATTGGATGTTCATCCTTAAATTAACTATTTCTCCTCAATCGATTTTTGATAATTTGGTATAATACAAAAACGAATAACCGTATAACCGTATAACCGTAGACTCATGAAATTTTCCCCAAATTTATATTTTATCATTTTCTATTTTCTATAATATATGATACAGTTTTCAAAATATTTTGACTCGGTTTAACTATATAAATATTTTTAATTTTTTTTATAATTGTCGGTAAAAACATGTTTGTTGGGTCAAAGATCTTAAAAACTTAATACAAGGGTCCTCGTTAAAATGAGTTATGAGTTATTACTTATGAGGATAAGTTGTCATTATAACAATTTAAAAATATGGATGATACACTGGCATGATTATTTTTATAGGGATTTAAAGTTTAAATTCGTCAAAATCAAGATAATGTGCAAATAATTTTGTAATTAAAAATGTATAAAATATTTAAAGCTAAGAATTAAAAACCAAAAATAAGATTTCTCCACTTTCTTATTAGTAGTTCATCATTTTAACGAAATTAGATATTTAAACGACGAATAACAATTTTAGTTTTGTTGTAATTTAAAAATATTATTAATTGGTAGGTACTTGAAACTTTTAATGTTTATGTTATATGATTATATTTTATACACACAATGACATTTTCAAATGCAATGTTTTCGTTAAAAATTACTTTGTAATACTATGTATTACTAATAGTAAAATAAATTACTTTTATAGCAATATAAATAATAAATATATCATAAATTAATATATTAAGTATTTAGGCTGACAGACCGTCTTCGCCCAGAATCGTTTTTCGTATACAATGATATTGTATAATCATTGAATTCAAATTTAACCCATCCACCCACACAACACCTAATTTATAGCAGAGATGAACTCACCATCTGGCCAACTTTTTTTAAAAAAAATAATACATTATTATAACTATAGAGGTCTTTATAAATGCTACATTTTCAAATTTTATTTTGAGATATGTATTTCGATTTTAATAGCGAAAACTAGTAACGCCACTGTTATTAAATATAGACCTATTACACGACTTGGTAGACCAGACCTAATAAAACAGAACCTTTATTATATAGTACAATAAGTCAATATGCTATTGCCAACGCACGGATATAATAATGGTTTTATTTATTAAAACGCGATTTTTTTTTTCTTTGTAGGTGTCAAGGTCACTAATATAATAATGGTAAAAATGATAATATTATGTAGTGTAAATTACTTTGTCTGCCTCGTCCACTTGTATTAGCGAGTCTTCCAGGACAACGTTCTTAGCGTGATTGTCATACCTTTGTGGCTCCGACAGGTAATACGCGTTCATAAACGTTCCGGCGGGTCCTCCGTAAGGGGTCCATTGCCACGGTTTGCAGCACGGCTGATGAGCCGCCGCCGCCGCCACCGGTTTTCTAGCTATAGGGTTTCTGGTGGCCTATATAATAGTATACGGGTCGTTGACAATATTAATATTATTATATTATTATTGATTATGAATTATGATGATTAACCGACGACAGTCGACGAAAACAGTGACAACAATTTCGTCCAATATAATCAGACAACCGTTTTTTCAATAAAATTGTCCTACAATAAATTATTAAATTATTATTATTTTACGATGCAACTTACGTATGCCACCTGATGCAATTTGTGCAGATCGCTGTAATATTGTAAATGATGATGTTGTGGTATATTCGATTGTGGATTTCCGCTGTTGAACTGTTTCGCATTTTTATCTTTAATAAATGGCGGTAATCTGTATCGTAACAATATCACAATAATATAGAATAATAAAACGTATCAAAAAAGTTTCAATGATTCGAATATCGATGTTCTACTATCATTTAATAAAACAATTAACGCCAACTTTTATTAATGAATGCTAATCCATATTATTATTAGTTTAATACTTTTTGACAATTTAAGTTTAACTATTGAAAAAATTTAAAATAATGATTTAATCGATAGCGGTTGAAGCGTTGAGCCGCGTACACACTTGTAACATTTTCTATTACGCCGTAACACCGTTCCACCAGTTGTCGGTAAATTTGGCCGCATCAAAAGATGTTACGCGCAACTGTTACAAGTGTGTACGCGGCGATAAAGTGGGAATCCCTAATAGTGCCGGGCGGTAAAGTGGAAATCCCCAAAAGTGCTGCGCGCACATTTCACGCGCGACGCGCGTATACCCTGCACAAACAGTCGCTGAAATCTATACCACGGTCGTATCGGTTCCTTACGAATTATAAACTTTTGGTTACATCTTATAACCATATTATAACCTCCATGCGTGACGCTTAAAATAAATAAAACCAAATCGTTTCTTTCGTGAAATATATTGTTGTCGTATAACTATAGTCTAGTTGTTGCATAGATCCCTGCATTACCTTTGCCGTTATCGATGAATGCAGAGGCGTGACAAAAAATAATATGTGTGGCTCGTGCGGCAAGGCAATTTCAGTCTTGAGCGAAATGCGGCCCTCGACCGCGACTAAAATAGCTCACTTACCGCCCTTGCCACACAATATACTATTAACATCCAACTTATTATTTTTTGCCCCGAAAACCGTTGACGGTAGCTCGCAGCTATATCGTAGCTTATGGTAGTACCTATATCATTTGTTTTAAAAAATAACGAAAAACTATCACTAAAAATACTTTCATTCGTCAATTATGTCACTGAGATGTGACATTAGCAGATTTAATCAGGAAAAACATCATTAAAACCTTTCTTATCTAACATGGGAAATATAAATGACAATTGTTGATTTGTAATTTGTAGTAAGTACCTACCAAAGTACCAATCATAACGCATAATCCAACGTATACAGACTACAGATAAATTAAACTCCAGAAATAGGACATTTATCAAATAGTTATCTTAATATCGATAATCAAATAACCTTTGATGCCACAAGTATGAGAGTCAGACGAATTAAATATTTCTTCAAAAATATGGTATGATATAGGTACTTTAACAAATACAGACGTATTTTGTTGGTCATTTTAAATACTATAATTTAACATTAACAAGTTGATGGGACTCATGAAAAATTTCAAATTACCGAGAGAACTCAAATTGCTGAGTGGTATGAAATATCAAGAAGACAAAAAACAATTTGAATTAATGAGTTATGAATAAAAATGTTGTAGCTACGATAATAATTATTGGAAACAATAAGCTAAATGTATACACCATTGTAAAATAAATTGTTAATGATAAGATTATAGAAAATACGATTGGTGTAAACACTTCGAGTTGCCCAGTTTCCCTAAAACTTTACTACGAATTATCGAGTGTACTTAAATGCATTGTTGTTTTTATTCCAATTACTGCGAGATTTTTAGGAGAACGAGCAATTACTTCGAATTACCGAAAGTTTCGAATTATCGAGTCGACTAAGGGTCGAACTAACGAAGGGACGAGTCGAAAAGGTGATTATTCTAATTCGGTAAAATTTCGGTCTCAAGTAAAACGCGGTCGTAAACTGCGGTACAAAACTGCGTCGTAGTTAGTTATATAATCATAATATTATAGTTAACCTTAACAGCCATAAAAATTTGAACAAAATCAGGGTTCAACGCCTAAGCTGTTTTTTATCGAATTCACGCGTATATTGTAAACATTTTCGAGATCAGATGACGACAAAACGATAATGACATAATAAATTATAATAAACGTAACCCACTCATACTCAACCCTATCCTGACCCAACCACCCACCAATCGAGCGCAGTGAAATCTTTGCAGCTAGCCCTCGGAAAAACTGTGGTCTCCAGTTGTACGTATATAATATTATAATAAATACGACGATATCGCTCACCTGGCAAAGTGTTTGGACATGACTTCCCATTCGATGGCCTCGCAGGTTTCGACGTTGGGGTTGGGACGACGGAACGGCTCGTAGTAGCAATGCGTCGACGGAGTGGACGACGTGGACGACTGCGATGGCGACGGTGACGACGACGACGACGACGACGATGACGACGACGACGACAACAACAACATCCCGTTGTCCGGTTGGCGGACTTCCGGTCCTTCGCCGCCTCCTGCGACGGGCCTCCGGACCGTCGTCAACTTTTTGTTCGGCCGGCGCGGGGCCCCGAAAGCCACCGGCCAGTGATGACGGTCTCCGACGCCGTTCACGCCGCATTCGCTGTCGTATATCCGGAACCGGTCGGTCATTATTGTTCCGGAGGAGTTGCAGTTGTCGTCTGCGTGCCGGTGGTGACGATGGTCATTTAACACGACTATAATAATATTAGTGTTGCTGTACAACGAAACGCGTCGACAACTATAATACCTAATTGCAGCCTGCTGCAGTTGTAGTATTCAACGAAACGCGCCGACCGACTGCTGCAGTGTGTGCGTGCACGATAATATATTATATGGAGGTACGATACCGAAAACTTGGCAAGCACGTGCCAAACACGTTTGGTATAGGTACAATAATATAATAATAATAATATATTGCAATAACGATAATATTCGTGGGTCCGCGAATGGCCGACCCGCTTGCGATAAGTCAGTGATCGTTGTCGATTTCACGGTATCTCGGCGACGGCGGCGGCGGCGGCGACTTTGGTGACTGTTGTAGTGGCGGCGATGGGTTTTCGTTCTGCGTTCTTAATGATACGAAAATCCCCCTGTTGTGCCTCACCGCGCCGCACTGTAGATATGGAACACGATTCTTAAAATAAAAATCGAAACTTTTCTGTAATATACGACAAAGCTACAGGTAGGTGAACTAGTTTGTGTAATCGCGATACGCAACAGATGAAGGTAGTTGTAGATATGGCAAATAAAGCGGTTAGGTTCGAGTCCTGTATATCTACTATTTTACAACTATTGTTCATTAATAGTAAAAACAAAATTAATTAATTATATTATTATTTACTATTATTGTTGTTATTATTATTATATTATTTATTTTATTAATTATTATCAATTGCTTCTATAGTTTCTACCAATACTACTAGGACTGTATATGCCGGTAACCGTTTACTGCAGAGTACATTAAGAGCGATTCAATTCTAACTGCAAACGCACCAATTGTTTAGATCGACTTTTAATAAAAACATTTTACGCGATCTAAAGTACAAAGTATTTAGATAGTTAATTGAATAATATGAATACATTTTTGAAAAAAAAACTTCTTTCTTATCAAGCCGATTTTTCTACAGTTGACGGCTTATATTTTTTATTTCATACTAGGAAGTAGAATATTTTTACAAAATATCTTTTAATAGTTATAAACAAATAACTATTTGTTTAATAATCGATATTATTTTTTTATAAAAATATTCAGTTTAATTTCAAAAATGTAATAACTAATAATTAATAAATAATAATGAAAACAGTCAAGTAAGGTCATCGAACTATAGCGATATCGTAAAATAAATTGGCCGATATGTCTAATGACTATTTACAGTTGAAATAATTAAAGAATCGCTGTTGATAAAGAGTGATGAAAAAGTGTTTCCGACTATGAATATTGTCAAATTATTATTATGTTTTTAATATTATAGAATATGATAATGTGAATATATATTAATATATTATGATTACGGATTTCAAAAATGCAAGGAAGGGTGCTTATAATAATATGGCACAAGATAAAAATTGTATTTAATACGAATCGAAAAAAACGACTTTTTTTAAATTTTTCTTTCAACTGAATAATTAATATATCAATAGTTTTCACCAACGACACATATTTTTATTAGATTTATCGAAAACATTTTGCTAAACAGTAATTATAATAATAATATTATGCTATTTTATACAATACAAGGTAATAATAATAATTCATGACATACCTAACGCCGAAACATAAATATCCTCCGATTCTCTCTGTACCTAGGTATATATGACTATATACATGATATCGTAAATCATTATCACCATCGGCTCCCAGGTTCAAATAATGCTGTTTAGCTGTTGAAGCATAATGTATAACACGACACTATAAGAATTAAACATTTGGCAGTTCGATTTTAATAACGAAAATGTTCGCGAGTAAGTTTTTTCATATTGCTTCTGTTCATCGAAAATATAATCTTTAAACTCGTGTCATACGATGTTATGATTCAATGATTTTGAATGAAACTCCTGCGAGTGTTGGGAGGACGGAGGTGATTGAGTACTCATTTCACCGGAAAATACGACGCGTAGGGCTGAATATTGACCGTGCATATTAAAAAGAACTACGTGTATCAGCAAATAGGGTGAGTTATATTGAATGTGTGAACTACAATGTCAATGCGGTTTAGGACGGAAGTAATTATATATATTATTGGGAAATACATTACAATATGTATTCAAAATGTGAAAGTGTATGTATATAATATAGGTGATATTATTAAAAAAATATGTTTATGTATATTATAAAAACGTGTGATATTATATTGTACACATATTCTAAATTAAACTCGTCAGAAATAAACCACGACTTTTATATAGTTTTAGATTATAAGTTATGTCCTGGAGGACGCATATAGTGTGCCAGGTCGCGGGGGCATAAGCTATTGTTGTAATTTGATAACTAACAACTAGTCAATAACCGATGGGGGCCGGGGAGCTGTAATGCAAATCATGGTTCTCTCCCCGGTCCACGATAGTACGAAAAAAAAAATAAAAAAGATTACAAGTTATGTATATATTAACAAAGAAAAAAGTAATATCTCTTCTTATTCTGATGGACACATGTATAGCTACTTTACGTATCGATTATTCAATCCATTTATTTATAACTAGTTTAAATAATAATTTATATTATACACTAACTTGTGGAATGTAAGTACTTACCTATAGTAGTCTTATAAACATAAAAATAAAATACTATGAATAACAATTATTTAATTGAGTTTTTTTTTCACTCTTACTTTCGTTTGACATCAACACATGCCGTTTCAAAACGTTTATAAACTCACTGAGATCGTATTTTTTTTATTTAGAAATACCATTTTAATATTTTATTAACACTTAATATTTTTTTTTATTTGTACGAGTTATGATGATTATTATTAATTTTTGAAAATTTATAATATATTAATTATTTAAAATAAACTAAAACCCGTATAGTCAAACATATTGTGGTTATTATATAATACATTAACAGGTAATCATAGTAACAATCAGTAATAAAAAAAAAAAATGTTTTTGATAATTCAAATTGTTGTTTGGCCTAACCTGGTAAAAAATGTCAAGTAAGATAAATCAAAAACTATTAAAACTATTAATTATTTTTCATTATTGTTTGAATAATATCTAATACAGTAATACCAAATAATTTAATACACGTTTTAATTATTCGAGCCCACTAATCTGCTTATTAAATACAATTAATAACTACAATAGAAATACATAACTTGGTATTTTATTTATTATTTTCGAACCTTAGCTATAATTAGTACTTATTTCTAAACAATTGTATATTGTTAAAAACAAAATCACAAAAAAAACGTATTATACCATTGAAAGTTTTCTGAAAATTATTAATTGCCCCCCTTCCCCCACCAAGTGACGGTCCCGCCACTAACTATATATACTTGAATTTCCTCCCAAATTTAGGTAGATGACCTTTTTTTCACTCGAATTGCCTCCCATAGCATACCTACCTACCTAGATTATTAGTTAATAATTAATATATTAATAATTTTACGTGTAATATTAAATAATTTATTGATTTTCGTAACGTTAAAAATATTATTTTTAAGACATACAGTATTTCCCAGACAGAATAATTTGTTAAATGCAATAATCTTGTCGATCACTGATTATCAGTTAAAGCTAGATTAGTCAACCATCACCAGTTCAGCATAGGCAGTTTCGCTTGCGCAATCGTTACCATAAATAAAACGTTTATATACGTACGTAATTTTATAAAAATGTACGAATTAATAATAAAAAAGGCAAGACAATTTTAATTCGTGGGATGGATTTAAGTTCGGATTTAATAAAGTTGAATTTTTCATCAACTCACCCTCATATATATTAATTTTTGGATGTATTCAAATCTCGGACTAGTATATTATGCACTGAATACGATATAGTCGACGGGGGTCGCGGGACAGACACCAAAAGGATCCTCACACTTGGGGACTCTGCAATGTTATGGTGACATAGAACTGTTGTGAAAAACAAAGGTAGATACTTATAGTATAGCATGTCACAATATGTATATAGGATAGGTACAGGATACACAGGTTATGAATATAATGGGAGTAATATAAAAACTTAACTGAATTAATTTCAAAATGACTAAGTATTATTTATAATTCAAGAATATAAATAAAACATAATATAACAATAATTATTCATTATAATTTATAGATACATCAAATAATTTAGTAGTAATAATAGTGTAACACCGACTGAACCAAGGTTTTTGAAAGATAACCAAATAATAAAAATAATAATAATACAATGTATATTATACTATAATAGGTAACGAAATGACTAGATAGTTACAATGAGAATCAAGTCTAATCGTTTAACAACTTTCGTGATTGTTAAAAGTATGTTTTACATAAAATGACGGATAGAAAAAAAAATCACGCTCATAATTAATATTTATTATGACCTATATAATGCCACATAATTTATTTTTAATCTGAATTTAAATAGTACATTATCAGTTATTTGCTGTGGCGTATCCAGAATTTTTTTTTGGTGGGGGGCTAAAATTAATTTTATTAAATTTAAATAATTTATTAATGAAAATGTTGTTATTATTTAACAATTTTTGGGGTGGGGGTTACAATCCCTTAAACCGCCCCCCTGGATACGCTACTGGACTTATTTGTAGATATCGTACCTAGTTACTTCCAAGATTTGTCAACTAAATCTTTTTCAATGCGTTCGAACAATAAAATATAAATATTTATGAAAACTCGTACAGTATTTACTAATTAATTAATTATTACATAAAACCTAATATATAATAATATTTTAAAATTAAAATTATTGATTGCGTATCACAATGTCTTATAATGATATCATACTATGTAACGGACAACGATTTTTATATTATTTAATTATTTATGGGAATGTCCGATGTAAGGTAAAAAGTTATCAGTTGAACTCGATGATTAAGTTTACCTACTCAAAATTTGAATTATTTTAATGTATTATAATTATTTATTATATTATTCTAAAATTATTACCTATATTTAACGATAATATTGTAATGCGAATTGTGTATGCGGGTAAACACTGTATAAAGTAACTAGTAGATAGATATAATATGTAATTTTCATTTTATACACATTAAGATATAATAGCAACAAATTACTAAAATCCTGAAGATGGATGTATTGAAATAAAATTATAAAAACAATTATTCAGACAGTTTTGTGATAATAATAATTTATAGAATAATATGTTATGAGGACGTTACACCGACATTTGTTGTCTCCTTTTTACTTTTACGTAATATAGCAAATTTTGCGCTCAGTAGATCACGTTTAACTCTGTTAGTTTAAAAATTAGAGTGAATTTACTCCTAATACAATTTAAACATTATTATCTAGGGCATCTTATAGGCTTTTTGTTAATTTTACTTAATTCTTGTGCGATCATCATTTTGTAGGGATGCGTATGAAGATGTGTGTGCAAAATTCGTCTTACACTCCTATCAGACAATTCAAGGGCAGCTGCATGCTTAAATGCTGAACGCCTTGGAGATTGCTGGATAGACGCACTAACACGTGCCACATTATCCGGTGTTGTTGCGGTTAAAGGTCGGCCAGACGATCTCCTCTTTAGCGCAGAACCCGTTGCTCTAAAGTTTGATAACCAAACTTGAATTGTTTTTCTATCCGGAACAGGATCATGTCGGCCAAGTTTAAATCGAATGCGAAATGCACGCTGAGTAGTAATCGCAGAACCACCATTACGGATATATTCCTCTACGACAAACGCACGATGCTCACCGTGCCACGCCATTATGATTACTGAAAATGGCACGTAGACCTCTATCTATCTATACCCGGAATACCATTTTATCTATAAATAGCTTTAAATATAAACGTCTAAAAATACGGGAGGTTTTTTTGCCGGACCCTGTATTTCAATTTTGAAGCGAGTTATGAGTATTTTAAGATATACAATCAATTTGTAGTTCTAAAATACTCAGATATCACTTTAAAATTAAAATATAACAAAAAGCCTATGAGATGCCATAGACAACAATCTTACCTTTAAATTTTATAAGAGGTAAATTCTCTCTTATTTTTAAACTAACGGAATTAAACGTGATCTGCTGAGCGCAAAATTTGCTATGTTACGCACTTGTAAGACGGAGACAACAAATGTCGGTGTAACATCCTCTATTATGGTTAATTAATTATCCACTCAAAAGTATTCAACATTAATATTAATGTTTACACTCAAACTATGATCTTCATTAATTGTATAATAGTTTTGTTAAAATAAATTAGTACCTATATAATCAGAATATCAATTTTTTTTTCCTCGATATACAATATAGATAATACATATAATATAGGTACTTAGGTATCATGACTAATTAAACTATTAATTATTAATCTATATATTATAAAGTTTTAAAACTAAAGAAAAATAATTAAATGACATTTTGAACATCCTTAATGTACGTAAGAGATCTAAAACCACAATATATACATGCATATATATTATATTATTTATATATTACTGACTGCGGGTTACACAAAAATTAAAAAATGTACGTTTGATTAAATAGCATTAATATAACATATTATTTTGAACTATGCATTTTGGCAACACTTGACGTTTTGATCATTTTGACCGTCTTTATTATTTCCGTGTTTCACGTAATCTACAACTAATTCTAATCCGATTAGAGCCGTTAAATCCTTACAGTTTTTTTTTTCCCCACCTTCGGTTTGCGCGGTTTCAGGACCATCCCCCTCCACATCGATAATTTTTTCCTCCTCCGGCGCCACTTGCCTGTATATTTTCGTCAAGTTTCCCATCAAATAACTCGTCCCCTGTTTATTGCTGATGTTTTCGAGTTCTTCGACTTTGGACGGTTCGGGTACACGGAACGCCGAATAATGTCTGTCCTGCTTTAACGGGTCCGAACGTATTTGTAAGTTCAGTGGTTCCGCTTCCGGAGTCTTAAAATACACCGGCGGATAAGTAGATGGATAAAATGGCGGGTACCATAATGGAAATTGCGGTTCCGTTTGTGTGGGTGGCGGTATTGGTACGAAATCCATTTTCTTTTGCTTGGCTTCAGACGATAGTTCGGCCTTTCCGCTATCCTTCCAGGTCCGTTTTCGTCCTCTTTTATTTAACGATAAGGGTACACAAGATTTTGCCTGTACGAATCTTTTCAGCATTTCGCTAAAATATAATCCCGGCGGTACAAACGTAGAGTTGGTTTGATACGGTGGCGTGGCTGCTAATAAACGACTTATCAAATCTCCATTTCTAAAGTCCGACGGAGACTCGCGCATTGTGCCCGACATAATCTGAAAAGTATAAAGAATATTTGTATTAGGAGTTATACTATCATCGTAGCGTAACAAAATCACAAATACATTAGAAACAATAATGCAAGCCCTTCGATTATTATAGTCAACTACAGATATACATAATATTTTACTAATATTTATTTTGGAATACAAAATATGTATATACGAATAAGATTATTAAAAGTAAAACCAAAGCGTAATTTTCGAATAACTATATAGGTACCTATACATATTGGCATATTGCATACCTATTATATATATATTATAATATACTCGGATTTCTTGTTGGTCATAGAATAATAAATATCGATTGAGCAGGTATACCTATAGTATGTTATATAATATTATATTAATACGTCTTATTATAAAACGTTTTAATAGTATACAATTTTTAAGACATAAATCACAATACATTTAAATCAATTAATATGACTTTCGTCTTTCAGTGCGAATTTGGTACATAAATTTATTATATTATATTATATTATACCCACATCGGAATATCCATACAAACTCGAGTATGATCGAATCATACACCTATGTATATTATAATTTATAATTGTATAGAGAGAGGCAATGATTATGTTCGCACAGCAACAGTTGTACCGAATCAGTGTTATTATTATAATTTTATTTTTGGCCGATGACAATTTGAACACTCCAGAGATTTATGTGAAAGTTTTGAATTACAATTGGACGTTGCGCTGCGGAGTGACGAATATAAAATTCGATTTGCGCGCGGCCTCGTGGCGTCCAAAAATATAATAATATAATAATTTATAATTGGTATATGCACTGCAGCAGCGGAAAATAATATATGCACGTCTAGTTAACTATAACCCCAGGACTCATTAGTCATCATCGCCCTCGACAATACCGCATATGCATATACGTATGTGCCCGTCCCCATCATATTATATTATATAATGTACATATGTATATACCGCAGCCGGCCTTTTCCGCGCAAAAGCAAAAAACACGCAATCACGTCGAATGGACTTCGTTTAGGATTTACTACCCCCACCGTAATTGTATTCGACGATCCCACCCCCAGCTGCTCATATTATTATTATTATACGAGTACTATACCTGACAACGAGTAGCGTATAATCTCATCAAATTTTCACGCGTTTGTGGAAACTAATTTACACTATTTAAAATGAAAATATTATAATCGTTGTGCGTCGAGCAATAACCGCACTGGACGCGATTTACAATATGTTACCGGAAATTTATTATATTCGGTTTACCTGTATGCATAGTAAAATATCATACGCAAGGTTATTTATCGCCTAACAGTTATTTTTCCTGTAAATGCATGTTGTTTTTAAAAACATTATTTCTTTACCGTGAAATTTGAAAAATATACAACACTGATTGTCGATAAAAATATATATTTTTAACTTTTTTTTATGTTTGTAACTTTCTGAATTACCGCAATATTATACACATTATAATTATTGATGTGATATTCCGAAGCAGAATAATTTTTCAAGGATTTCGGTGCATAAATTTTTTTTAAATAACACATTAGTCGGAGAAATAATTTCTCGGTTTATGAACCACCATGTTCGCTGTGGGTAGGTACAGTGCGCGGTGCAGTTCTTTTTGACAATTTTATTCTGACCGATCCGTCTCGTTTATAATTAAGAATAATAGTGAAGCTTATATTGTTTATACTGCAATGCGCCGTTTATAATAATAAAGTCGTAACAGATATTCAAAACCTGAATTTTACTCTATATAGCGAACAAGTTATCGGCCGTTATTTAACCCTCAATAGGACTATATATTCGGATAATTAAGAGGACGCCTTCCCATATATTGTTGAACATATTTTGTTTTCAGTAGTTCTAATTTTATGTAGTAACCTACGATTATTGAGTTCATAGTCTATTCAATGTAATTGCAGGGGTATTTTTTCTACAAAAATTGTGTACAACTGATAAACCTATATCCCTTTCAGTACTAGACCAAAATTTAATTTTAGTGTTATTTCCTACTAAACCACACATTTGTGTATACAAATCGTTATCGTTTTAAATTCTTATATTATTTTCTATTTTTGTATTTACTGAAAACTAACATGCACAAATGTGTGGTTTAGTTTTGTAAATCGATATAATTGAAACTAAATAAAATAGAGATTTCAGACCTAAACAACACAATTGTGTAGATAACAAACTATATTTGGAAAAAAAAAAAAAAGTAATAATATCAAAATAAACCGATAATATTCTATTTATAATGAATTGTAATGGGTTTCTTTGGAACTACATATTTGTCGATAAGCCCAGACGTTTAATTATTAATCAATATTTTATTTTTAAACATGTTTCTGGTTTAGAATTAAGCAAAGAATATAGTAGATACTATGGTAATCGTGTATTTATATTATATTGTAAATAATCACGAATATGTTTAACCCACACGTATGTGTACGTTGGTTTTATAGTATTTATTTTAGTTCGTTCACAACGCTGATCGTGTGTAGTACTTAACGTATTTCTGTTATAGTATTTTTTCGTGTATTAGTAACATTTTTATTTTAAATTATTAAGGTTATTTTATTATAAATTATGAGACCGAAAACTATAACTGAGGGTGATATTTTATCATTTTTATCTGATGAGTCAGAAATTGATGGTTTTAGTGACGATTCCGATGCTGACAAAACGTGGCAACCTCCAGTTATTAACAAAAATATTGCAGATAATGAAGACGACGAAGAAGAAGAAGATGATGGGTTTGAACAGGTTAGTGATCATGATTTTATTGAAGATACCTCGAAAACACTACCTACTTTACCACTACGTAATCAACCACAAACTCCGATTATTGTAACAACTACTGGTTGGGCTCCAGTACCTTTTAATGGTATTCAATTACCAGATCAGCAATACGGCCCACATAATTTTAAAGTAATCGAATCAGCGTCTAGTTATATTAAAAAATATCTTCCAGACTCGCATTTTGATGAAGCAGCTTTATTTACGAATATGTATGCAATGTCGAAACTAGGAAAAGAACTTAAAACCTGTGCGAATGAAATAAAAGTTCTTTATGGAGCTCATGCCATGATCGGTATAATAAAGTATCCTCGTATTCACATGTACTGGCAAAGAGGTATCCAATTTGATTTAATTGCACAAGCCATAACTAGAGATAGGTTTTTTTTATTACGTTCTTGTTTACATTATGTGGATATCAACAATCGTCCGCCACAAGCAGATCGCTTTTGGAAAATTAAACCAATTATCGACAGCGTACGTAATGCATGTTTAAGTATACCGCGTAATGTAAGTTGTTTTTCGATTGATGAACAAATGATACCATTTTTAGGACGTATTCCATATAGGCAATATGTCAGAAATAAACCTAGACCAGTTGGTCTAAAAAACTTTGTGATCACAACTTCTAAGGGTTTAGTACTGGATTTTGAAATTACCAAGGAGAAAATACACCATTAGACAGATCTCTTGGATTAGGCCCAGCGGTGGTTTTAAGATTAGCAAAAACTATTCCAGAACACTCTGTATTATTTTTTGACAGATATTTCACCACTGTTCCATTACTAGACCGTTTAAATGCAATTAATATAAAGGCAACAGGTACAATTATGAATAATCGTTTAAAAAATGTACATTTCAATGAAGATAAAAAATTTAAGCAAGGGAAATGGGAAGAACTTACGCGGTCTGATGACCAAATAGTTGCAATAAAATGGAAAGATAGTAAGTGTGTCACTGTTTTGTCAACAGCCACAGGTGCGGAGCCACACACAATGGTAACACGTTGGAGTAAGTCTGAAAAAAAATATTTAGAAGTTCCTTGTCCATCGGTGATCAAAACTTATAACCAAAATATGGGTGGCGTAGACGTGTGCGACCAACAACTCGAAGCTTACCGCACGTGGATAAAAACAAAAAAAAATGGACGCTAAAAGTTGCCCTACACTTTATCGACTTATCTATTGTTAATGCGTGGATGGAGTATAGACAAGATGCTTTAAATATGGGAATTCAAAAAAAAAATATAAAAGACTTGATGGAATTTAAAATGGAAATAGCACGTGATTGGTTAGCAGCTTCTATCAAAAACAAACGTCCCCTTGCGTTTGACTCTTCATCATCTGGTGAAGATGAGATAACCTTGAACAACTGAACCACAACATAAAATTCAAAATTATAGAACTCCTTTTCCACCTGAGCAAAAAGCGAAGGACAAATATGAACACTGGCCGATTGTTGATGATTTGAAGACTGCGAGAAATTGCAGAAATAAAAAATGTAAAAGTCGTACTCGGGTAAGATGTAGTAAATGTAATATTTATTTGTGTTTAACTACAAAGAACACTTGCTTTAAAGATTTTCACGTATAAAAGAGTACTATATTATTTACTGTATTTATTTTTTTTTGTAATCATGTTATTTTTAAAGTTTGATAAAAAAGTGTATTAAAAAGTTCAATATTTTCTTTTATTAAAATTGTTATTTTTTGATGTGTTATATAAACAATGGATTTATTATTATTATTTTTATTATACTAATACAGTACTAACCTACACAAATGTGTGGGTTGTTTTTTAGCCAAACCGATGATCATTTTTTTTTTAATATTTTTCTATGCATTTCAATACCTAATGAGTCCATTTTGAAACATATAGACCATTTGAAGAAAAAAAATAGTTCAGGATTTAAAGAGGGTAAAAATTTACCTACACAAAAGTGTAGATTAGTTGACAATGGATATAAAATTGAAATAATATTCAGTATGTAGTAACACAATTATTCACCTACACAAAAATGTAGGTCAGTGCTGAAAGGGATATCCGATGCCGTTCCAACTCATTATTTCAAAATTGTTTTCTATAAAGTTAGATACAGCACTTTTACTTATCAGGGCAGTATATAAGTATATGAAATATAACTGCATAATATTATTAATTGCGTCGCATGACCGCATTAGATATCATCGTTCTCGCGATATTGGAACTATATATTATCCTGCTCATAGTCAAAGATTATAATAAATAATATTGTAGTAATATTATTATGACGTACCTACTATATGTATAGGTTTTCTCGGAATTGTTATTAATAATTTTTCGATTTAGAGAAAAATAAAAAATATTTGAAACCAACCGATGAGGAGGCGAGGAAACCGGAAACAAAAGACGTGACAGGGACCGCGCGTCGGTCCGTCGGACCCGCTGCAGATAATGCGTATTATGCACAGTTGACAACCGGACAGACAATGCGAAATAATATTCTCGTCTGCGATGCGAATAATTCAATTATCGCGAGTAAATGGGAAATTCGAACCCAATTTGCACTGCGCTACACCGTCAATCCCCCCTCTACATTTCGCATTTCCATTGTATCACATATTATACACTCGCGCGTGCACACACCCGTACAACAATCGCTATACATATACACATATATAATGTGTATGTGTGTGTGTGAGTTTGACATTCACGTTTCCTACGGCTATACGTTTGTCATTTAGGGGAACAATCATCCCTTCGCGTTTCTCTCCGCGGTTAGGTATACACTACGTATATTATACGCGGTCTCCTAAAATCCTATATTATATAATAGGTATAATATTATGTATATGTATAAATATAAATGCACATCATTACACGCATACCTAGACTATATATACCTATCTACGTAGACACACACTCACACACATACATCACACTACCGCCAGTGGCAGATCCAGGGGGAGGGCAAAGGGGGCATTTCCCGCCCCCCCCAAAAAAAAAAAAAATTAAGCCCTGGATCCACCACTGACTACCTCAATGATTAAAACGATAATCGTTCGCTGCACGAGAAAATAGGTACAACATTTAATTTTAAATACACCTGATATAATATTACTATTAGATAGCGTTCGAATGTCCCCGATGTCGTATATACTAGCCACATTACTAGGTTTATTTTTCATCTATATATAGGTCTACTACTTAGAATAATGAGTGACGATAATGCGCAAAGTTTCATATTATATTCGATTCATGGATAGGTACTTATTAACTTTACAAATTATAAAACAAAATATAAATATTACAATTTAAATTTAAGAATATTTATTTCCTGAATTTTATTGGCTATTAAATAGTTTTTTTTTTGCGTTTTCACAAAGTGAAGAAACTTCTAATTGAGAATTGTGGGGAGGAAAAACATATAATATAAAAATATGGTAGGTATTGGTTTATTTCATATTCACTCGCTCATTTTTTCTGCAAGCTCATTTAATAAAAACAGTTGTTGGAGGTAGAAGTGGAAGTTTGAGTAAAATAATTTAAAAATGTTAAATCTATTAAGGACATTTTTAAAGTTTTTTTAATTTTAATATGTATAATAGGTTAGGTTTTTTTAATTAGTTTAGATATCACTACTAGATCAGTATTTTTATTTTTCTAGTTTATAATACTATAATTATTGAAATAATCACGTTTGTTAAACACTTAATATAATAAAATTCGTTTATTTTCTATTATAATTTATAATATTGCTCCATCGTGTACGATTAACTGTACGAACAATACAATCAAAACTAGTGTAGGTATATACATAATGAGTCGAAAAGTTTTCAAGCTTTTAACCATACTATATATTATATACCTACGTTTCGTTGATTTGATACGTATTAATATTATATAGTATAATATTCCATAGGTAGGACAAGTTAGTGTACAACCATATAGATACGTCCGACTAAACAGTAACTTTTAACATATGTTATATAGTGTGAAGTTGGTAATTAAATGAAAAGTTAGGTACCTACTGCTGCAGTAATAATTAAAATCGCAGGCTTATTATAATGTATTTTACGTGAATACGTTTCGGATTCCATTGTGACCACTTATAATATGCTTACCGACATTATGGACTAAACCGCCTGGCCTTTGCAGGTATCCACTTTCAGTTAATATATCTATATATAATAACTAACACGCACACGGCTTAATGTGTATCTATAGATCTGAGACTGATGTTCTTTCTATGTTCAATGTTAATTATAGGGCTTAGAAATTTAGAATGCAAATATGCATAATGACGAAAAATCCATAGGGTATACAAACAATAAAGGAGAGCAAATCTTCGGGGAATGGCAAACTGCCGAATAGTGGTACATATACATATACAGGCCAGACGAACAAAAGACTCTACCCCGATGCAAACAAAAGGCGGTACGCCCTATATATATTATATTATATGCGGTGTATGATCTGCGAGTTGTTTGTTGGTCAGAAATAATGCCGTCTTATTGGACCCCGTGTGGTTTTCGAATTAGGCAAAGTGCCTTTCTAATAATTCTGCTGACCGCAAAACACCGATACTCTGGCATGAAAAATATAATTGTTTTTTATAACCAAAAATCAAAAACTATTTATGAATCTCATCGTTTTCAATTTAATATTATTTAATATGGTAGGTACTTTTATAGTAGTGTACTGAAATAAAACACACACACACACACTCATAAATTATGTGATTGTTTTTTTTTTTAAAGCTGTATCATAGCGTGTTATGTAGTGTATACTCTCACCGAAATAATTAAAAAAGTATCTGTAACAACGCCAGTGGCGGATTCGTGGGGAGGGCAAAGGGGTAATTTCCCCCCCCCCATGCCCCTCCCAAAATTAAGTCCTGGATCCACCACTGCATTACGCAGCCGTCAAAATCTCATTTGGTCAACTTTGGCGTGTTTTTAAATCTCTTCTAGATATGTGAATAATTTGGAATAAAAGGTCGCAGAAAAATATTGATAATTTAAATTTAAGAGGTCGCGGGAGGTAGGTTATACATATTTATATTCTGTTGTTTCTCACCCTTCCGGAATAAGTATCGCAATATTGCAGTTGACGTGGTATAGCCTATAATAGGTATACCTTATTCGGAACAAGATGTTTGCATGAATATTCATCGCGATAATATACGCCTCACCGCGTCGAGTCGTGCGGTTTGTAACTGTTTTTTAGTGTGTAATGAACGACTTGCGGTTTTGTAATGTCGTTTTACAAAGTTTACTGCACGTTCTATTAAAGTTGTACACTATTACACGTAGTCAGTAGGTACATGACAACAGTACATAATAAAACAGTTATAATAGATAAAGGTCGCATAATATCTCGTAAATATCACGCGGTCAGTCAAATGTATTGACAATTCACAACGAAATATAATTTACCTACCTAAATATATATAGCTGGTACTTGGACTGGTAGTTATGTGGTACCCATAACTGCAAATAAATATGGAAATACCATAGAGTAGTTTTAAGTATATAACTTATAAGGTTTATGATTGTCGTTAAAATATATTATCACATAGATCATGACGTACTACTATTATATAACAATTAATAAATTATAATTATAATCTTATAATTGAATTATTTATTTATATAAATCACTGCACTCTCCGGCCACTGAATGCGAACAAATAACCGCACCACAATAAATAAAATCTCGGAGACTGGTGAGATCCATGAGAACGCAGACAGATTTTCACTCGGGAAACAAAAAAAATCTTAAAAAACGGCTGCGATAAATGCAATATACTAAATACCAATATAAATTATCTATACAAGTAAAAGGGCAATAATAATAATTGTTATGATTTAAATAGCATAAACGAAATTATTCCGATATTCTCATTTAGTTCGACTAAATAATATGCATAAAAATATATAGTTAAACGAGAATTCGAAATGAGTAATTAATGACATTGGATGTTCCAAGCGTTCAGTCAGCGTCAAAACTGAGACAAAAATCTATATATAATGTATATATAAGAAACGATAAAAATAATAAAGAAGACTAAATTAAAATCCTTTCTGATGAACGAGACGGTTTGAATTAATGTCAAATAGAATTCTAGGTAGAATTGAAAACTTTGTTGATTTGCAACTTACACCCCTTCCCCTCCCACTTCACGTGTCCTATTCCGCGGATGCTAATTACTCTGAAAGGGACCGAAACTTTAATACTCTTTGAGATTCGTACCGTGCTGCACCACTGCCGATTTAATTACAAGACGGTTGTTTAATGCCCCCTACCTCTTCGACAAACTAATTAAAACGCCGGAGACCTGAGAAAACACTATACCTATCCTTTCTTTTCCTCTCTCTTTTCTTTTCCCCTGTGATTCTTTTTTTCGCTTTGTCGAGCAGCAGACGATTTCCATGGATACGAATCTGTTTCAATTTGTCGCTCCCTTTCGCACCAGCACATCACAGACGACGACGACGACGACGACGACAACGATTATTATATTGTCAAGAAAGTACGAGCGCAGTATTGTCGTCGTTATTGAATACAAAACAGTATTTATAAATGAATATTACACTCGGAATTTCGTGCATTTCATTATGAATGCTATATTATATTGTATTATTATTAATACACAATGACGCGTGTACAAATAAATAATAAATTATGTAAATAGTTCTACGTTGTAAAAATGAAAAATACCCGACAGTAAGTAATTAATCAAACACTCGCCTAACAATTTTAGAATAATATTTTCAAATTATTGTGTCATCCTTCCTACATAATATATTATATATCTACATTAAGCGTAACAAGTACCTACTTGACAAACTTGTAATATTCTATACTCACCGCGACAACCCCATTGAACGTTCAGAGTAAAATGTATTATATTATTATATGATGTTCATTCGAAGACATTATTGCGATATGGTGCAGATATTCAAATTAATAATTTACCAACTGTATGTTCGCAACGAATTCCATACGACACAACTGGATTAATTTACTGTTGAAAATCCAGACAAAAGAAAACTTTTAACTAAAATTCAATCAATTTCGTTACAATGTTACATTAGAGTTTGTGACAACAAAGCGTCTCCGATTTAAAATGCCGTGAATACAATGAAATAAATTAAATATTATAATTTTTATTAACTTGAAATACCCGTAGGTATATATTGTTATACAATTATTACGGTTATCAATAATTATAATATTTCTTTAAAATTAGTATCAATTATGAATGTTTTTTATATATCATATAAATGTATACATCAATATAATATTAAGTATACAATATCAGTTTAATTGTTGAGGGTGTATTGCAAATGATTAAAAAGTATCTATTCATAATAGGTACTATAAGGAGTTTTTATAGAAATTAATGAATACATTTAAATTTTAAATATATTCATACTATCTCTTACTTTTAAGTCTTAATAATATTTTATTGAATATATTTGAATATTTTTCAATATTGGTTTTTTCTGAAACATGCATATAATAATTGTTTATACTACGCGATTATATTAAGTTGTTGCAACAGAAAAATTATCATTTTGTATGCATAATATAATAGTGTTTTAAAATATAGCATACATAAATCAGTACATTTCAACAACTTAAATATAATGTTATAAATTTGTAATATCTTGTTTCATTTATTAAAAATATACTTTCTAAACTTAAAGCAATTAAAAAAATATAAACAAACATATATCACGTCAAATGTTAACCCTATACTAACCACTGGTAACTATAGCCGAAACGAAACAAATCCCTTTTTTTCATAAATATAGGTAGTAATGTAATGTTAAACGTCTTTTTCACAAATTAAAAAAATGATGCTGACAAAACGTAGTTGCGGAGAGGAAACTTTTTCCATTAAAAAACAACATAAACTAATATTATTTTTTTCCTTTCAGATGGACAAAAATTGGAATGGAAATTAATGAATCATTCTATAATAATATATTTCTCTACAGGTACATAAAACACGAATGGAAATGAGCATAAAAATAATTATTTAAGTCAAACCGACATTTTTTCTTTTTTTTCATATAAACGGATTTTGAAAGCACTAGTTTATATTATACAAAAATGTTAAAATTAAAACATAAATAAAGGACCAGGTAGACCGGGTTGAAACTTGGAGCCTGATTTCATTCCTCATATATACCTCGGCGCAGGCTATACTGATATCATATTATAGATAAGTATAAAATGTAGCCAAAACATAGTCTGTAAACCCAAATCCTTCAAATGTAATATATATTTTTAAATGATTTCAATAATAATATTTGGGGGACGGACTAAGGCGTCAGTTATTGTGACGCACACCGGCGTTGGTTCAAACCTCGGTTCACGGGCGGCATTTTTCTTCGGGTAATTTATATTTATACATTACTGAGTTCACTTTGCAGTCGTAATTTTTGAATGATATATCAATTTATATTTTAATTGAATATAATTTGATCATAATTTTTCAAAAATAAATTAAAATTTAGAATAATTGCTGTTCTCCATCTGTGATTGTAGAACTATAATCTATAGGTAATACTTAGGGGGTGATAAATTTATATATCTTTTTTTTTTAAATTATTATTGACTAATAAAATTATGTGTATATTCATGGTGGAGACACGAGAGAAAATGTTGAGATAAAGAAAAAAAAATTAACTTAAGCTTAATTTTGTTAAATTTATTTCTTATTGAAACCACTGCAATAATTTATAAAATATTATTATAGTAAATATATTTGCAGTCAAATATTATAATTTTTTTTTTTATTTAATATTTATCAACCATTTTAAATTCATAATACGAAAACTAAACCATGCAATATAAATATATAATATGCACCAGCTGCAGAGTCTATTTTAATAATTTTTTTTTTTATAGAAATTAATAAATTATATTCAAATATAATATCATTGGTTATATTAAATACTATTACATATTCTGTTAATACTACTACATTCATAATTAATGATATTATATAAATTCCTGCAGTGATAATATTATAAATATAATGCATTCATTTGTTATACATTTTTACACATTTATATACTGAAGTCTGAAATATACTTCAATGAGTAATAAGAATGTATTATTACTTTACATCATATAAATTTTAAAAGCTATGAATCGAACAGAGTGATTTAAAATATTACGCTTATGAGGACGTCACACCCCGCATGTGTTGTCTCCGTCTTACACAATTACACACGTACGCAGTCTGAATAGAACCAGAGACGTCACTCCATAAGTCGTGAGTTGTTCTGTTTTTGTCAATAGATAAATACATTTTATAAATTAAGTTAATTGTTTGTACACTCATTGTACAAACCGTTGACACAAACATCAAACAAATAGATTATATAAGCATACACATGTTAAGTTTTTGTTTAGCAATGCGGTATTTAAGACTAAAATGTTTTCGCCCCTCCCATGGAATTGACCTGAATACGCCCCTGAGTAGAACGCACTCAATTTAGGTGTTGGAATAAAAACATCTATGACAATATTTCGAAAGGCGAAACAGTGGTTTTTAAAAAAAAAATTTAATTTTGAACAGTAAAGGTTTTTGCTATTTCTAAATGATACAATATGAACGTTATATTGGGAATAATGGAAAAACGCACCATCTTTCCCTCAGAAATATTGTCACAGTGCAATTTTATAATAGATATTTTTACTCTAGAATCAAAATTGAGCGAGTTCTACTCAGACTGCGTAAACATGATTGTCTATGTCGTACGTGTGTAAGGCGGAGACAATACACATACGGGTGTAACGTCCTCTTAATAATTATGCACAATGAGTTAGATACAGTGCTTAGCGAATCAATTAATTTTGAATTTATGTGATTATTCGAATTGTTAAATATAGTATATTTTTATTATTATTAAAACTGTATTTTCATACATTTTCTTATAATTATTTTAAACAATGCGATACAAAAGGATGTTTTTTTTTTAAGTATATAGCTATATAATGGGACTTAAGGACTACTGTATATGATCTTTGTGTTTTCATAAAACAAAATGTGCATTAGCGAGGAAATATGCGTCTGTTGATGTATTTTAATTTCAATATCTCAATATAAAAGAAAAATCGTATTATCTGAGTGCTTTAGTGCGTGAAAAATGTAAACTGAAAAAATGAACAAAAAAAAAATAAAAATCTCTTAGGAATAAATTAAGACGATATTTCCACGTTCTGTTTTTTAACCAGACACCTTCATTACAATAGTGAGAAAAACATTTTTTCCCTTTTCTCATCATCTGGTGGGGACGTGGTGGCGTGGTGGCGTGGTTTCAAAAATGCACCGGCTGTATAATTTACATAAATTGGACGGATGTCCCTCAACGGGAGTTAGAAGTCGGCAGAGATTAATGACGTCATTTTGCGAATATCGCGAGGGTAAAAAAAAAATATTTATTAATATTGATGATCGGTGTAGGCTAACGGAATTTTGAATAATTTAAGTTACCCGAGCAGATAATAACAATATTATCATATTGTCTGCTGCAAGAGGTATTAAAAATAGCACTTTTTACAGTATGAGGCAACACGGAAAGTTTATTGCCACGGGATTTTAGTCGAAAAATTACCATAATCTCTATGAACTCGGACTTGACGACATGACGGACTTTTAACAAATATTTCTAAACGAGTACTACACACATGATACATGTATAATATATATGTATATTATTATTATATAGTTTATGACACATTGTATTGTCAGCAGAGGGACGCAGAAAAACAGGGTTTACAAAAGTTGTATTTTCATTTTATTATTTGCTATTGACGATCCTAGTAGTCAAGTTGAGTAAACTAAATATTACAAAATATTATACATTAACTTACTGAATATTATGTAAATGCATTTTACAATATTATAATATAGTAAAATAAAATCAGAGTTTAATTTTTTTAACCAGCAAATGATTGTTTGAAACATCAAATTATATTTGATTATTTTTCTTGAGATTTAATAATATAGGAAGTATTAATGTTATACGTATTATCAGCCACCTTAATTTATAGACAGTTGTGACGACTGGCGGATATGAAAGAGGATGAATTTTTTACTATTTTGGCACCTGCATTTTTAATATAATATAGCTAACTTACAACTTTGATTCAATCATATAATCTTTCACATATTTTGTAATAATATAATGCATTATTATGTGGCTTGGCGTAGCACGGTGGTTGCAATCAGTCACGAAACTTGATCTGAGAGTAAGCACCAGCCGCGAGCCGGTGCCACTAGTTGCCAGATGGGTGACCGCCCGGGCTCTTAGTGATAAATCCTTGCCACACATACACACACACGTGTCAAAAACCAACCATAACTTCCCTCACAGTAACAGACCAATGACGTCAGTTATCGAGGGCTTAAATAAGTTAAAAAAAAATTCATTATTATTTTGAATCTGTGGTTTTTTTTTATGGGAGTGATAATTGAGAAACATACAAAAACTAATGTTTTCAAATTGTCCATATTTTTTTATGTTAATCAATGTTTAATGAAATACAAACTTATTGGGTTAGTTATCTTTTTCCGTGGTAAGCATAGTCAGAAAAATCTTTATGATTTATGAATTATAATTTAATGCATAATAATTGTACAAACTTAACCTAAAAATGGGTCGTCTAATTGAACCTGTACAATTATATATTTGTTTGTATTCATGGGTATTGAATTAATTGTGAATTGAATCATGAACTGAATTCAAATTAAAATTACTTATGAATTATTATAATATAAAACTAAAAGCACTGCATATTTCAATTGTTTGTATATTTTGGTCCATTAAACTATCAAAATGTAAAGACAATTTAATAATTACAATTTATAAATAATTATAATCTGAACTAGGTTTACTATATTGTGCACTTATCTGTATTATAAAAGACATTTTTAAAAATTTATCATGAAAATAATGTACCTACATAATTAAATGCTTTCAAAATCTCAACCTATCACATACCTATTATATTAAAATGAATAATAGGTACCTACAATTCTAAAAATAAAATCGTAACAACATACATTAAAAGTTTAAAACATTTAAGCTGAAAAAAGTATCTATAAGAGAATATTGAAATATTAAAATATTGTGGAGTGTGGACACTGGACACAGGACATATATATATATATTACTCAAAAGTTGAAACATAAGTTTATGAACATGCCAGGCAGGACAGGCAGCTGCCCAAATTTCAAAATGTAAAAATTAAAGAATATTCACAAGAAAAATATGAAATCAAATCATTGATAATTTTAGGGTTGTTCCACTATATCACGTAAATAAAATCAATTTCGCTAGGTATTAACATTTTCTAAATACAATTTAGAGGAACGGTATTTGATCTATTTATAGTTAGATCAATACACGTTACCGAGCTTGTGTTAAATTTTCTGGTCTTAAAAATAAATATTTCAAATTGTACACAAAATTCAATTGGTAGATCAACTATGAATGTTTAAATACTATAATTCGCCAAAAATTGGTCAACATTTTGCCAAAATTATTTAGATAAAGGGGAATGTCAAAAGTGATCTATAAAAGCAATGCCATACCAGCAAAAAATTAATTCCAAAAAAAAGTAGTCATAAAAACCAAATCGTTGTATACCTGACCCCAGTCTTGTAAAGTACTTGAGTAATAGTAGCAAAAGAGTAAAAGAGTTCAAATACTTTTTAAGTAAGTGCCCAAATACGTATTTTAAACACTTTTAAAAAAGTACTTGGACAAAGTATTTTTAATCCTTTCTCAAATTATTTGTACTTAAAAACAAATACTAAGTTCTTAATACATACTTATTCTTTTTAGTTAATATATTTTCCATTTTAATTAAAAATATATTTTATAAAAAATTGGGAGTACCTATCACTGTATTTACTGACGTATTTTAAATACTTTTAAGAATAATATTATTTGTATCTGTACTTGAATACTTTTAAACATTATATTTTACAAGACGGCTTTCACAAGTCCGCAGAAGAAATCAAAATAAGTTTGATTTCAAGCACGGGGCAAGTATCTCGTAAGGCAGCGTTTCACAATCTGTGGTATGCATACCACTAGAGGTACGTGGAAAGCTCTAGCTAATGGTACGCTAAAAAAAATTTCCTTTATAAAAAAACAATGGAATGGATCATTATCGCAATAAATATTATTTGGTTTATTTAATATTAATAATAATATAGATAACAATTGTAATTTTATTTTTATGCATTAAATGCGTATGTTATGATAATTTTTCAGTTCCTAATAAAATACATTTCCATACATGTAAAATAACGTATTCATTTTTGATAAGCAAAAAATAAAAACGCTATTTGGTCAAGTGGTAGGTACATGAAGATGTTCAAACTGTGTAGGTGGTACGCGTTATAAAAAGGTTGAGAACTCGATTCTGCCGTAACTCGTAACAAGGCATAAGATGTTCCGATTATATAATAATATATATACGCATAGTAATAATTTATAAGGCGTCGCGTTTAACAAATAAATGAGACGAAAACGTGATCGGAGCACATAAATCCACGTATTAGCCACTAAATAGGTATTATTATTATTATTATTATTATTAATTAATTATCACTCTATTTACCTGGTTGAATCGTATGTTGGGTCGATGACGGTTCGGCACGACGAATGCGTACAATATAATGATATATTTTCGACTAAAAAAACACCAAAAAATAATTATTTTTTTTTATTTTAAGTACATATATTTTTTGGTACGTGCGGTAATTTTACGCAGAAAACGATCGAGGTCCGTCTGTTTGTGTGGTGCGTGTATGAATAATGCGCTTCAAATTGAACAGAGTCCACGCCTCCGGGACCTCCTCTTCCACCCCCAGCACCTCGCCACCACCGACGCCGGTAACCTTCGCCACCGGCCGTTCCGTCGCGCTCGTCTCGCGGCGACACCCGCCGTCGCCACCAGAGAAAACAATAATTTTTACGCGCCGACGTTTAACAGCTATAAAACTTGTGTAAATCCCTTCGGATGAATAACAAAAAAAAAAAAAAAAGATTTTTCCCTTCTCGCCGTCGCATTGTATTATTACTATTATTATTATTACTGTATATAGTGTTATATTATAGTCGTCGTCGTCGTCGTCGAAGCTTCCGCCCACGCATAATGTGTACAAACATATATACTATACCCATTATATACCTACACGCAAATAATATATATGTAGAACAATGCCATAATAATAAACGGTGGAGAAAAAACAATACGCCTGCTTGCTCGCACGGCGTATATATATAACGATAATAATAATATATATTTATATATATTATGTATATTATAGTATAGAATATATATATATTGCATATATATACACACTGTGTAACACACACACACGCACCTATATATAGCTATAATATACGCTTTTGTGCAGACTATAAAACACGTACACGTCGGTTATACATAATATAATATTATGAAGTCATCGTAACATCTTCGTCTACTATATATATATATATATAAGTGTCTTCGTCTATACTTCTCCCATACAGCTTTACCGCGTGCAGCATACGGTCTAGTGCTCGTTTTCGCCAATCACCCCTGGAATTTATACTACATAATAAACATGTATAGGTATTATAATATTATTGCAACTAATGCAACTTGCAGTGTGCGTACACATTTGTACGCATCGATGAATAAAGAATACGATAAATTTAATAAATCCAGCGCGGCGGTATAGTGGCACGAAGCTAAGTAAAAATAAAAAGCGAGTAGCCACTAACCTATATTTGAGTGTATTGACAGGAGCCAAAGTTATACCATTGAAAAACCGTGCTAATTTGAGCTAATCCATCGGCCCGTATTAAAGCTAAGTTCAATTATTTAACAGACTATATTAACATAAATGATATTTATAGTTCAAAGACTTAGCTATAAAATAATATCACAACTTTTACGAAATAATACGATATAATATTTACCAATACAATATAATACCATATAATAACTGCAGTGCCTGTAGACTGCATGTAGGATGTAGACGAAAATATAGTGTCAAGATCCATCTAAATTATTTGACTTGATTTTCAATTGTATTTAAATATTGACACAAAATAATGTATTTTTGGTAACTATATGTTTTCAATATGTATAGTTATAAATACATTATGACATTACATAAACATATCTAGGTAGGTTACACAGTATAAGCTTAAAAATGTAGGTATACATATTTTGTTTAAAAAATCGTTTATACAGTGTTATATTTGACGATTATAACGAATGCAAAAATAATTTTTATTTATTGCGTATGATGGACAAGGTTTTCCAAAAACATTTGGTGAAATAGTTTTTCGAAATCATTAAATGCGGAATTAATTTCAACACACGGTGTTGAATAAAAAACGAAGGGATTTAAAAACCACCCCTCGTTACAACAAGCTCGCCCGATATACGCGAAGCCGTTAAATCTCCACCAACCCTTCCTTTGCGCGTGCGGACGGGAGAAGAATACCACAAGTGTCATAGTGAACCATTTTTTTTTTTAATTTCTATATATTATGTTTAAAAAAAAACCCCAACAGTTGAAAACAAATGACGATTGAGACTTTTCGAGTATGCTTTGGAAAAAGGTCTGGGAAAACAGCAGCTATAATGATTCACAACCCTCTTGACAAAATAATCAAGACTCGAAAGCAATGGGTTTTTAAAACGTTAGGGGTAGAATTGGTTTTAGCTGTACAGTATAGGGAAACTTTTGATTACTAAAGGCGTTGAACCGTATACCGTATATAGTAGAAGTAATATATAGGTGTTCGGAGGCATGTACTGACAGCTGCAATCCACCATGTATTATATACCCGCGGCGTAGGTACATACAAACATAATAAGCGCTAAGCGGTGTAATGAAATAAAATCTTTAACTTTAGAAGGGACACACACCTGTCGGCGAACAAACTTTATTGTATATAGTGTTTTCCCGTTCGACCGTGCTTTGTTATTTTCGAACTTGTATATATACATAGATTATATATAGGTAGGTAACGCTAAAGCACCACGACGACGATAATAATAATTCACTACTGAGTACTGATACAAGTTAGGAACTCGACATCGGTGGTGGTGGTAAACAATTATTGAGAAATCGGAAGATCGTCAAATGCATTTTGTTCGAGCGTATATATATTGTTATATTATATAGAACCAAAACATAAACTTTTAAGATTTTAAGTTGAAAATTAAGCTTAAAAAGACAAACTGAAACATATTATATACTATGATAATAATACTTAGTATAAACTTGAATTTCGAATAAGTATTGGAAATACAATATATTGTAGATGGTATATGTATAATACTTGAATATTATGCGTCTTAGACGCTTGAAAATATGGGCGCAGGAAGGGTCCAGATAATCTGGGGGATGGGGACATCCATTTAATTACATGCAACACAAATGTTGACTATCGTTTACATTTTTAAATGTTATGTAAGTATCAAATCATTCAAATCCATCACTTGCACTTATAGTTAAATTATTTAAGTATGGTGTGATATAAATTATACATAATATATAGGTAGGTAGGTACTAATAAGGTACAATAGACAGAACAAAACATTGATAAAAGTACATATCACCATAATTTTAAATTTCTCACAATATTTTATATACATTATCTTTATTTGATAAAATTTCTAAGGACTAATAGTGGAATAAATGCAATTTAGTTGTTATTATTTTTACTTACAATTTTTAATTTAATTTAATTATTATCTATAGAATTAAACTATGAAATTAAATAATTATTTGAAACAATTTTGAATTGTATATATCAATTTATGTACGTGTTGTGGGAGCTTGTAATTTATACCAAAATATGTACCTATCATTTGCTCCATCGTAGGTAATCAAAAATACCTAGTATTTGTAATTCACATCAAAATTAGTATGTACTATATAGCGTGAGCTCTAGGGGGGGGGGGCGTGGCTTTGTCCCTTGACTCCGCTTCCCCTGGTTTAGATGTTAGCTCGTACAAAGTGTCAATCGATGAACCGGTAAATGTTTTACGTCATTCACAATACGATTTGGACAACATTTGTTTGAAACATCTGCGAATACTCAAAAAAGTTATCTTATTATAATAATCAAAAGTACGTATATTGGAAAATTAAAATATATTTAATGTCTTATGAAGTTATGAATAATAGTCATTAGTCAATATAAACATATATAAATACCTATGACAAAGGAGAAATGTAAATTACATACATTTATAAGTGGAACTAAGTATACTTATTTATAAGTATATGTATATGTTTCCAAATGTATATTTCTCTATGATAAATAAATTGTGTATAATATTTGTTTATCATAATATTTGATTAAACTTGATGTTGATATTTGTCCGTCTAAGAAATTTCAAAAACGTCAAGCCGTCTGATAGCCCAAAGTAACTGATTAAAGAAAAGATTTCTTGGAAAACCTTCATATCTTTTAGTTTTTGTTCATAATAAGACCGACGAATTACAAAGTATAACTTTTAATTGTTAATTGGAAACCTTCGTTAGTAGTCACAGTTGGTACAATCAATGCTCTTTAGAATATTTTTCAATTTAAATTTATTATGAAGACCTATACAAACAAATTCGTTACCAAACAAGAACACTTTAATGTTGTTTAAGGTATACCAGCAAAACTTAAAACATATACAACAATGTATACATTTTTAATTTTAATCAAACGTTTACGAAAGAAAAAATTACTGCATGTTTTGTTTTATATTACTTATTTGAACTTCTATAGCAAACACCTTTACATACATATTATATAGGGTATAACAGAAAGACCTGACAAATAAAATAACTTTTGTTCTTACTTCTAATCAATATTTGAAATTTATGTTTTATATGATTTACAGATGATTGCGTTACTAGGTTATAGTACCTATATTCTTTAGTATAATATTTTTATTTTTTATTTTTTAATACTGAAAATAAAAAGTTTTAAATGTAATATAAATATTTTTTAAAAAATTCAAAATAGCCAATTTGTAAACCTGATTTTTAGAAAAATGTTGATTGTAAAAAAATTTATTTAAGTCATGTAGCTTATTTTATTTTTTAAAAATTTTTGAAATTTCGTTATTTTTGTTTAGTGAAGTTGACTCTGTCGACCCAGTTTGAGTTCAAACACTATAAACTTTTTTTTTCAATATTTAATGAGAATTTTTAAATAGGTACCTAGGTTAAAATCTAAATATTTTCTTAAAAAGTTATAACTACTAAAATAAATGAGTCTTACTACAAAACACTTTGGCATTTTAAAAAACCATAAAAATAATCCACTTGATTTATATAAATATTTTTACAATCAAAAGTTTTCTAAAAACCAGATTCACAAATTGGCTAATTTGACTTTTTGAATTTTTTTAATCGGATTTAAATAATCAAGAATCAATAAATTATGTATGGAAAAAAAATATTGATTGCAACAAAGGTTTTTTTATTTGTCAGAATGTCAGATCTGTGTGTTGCATCGGTAGGTATATCTATATGATTTATTATATAATATTTAATATACCATATATGAAATATGAAATATCCTAAACCTAATAAAAGGCACTGCATGATGCTTATCAAATATAATTAATATAAATCAGTACGAATATGTCATAACGATGGAAATTCATGCTTAAAATATCTAGAAATTTTCACAGGTCCACTTGCAGTAAACATTTAAAAGTGTAAAACACGAAAGAAACAAAAATAATCTGTACGACATTTTAACTACTGTCGACGGTAATCGGTAATTAAAAGCTTAAAGGATTATTTATTATTCAAAGATATAAATTGTTTTAGAAAACTTTATTCGAATTCTTAAAGACTTAAACAGTACATAAAAATGTAGAGGTAAGACGGAGCTGATAGATATATCTAGACACAATTGTCATGTGTTTTTTATTCATTCCCATAATTATTCTCTTTTAGAAATTGCCAATTCTACTTATTTAATATGGTACTAAAATACTAAATAGTACCTACTCAATTATCGTCTTAATGATTAACTGAATTTGGTGCGAAAATGAAATAAAGTATTTTATGTCAACTAACCCCGATTTCAAAATTATTTTAATCTTCGTTTGTAGGCACCAAGATTTGTGCTTACTCTTTGTTCAGATATTTTGGTTATAATATTACAGTAGTTTCAATCCTCGAATCAACGATACGCGATGTGATTTATATACATTATATTATACTATAGGTGCATAATAATATCATGATATAACAATTATAATGTTTATTATGCGCGTAACTTTTCCTTGCATTTACTCAGGAAATACCATTATACTTATGTAAAACACCGTGTACAAATAAAACAAAAAAAAAAATTAAATTATAAATTATACAGAGTGATTCATCCTAACCACACCCCCATTTTTTTCTTCAATAATGGAGTTATTCAAAATATGATTTTTTAGAAAAAATAAACTTAAATAAATATACTTATTTGAAAACCATATTTTTAAACTTTTAAGATTTGTGTAAATACTACTTAAGGAATGTCCTTTGGATATATAAACTTATTTTTTCAAATGAGAACCCTCTTTTCTACTGTAAATTATTAAGATGATAATTTTATTGTTCTGAATGTTATAACGAATATCAAAATCAAAATTTGGGTTATAATATTGTATAGTTTTACTAATTACTAAGGATAATATAGGTCTATGATAACGAGCTTAGAAGATATAGGTGCTATGGCCTATGGTAGTATGGGCGTGTGATGATTTACAAACTGTAGTAATTAGCATCTATCAAAAATTAAACATCAACAATCTTGTCAAAATTTGAAATTTAAATGCTTATCAAAAAAGAGAGTCTATATATTTATATCTTCAGTATTTTTAAACTGATATTATAATAACTTATGAGAACATTGTATTACATTTTAAAACTTTTTTGCACCCCTTTGCCCTTCCTCTTACGGGCGCCCTTGGATCCAATTTGCGACCATAAATTTGATGGTTAAAGAATATTTTCGACTACTTATCGTGTACACAGATTCAAATAAAAATAAAAATATCAGAATCTAATATATTAGAGTTGAAACAGTTTAATATTAGAGCTGAATATATTTTGCAGATTATCCCCTGAAATTCTTTATTGCTATTTCTTAATTCTTATATAATTTTTAAAAGAGGCAAGAGCTTATATGAATAATATTAACTATTGGTTCTATATTTTGTAATATTTATATACTTAATGCATACATAACTTTGAAATATCAAATTTAGTAAAGAAATTAGTTTTTTTTACTAAATGTATTGTATACCTTGTATAATATAATGCCCAAAGAAGTGGCTGATATGTCTCTTTCTATTTTCAAAAAATACATTACCCATTGGCTTCACCATGAATACGATGCTACAATATTGAAGTTTCAGGATTAATTTGTTTTTTACACTTCCATTGTCTGCCTTTCTTTTACTGTTTTTGTGTTATTTTTTTACCATGTATTTGAGTAGCTATTTAAGGAGAAAATGATAAATGTAAATGTATTGTATATAAGATAACTCCTAGGCCTCCACACGAGTTTTACTCAGTGAGGCCTAGTAATCTTTACCGATATTAAATAAAATTAAAATAAAAAAAATACCTACAAACTAACTACTACTATACTAGGTACTAGGTTGTATAATACTGTACCTATATAATTACCTCTGTATATAAGACTATAAGTAATTCAAGGGTAATATATGGCATTTATATAAATAATATCATAAATATAAAATGAAAAGATACTTACTATACCTATAACAACACATATAGACACAATTATACAATATTATACATTTATATATTGTAACAACACCATAATAATATTATATAGTGCGTAATACGCAAAAAAGACCTCGCCTCGCTCAAGTCAGATGTATGCGCGCCACGCACGTGCCGATCAAACCGCGTATAATCCCTATATTCAATATGCATAAATACACACACACAGGCACACGTTCTTCTCACGCGTTACCCGAACCGTGATAGGTACAAATAATCCTGTTTCGTCATTACGGTCGTGTGGGTCTGTATCGAAACATATATAATAATATACAGTACACACACACACACTTATATTATAATACCGATTTGGATTGTCAACAATCATCGAGCCGGCATCGACTATATACACGATGTGTATATATTATATTATACAGCGTATACGTATATATATATATCCTGTCCACCGCTACAAGTTCCCCGGGGATATTAAAAGCCTCCTAAAAGGTTGGAGTCGGTGGGCCGGGCGGTTTTCGTCGTTCTCTTGTTCGGATTAAAATGCGTCGACAAAAGAACAGACGCGCGCCGCACGACGGAGAAAAGAGAATACAAGAGACATCACTCTATGTATATAGTTTACCACTACACACACACACACACCCATATATCATATATGTATATATTGTAATGTGTACGTCGTCGGAGATTGATCAAGAGACGGAGAGTGTGAGAGAGGAGAACACACACACACACACACACATACACAGGCACACAGTCACTGCAATAGTTTCCGTTGTGTGGCGTGTACACACACACACACACATATATATATATATATTATAATGTATTCATCCGAGGCGGACGGGATTAATGCGGAAAACGTTTTCCTCCCTTTACGCCACGTTAGACAACAGACATCAGCGCGCTGCAGCATCCCGCCTGTCCCTGCAACAACGTCGAGACGACGACGACGATATACGCGCACAAGTTTCTTTCCCTCCCGTATAGCCTTAACTCCGCATTTAGTGACGTATATACAGGGTGCAGTCTGTGCTATGACAGTCGATAAATCCTTCGCATATATCTATATATATATACTGATTATGTAGGTGGGTGCTCCTGCATGCCGCCTGCCATACCTGACCCTTAAGGTCGTGACGAAAATACAACTTTTAAATGATAATAATATTGTTTAGGTACCTAGATACTCGAATTATCTACATGTATAGTGTTATATAAATTGCTATGCATCTGACATTGAAGAAATGTAAAAACAAATATGACATATTAAAATATTTGAATGACACCGCAAAACAAAATATTAGAAAACAATTATTTACAGGTCCAAACACAACGTGAGACACTCTATATGTATTTACATACCTATACGTATTACAATATAATACGACGCGTGTATACCTTTCGGATAAGCTCTCACGGCTCTGTATCTATATATATCTCGCATATCTCAGCTCGGCGACGGGGAAAGACGTAAAGCGATCGCGTATATTTCATTTAATATTATATTATATACCTACCTATATAGGTATAATAATAATATAAGACGTGGTTTCGTCATGCAACCTTCTGCTATATACATGTATATTATACATCCCAGTATCCCACCACTCGACGACAAACGTCATACCTATATATTGTACATATTATATAAAGGGCTTTATCGTGTGTATTTACATGTATATATATATACATATATTGTTCCATCCCGAAATGCTGGAGCGTGTAGAGGACGCGTATTATTATTTTATTTTATCGTCCTTCTCTACCCTCTCTCGTACCACCACCGAAGTTGACTCGTCACTCCGAGTATAATAATATTATAATACAATGATTTACGGCCGCGTGCGCAGTTTAAGGAATTTAATGTCGTCAATTTGAGTTAGCGCGTATATATACGCATATCATATATGACACATAAACACACGCTGCACACATATAATATTATATTATATGAAAATATGAAATACTATATTATTATCTTACGATCGACGACAAAGACGTTGCCATTGTGTGGTAACGACGCGCGGCGGCGTGGAGATGCTGCAGCAGGCATGATGGGTGCATATCGAAACCGGAAGCAATTTTAGAACGACCGTGTACATTATATAATTATATGATAATATTAAATGTTTATTTTATTTTATTACGCTAAGGTGCATAATAATTAATAAATATATTAAACAATTTTTTTTTGACAATATACCGCGCGCTGTGGATAATCTGATAAAAATGAAAATTTATTTTAAATTGCCAATAACTGATTAAAAATTGTATAGGTACATAATATCATATCTTATATTCCTATAATTATCAATCTTTTAAATATAAAGTTTGGTTTGACCATACATTTTTTTATAAATTAAATTTTATTCAACTATGTCAAGTATAATTTTTTTTTAAAACATTATTTAGCACTTTGTTTCTAAGAAAAATAAAGTCTTTATTATTTTCTATTAAATATAAATTAATATTTAATAGGTACACAAAACACGATTAAATAATAATAATATTAACATTATTCTTAATTTTAATATGGCATTTTAAATATGCTTATGCTGTAACATAAACTGTTAGGTAGGTACCGATGTTTGAATTATATTTTTTCTGTGTATTATTATTTATTTATATGAAAGGTTCACAATAGTGGTTAATATATTGAGTTTGTTCAAAAAATATTTGGGCTTATTATGCATAATAATTAATAGGTACCTAAGCGCATATTTTAATAGGTTTTAGTGGTATAATAAGTAACAACTATATTATAAGACCAAAGTTCTGATGACTGGCTAATTGTATATATATGCGAACATTTTATAAAATTATAACAGGTAGGTATTCTGCTATAACTACTTGTACTTATATGAAGGTGCCTACTAGCTTTTTATGCGCATTTCAACAAAACAATGTTAGCTCGTTAGTCTGAATACACGAATGATGAATCATACTAACTTAGGTAGGTATAATATTCTATTGAAATATTACAGAATGGACATTAGACGGCTATATTATTGCGTTTCGCGTTCAAAGTGTAAAAAGTTATTGTTTCAGACTTTTCAATCGTCAGCGCTAAGATTCTGAGATTGAGTACAAAATACTTAAAATGATAGGCAGCAATTAGTTATTATTTATTATCAAAAAAACTATTCTGTGTTATTAACTAACAACTATACTCTATACACCTATTATCAGACGCCCCATATCCGATAAACCGCGATTATGAAATTAAATCGAAGTAAACGTCGGCGTACGACGCCATAAAATATCGGAAAGATCTTTATTGATCGTTTGAACAATTTAATTCTGAATTCATACCTATTTAGTCTTCACTCTTCATGCTCCTTCATGGCTTCATTGTTCCTAGGTCTCCTAGAAGGTAGGTATTTAGGTACTTTCCTATAAATTACAATATTTCAATATTCCAAGGTTCAATATTCCATAACTCGCCGACATGCAGAACCACCGAGGACAGTACCCAATGGCTAACAAGGAAAACAGAATATGTTTCCATGGACATGAATATATTATTATATTATACTGTTGTAGCGTTGCGCATAAAGAGTATTACTAGAATATCAGTGGCGTAATGAGGAATGTCTTAGATGGGATAGATATTTTTTTACACATAAAATAGGTACAAAATACACAAAATAAGTATAATAAATACTAAATTCCCAAGAACAGTGGTAACTGGTAAGTGGTAGCCGAGAATATAGGCACCTACTATTTTATCAAAAAATGTTATCTAATTTGTGGTAACTCTATCTGTATTCTCTATAAAGTTTAAATTTCACCGGAAATCGTTATCGTTATCAGCAGCTGCTGCAGCTGCATATTCGCATATTCGCATCGGGTGGCCGCCCTCTCCCTCCGACGACCACGGCGCCGTCGTGTTCGTCGTCGTCATGGAACAAAAAGACGACGAACACACCGCCCGTCCGACACGGTCCGAGTGCCCGACCGTCGTAATAGTTTTATCGAATCGTGATCCGTACCTACGGTCACCGAACCGTCGCTCTCCTGTTCAGTAAAACATCTGTTCCTTTAACCTCTCACCCATTTTCGTTTTAAAAATACGATCGAGTGATCAACCCTCTCTTGCGGCCAGGCCAGTTGAGGAGAACATTTCTCTCCCGACCATTTATCCCTTCGAGAGAGTTCTTTTTCGACCTCATCTCCCACCGACAACCGTTCGCCATGGCTCACAGGATATTTCACAAGATCGTAAGTATCCGGTTCGCGGCGATAAACGGATCGTTTGTCGATACCGATCGCCGTCGCAAAAGTAAATGGAGTACCTATACATTTTTACTGTTAACGCGGAATTCCGTTGTTGGTTTGTTGACAGAACAACGTTACCCAGTACCTAGCTCGTTCCTACGGCGTTGACGCACGGAAAGTGACTTTGATCCCCGGCGATGGAATCGGTCCTGAAATCTCGGCCGCTGTTCAGAAGATTTTCGAAGCCGCCAAAGTAAGTGATTGTTTCTCGCTCGAAGTAAGAGATCTGCGAATCTGATCACTCTTGGCCACGTATTAGTGAGACTACATGCCACAGGTCAAACACATAAGTTAAGTTATTCGGTTAATTTTTCTACGCTTTTTACTACAGTGGATTTGTTGAACGTGGCCAAGTGGAATTTAATTCACTGTCTGTATTTGTACGGTATTGTTAATCGGGTTGGCGATAGCCGACAATAGAGACTGAATGTTTGCTTTAAAGGTACCTACTAGACTTGTAATCCAAAGTAAATCTGTCCATTGTAACCGTTTTTAATTCTTTATTTGAAACCTACTGCTGATTGCAGTTAATTAAAACAAAATATTTCTGTTTTTAGACTCCAATTGAATGGGACGTAGTTGATGTTACACCTGTAAAAGCACCAGATGGTACAATGAAAATACCATCTAAAGCTATTGAATCGGTGAATACTAATAAAATTGGATTAAAAGGACCTCTTATGACACCAGTTGGAAAAGGTCATCGCTCATTGAACTTGGCGCTTAGAAAGTAAATTAATTTTTATTTACTAATTTTAATTAATAATATACATAAAAATGTGTAGGTATTGGTGTTTATCTGATATTACAACTTGTGCTCATTATTTTTCTAGAGAATTCAATTTATACGCCAATGTTAGGCCCTGTCGCTCACTTGAGGGTTATCCTACATTGTACGAGAATGTTGATGTAGTAACAATTCGTGAAAATACTGAAGGTGAATATTCAGGCATCGAACACGAAATTGTCGAAGGAGTTGTACAATCCATCAAATTGATCACAGAAGAAGCTTCAACCAGGGTAGCTGAATTTGCTTTTAAATATGCTGTTGAAAATAAACGATCCAAGGTCACTGCTGTACATAAGGCTAACATAATGTATGATGAACTAATAATCTTTTTCAATTGTGTATTATGTTCTAACTAATGTATTTGAAAATGTGAAATGTTATAGGAGAATGTCTGATGGTTTGTTCTTGAGGTGCTGCCGTATGGCATCTTCAAAGTACCCACAAATCAAATTCGAAGAAAAATACTTAGACACCGTATGTTTGACTATGGTACAAGATCCAAGTCATTATGATGTTTTGGTAATGCCTAATTTGTATGGTGATATATTGTCAGATATGTGTGCCGGTTTGGTCGGTGGTTTAGGTCTGACACCCAGTGGAAACATTGGCAGCAACGGTGCTCTGTTTGAATCTGTAAGTAATGTTTGATTTATTTGTTTATTATTTCAATTAAATGAAGTCATTAGTTTTTAAACAAACTGAATTTTATAGGTTCATGGAACCGCTCCAGATATAGCCGGCAAAGACTTGGCCAATCCTACCGCTCTTCTGTTATCAGCTGTAATGATGTTGCGTCACATGGAACTTAACAGCCAAGCCGACATTATTCAAAAAGCTTGTTTTGAAACCATCAAAGAAGGCAAATACAGAACTGGAGACTTGGGCGGAAAAGCAAAGTGCTCTGAATTTACAGATGAAATTTGCCGTAAAGTTCAAGAGTCCTCTTAACTTCTTGTTAAGTAATAATGTTGGTCCATCAATTTTAATTATTGTATTTGTGTATATTTATTTTGTGAAAAAAACTAGGCCACACAGATTAGCAATAACCCTCTCGAGTTTTTCGTGTTTGTTCCTTTCTATTTAAATATAAAAATAATATTTAATCCAGTAATTGTATAATTTAACTAGGATTTTTATGAAAATGATGTTTTTTACTAGTACTGAGTCATTATTTCTGTGATAAATATTTAGAAGGAAAACCATTCGTAAAGTTTATAACGGTCATTTCCCATTAATTCATTTATCACATTTAATTAGTTCGTTGATTTTCTATACAATCATCATAATTTATAATTTTCAAGATCAAAAATATCTATCACCCATGACTTGATGTACTATTAACAATAAATCATTTGCTTTACAATTTCATTATTGTTGTTATTATTATTTATTTATTTATTTATTATTGATAGACAAATTATGTCTTAAAAATTGTTGCGGTATTCGACATATTTTATGTACTTAATGATAGTGCTGTTAATCATTAAATAAAATACACTTTTCAAACAATTGACAAAATACATATGCTCAGCAAATATTGCAATAATTATAAATGTGCATAATGAATAAGTCTTTGTTCTTTGTTAATGAGAGTATGAAAGTATTAGATATATGTGCCTAGTCACTAGACGGTATTATTAAATATTTTAATAAAATAAAATTTTGTTATTTTACTGAAATCAACTGTGGCTCATTTTAATTATTATATCCTCATACCAATATTATTAGTTATTACAACTAGCATTAAAATTATACAAATATGAAATATTTATCTATACTATCACAAGCCAAATCAAAAGAGAATTAAAAATAAGTGCTTGCACTGATATGATTCCAAATACCAATCCACTATTCTGTGAATTATACATATATACCAGTTAAGTGGCCTGCTCGTATGTCCATGATAAGGGTCTATATTGTTCAATGTTTAGGCAATACATAATTTCATTGAAACCGTCCTTGGCATTTGTGTTAGTCGTCAATGATGATTAGTGTGAATGCGAGTATTGGGCTATCTATGCATGCGCTCTTTGCGTACCAGCACCCAAAAATAAGTGTGATTTTTTGCTCAAAACACGCTTAATAGGAAAAACTCACGTAATGTAAAGTGGTCTCATTAGAAAAAGGATATAGTTTAATACAAGGTACATTGGACTTTGATTTTGAATTTCTTTGTTTAAAACAAACATAAAAATAACAATAGCTTGTGAAAACTAGTCATATTCGTTCAGAAATAGAATTTTAAAAATCCAAGTCCAATACACTCTCTTTAGTGTTTCTTTCAAAAAAAAAAAAAAAAGTTATTGAAATCGAAACACTACAAGGTTTACTTCCTAGCTTGGGAGAAACATTTTTAAGGTTGAAAATAAACTAAAAAAAGATTTTCATCCAAATATGTAAGTGGTATTTTCAGGTACATTTATTTCTATAACCAGTTAAAATTACTTGCTAAACGTACCATATTACGTACAATGACAAAAGTAAAAATGTTTGGAAAAAAATATATATATAAATTATAGTCATAGTGTAAATGTTGCTAATGCGTTGATACTCAATATTACAATATTTAAATCATAATTTACCACAAACATTCAGCATTTTTACATGTTTCACTTTCAAATAAATACATATGATAGTTATGATTTAATAAGAGTAAAAAAAAAATCTAGTAACAACGAACAGCACATGAATAATTAATAATTATAACATGCCAAGTTATCGGGACGTTTAATATTGTGTGCAGGCATCTATACTCAGACATATTATACTACACACGTAACATTAAACAAATCATAATACATTAATAATGCATAGAGCAAAAACATATTATGAAATTAAATATTGATGTTATTTTTTTCAACGTACCAAAAAATAAATATAGTGTTTGGAAATAATTTATAAACATTCAGATAATCTTAAAACATAAAATCTTATCGTCAATTATTGTTAATTGTTAGATTTAAGTTTATTCGCATTCATCGCTTATTGCGATATAACTCTCATGGCCATCAATAGGACGAGGAGATTCGCATAGCAAACTTTGAACTATCCATAAAGTAGATAGCTTGGGAATTTTTTCATTCATGATTGAGCTTGGACATTGGTCGTCGGTTACAATGACTGTCATGTGGCGTATTAATGGCAGATTTACCGCTCCTAGAAAATAAACACATTCGATAAAGTATGGTCATTCGATAATATTATTAATATTCATAATTAAAATAGTGTAAAAAACAAATCACTCAGTAAAAAACCTTTTAACACACCTTTTTTTGTTATAGTGTACACTATGGCACCAGAAAATTTTAACAAACTGGAAAAAAAACTATTCTTGGATTCATCTGATAAAGCTACATAAACAACATAGTCAGAAAATATGTTCGAGTGTTTAGTTTCGGGTGAACGGAAGATAATTTCTTTCTTTTCCACGGACCAACCGTTTGGTATAGGTTTAATATCATTCTTTATTAAGAACTCGGGGAATGACAATTTCTGAAATCAAAAAAAGTACATAATCTTAATTCTTAAATATAATTACATATTAATGTGTATAAAATATTGAAAAAGTTTACAATATGTAATATTAAATATTTGTACACAATAAATTGAATAAAGAATAAGCTTTAGAAATATATGTGCAGCAATCCCCTTAATCAATAATAATTGGTACACTAAAATACTAAGTAAAAATTGCTTACATAATGTCAATATTTCAAATAACTTCTTGGTGCACATAATTGACGAAAAAAAAAAAATAAGTGAAAATAATAATTAGTGAATTATATTGCATTTTATGACTAATCTCAATATTAATGAGTGGGGACCAAGTTTATATGTTTTCTTTCAATTATACAATATATACAAAGTGTAAAAAAATTGAATAGCTAAGTTGGCTTATTATTAAAAAAAAGCCTGTCAAGACTTACTTGAGAAATGGCATGTTCAATACATCTATGATGGTAAGCTGGTATACCAAGACTCAACCCCAATAAAAAATTACAAGTTTGTGAAGGAGTATCAGTAATAATGTATGAACTCTTGTAGCAGGACTTTGGTAATACATTCAAATACCTATGACAAGCACCACCATGTTTATATATTAGGGATTCCAGATACTTTTTATGGATTTTATCTGGTTTAAAATAACGTGAATCTGAAAATAAAATTAAGTATATAGTAATATAATTAAATATACATTTTAAAACTAATGTATTATTTTAATTGTATACATACGTTGGTTGATTTCACTATCAGTGCCATCACTGTCATTGGTCATTGGTATCCGTTTATATTTAGAATAAGAGACAATAAAATGTAAGTTCTCAAATAATTTTATGGATTTAGCAGGGGGAGACACAACTGCACTGTTAATTTTGTCAGGAGACGAATGCTCGCTATCAATGTCTGAGTTTTTTAATTGTGCCAAGTTAACATTGGTTAAATCTTCTCTAACGTGACTAAATAACAAGAAAAATGATAAAATTTCATTAAAATGTAATAAACGAATATTTAATTATATTAAAAAAAATCAAGGAATATAATTTTGAAAATAATTCTTGTTTGCTTTTATTAATAATAATAAAATACAACACAATTAACCCTAAAACTATTACTTTAATTCTATAGTTATGTGTAAGATAAAACATTCTTAGAGCAACATTGTACACTGTTTATATTTTGTTAACATTCTTAAATAATGAAACAATAATTAATAAGTAATAACTATACTATTTTAACCAATTTCAATTTTTATTCTTAGTAAAGTCAGGGGCAGATTTGGAATAAAATTGGCCATGGAGAAATAGAACAATTTGGCTAATAATAAAATATTTTTAAGTTATCGGCCCAAATTTTCGCCAGGCCCAGGCGGGAATCGCCCACCCACCATCCTAGCCAGTTCGCCCCAGCTTCGTTAATATACAATGAAACAGACACCTTCAAACAGTAAATGCTTTTTGAGTAACAAACTACTAACTTTCTAACAAACTGAACCTTTCAAATAGCAGAAGAAATTTTCGTGACTAAGAGGTTTTGGAGGTTCACTGTAAATATTACCATTGATTATAAATACTGTAGATTACTCACTATACCGTATTTAAGCGATTCAAAATATTAACAAAAAATGGATATGGTTGTTATGGATGGCTGTTGTCGCCCATTAGTTTAGTATTTATAGTCAATGGTATTGTGTATATTTAAAATTTTTATATTAGTTTGGCCTTAAGAAAAATTATTAAGAGGATGCTACCCACGCATTTGTTGTCTCAGTCTTACACACGTACGATATACCGAATTTTTTTACTAGTTGAAATAGTGTTTTCAGATTTTATATTAGAGTGAAATGATCTATTATCAAACTTTTAGGCAGGGCATGAAACCGCTTTTGAAAAATTCGGTTACCGGGTACAAAAAATTTTCGTAAGCGGTAACCGGTTTTAGGGGTTTTTAGAATTAGTAGTAATTGATAACCGGTTACCAAAATGATCCTTAAAAATGTGATTACCGGTTATCGGTTTGAAAGCGATTTTAATTCTTCAAGATTACCGGTAATCACCTCGGGAACGGTTTTTTTTCGGAAAATTTTAGTTTTACTTTAATTTACACAAAGCAAATATCCACTTAATAAAACGATTTAAGGACAAGCTAAATTAGAAAACAAATATGCTTCCAAACATTTGGTCATTTTAGATACTGAGTGGAACGATGAATGTATTGATTTTACAATGATGTGTTTTATTTTTTATTTTTGAGTCTGTGTACACAATAAGTAGTCGAAATAATGATTGGATTTTCAACTTCAGTATCTTGTTCGTTGGTGTATTGAGGAGGTCAAAATTTAAAATTTCCAATAGTTATCAAAAGCGCCGGGAAAAACAACATAAAAATTAAGGAAAAACGGGAATTTTTACGCAAAATCGGTTTTCCACAAAATTTTTGTTTTTGGTGTAACTCTAAAACAAATGAACATATACATATGAAATTTTTACTGGTCATTTATATAAGAATTTTCTATACACAATAAAATTTCAAAATATTTTGATTTGTTTTGAACTAATTAGGAACATTTGCAGTTTCCAATTTTTTTAGTCTTTTTTTCTAAGGATGTAAATAAAACTTTATTTGTTGGGTAAAAAAGTTTGAAAATTTAATACAAAGCTCCTACTATATTGTTACATTGACATTTGAAAAATATTAAAAATCCTTAGTCACAGTTTTTTTTTAGAAGCATTTAAAGTTCAATAATTGACAAAATATGGAAAAATCACAAAAATTACCAAATTATTTGAGTTAAGAATTCATAAAAATTTTTCTTTTTAAATCTAAGATTTTAAAACGTAATACAAGATTCCTTATAAGATTATCTACTTTTATCAAAAAAAAATGTCAATAAGAAAGTCAAATTACATTTTTACGAGCGTTTGTAGTTCATATTTTCATAATATTGGATATTCACTCGATTTCTCATGTAGCGGTTTTGTCATTTTATTTTTATTCAAAAATGAAAAATTTAAATACATGACAATTTTACTGAATGTTTATATTTTCATTTGCTATACACCATAAAATTTTAAAAATATTTTGACTTTTTTTGAGCTGCTTATGGACATAGTCAGTTTCATTTTTTTTGTTTTTTTCTTATAAATATCAATAACATTTTATTTGTTGGGTAAAAAAGCGTGAAAATTTAATGCCAGGCTCCTGATATATTTTTACAATAGCAGTTGAAAAATATCAAAAATACATAGGCACAATTTTTTTGATAAGGATTATAAGTTCGAATTTCGACAAAATGTATCAAATTTAAAATTTAATAATTATTTTGTAGTTAAAAATGTATAAAATGTTCAAATTTTATAGCTAAGGATTGAAAATATAAAACAAGGTTCCACGTAAATAGGTTATGTATAAATTACTTTATTCATAATAATATCATCAAATATATTAGTAATACCACAGGCTGACTGACCGTTTTCGCTCAGAATTGTTTTTCTTAAACAATGATATCATATCATTGAATTCAAATTTAACACCATCCATTACTGTGACCCACTTGTAACCTATTGTACAGCAGAGCGACATCCACTTGTCCACCTTTTTGTTTTTTAATTTGTTTATAAAAAATGATTGGATAGTGCTATTCAAAAAAAGCACGCTGTTGCACAGATATATCAGTTTTTCTTTACGTGCTGTGAGAATTTAGTAGTTCTACAGCAAATATGGTGCGAGAAAAGTTGTCCCGCGCAAAACAGTGTTTGCTATGTTCTACATTTGTAAGACAACGACAACACATGCGGGTGAGACATCCTCTTATTACTTATCACTGCGACTACAGACAGTATACCATCTTTAACCGTGCTTATTATTGCATTACATTTATTATCTTGTAAATAAAATTATTAATCAAAAAAATAGATTACAAAAAAAAAAAAAAATATATAAAAATCAAATGATATTTCCGATTTTGTTGAATTGACCGGTTTTTTTTTAAAAAAAAAGGTTACCGCTCCACGTTACCCCTTAATTGAACTTGGTGGTTACCGGTAATTGTTAAACGCTTCTCAAAATGTAGACTTACAAACTGGTAATCGGTTTCAAGCCCTGCAGTTTTAGGTAAGAATATTATCTCTACTTAACGGTTGGCATTTATTCGATTTTTTAATTTGTGATATTCACATACCCATATTTTGCTTGAAAATAAAAATATCGAAAAATTCCCCGATGCTTAAGCACAGATAATGTTCTTACCTAAAAGTTTGATGATAGGTCATTTCACTTAATATAAAAACTAATAGCATACCATTGAAACTATAGAAACGGAAATTTGCTGAGTCGTACGTTTTTAAAATGAAGACAATAAATGTATGGGTAGCGTCCTCTTAACAAGCAATGTTGATCACCTTATTTATAACTTCGGGGATGTATATATATGTTAAAATAATCATACAGAAAAAAAATCAAATATCTTACTCAAAGTCTGAATCTGAAGAAGCAGCTTGGAAGATACCTTCATCATAATCATCTCCTGCAGTAATTCCTGTGCTAGTACTAGGAATGTACCTGGGATCAGGTACTTCAGGAAATAGACATTTTCGTTTTTTTTTATTGGTTTCTGGAGCATCTTGTTTAGTTTTTTTACGTTTACTGGATTCATTTTTGGTAGTTTTACATTTAGTACTAGTTGATCGGGATAAGCGAAGTCTTTTTCCTTCAGATACATTAGCTAATATCATAAATCAATCAATTATTTTAAATTAGATGATGATTATGAACTAATAATAAATAATTTTAAATATTAATGCAATTACATACACATGCTAAGTCTATGATAATTTTTTAATACAATTTTGTCTTGCAAGTTTTTGGCTTTCTCCATATCCAACACTAGTTTTTCAAAAGGAACAACCACCTCCTCCGAATTCAAATCCACTGTATATGTTTTTTCACCATTGGGTACTCTGGAAACAATAATGTTTTATGTAAACTTATATACCACAATTAAATACAGACATTATAATGTTCAATAAGCTATGTTATACATACTCATTAATAGTAACAATTTCACCAACTCTATATTCTTGGGAAACAGTATCAAATATAGCGACAAGAGATCCACTTTTTAGAGCTGAACTATGAACAAGACAATCAGAATTCAATAGTTTTATATAGTAGTCGGATAAAAATTCTACTTTAAATTTTGGGGCTGCTATATCAATGATAATAGCTGGGTAAAACATTTTATCCGCCGTCCAATATGCAAATATTTTATCACCTGTAGAATAAACATTGATAAATAATTAACTATTAATTATTTATAATTTATAATGATCATATTTTACAAACCAGTTTTGAATGTAATAGGATCATTTGATGGAATGTTATCATTTGTTGGAATTTCATTATTTGTTGGATTTTCTTCATTGGTTGGATATTCAACAGAATCAATTGGCATATCATAACATTTAGGTTCCTCTATTTTAATATTATTTTTCTCATTGAAAACATTTTCAGAATTTTGTCTTGTTTTCTAAAAAAAAAAAAACCAAAAAAACTACAATGTTTAGAGTGCTTTGTGTTGTAAACTGTAATAATTAATTAAATAATTACTAAATTATATTCACATATAATTATGAATTGTAATATTATATAGATAATATATAAATAAGACATACTTTTAAAATTTTTTTTGAACTACTATTATTGATCTGTTTTGGTCTTTTTTTTTGTCTTGATTTTCCCGCACTATAAGATAAAAAAAAATATTTAAATACCAAGATTTGAACAGACTATAATTTTTTTACCGAGTTTTAGTTTCCGGTTCACTTTTAATGTCATTATTGTCCATATTACTAGCCATACGATTTTCTGTTACCCGTGGATATACATGGTCACACTTGTGACAAGCTAAATTATCTGGATAAGTGTATACATTTTTTGATAGTAAAATATTGTTATGTTTAGCTGAAATATATGATATAACAAAACAGTTATGAATAAGACTAATAACAATGTATCAAATAACAAACCTTTACTAAGTAAAATTAATTTTTTTTTACTCTAATTATGTATAAAATAAGTATTAAAAAAAACAGTATTAATGTATGCGTAATTGTACCCAAGTGACCCATATTTTATAAAATGTGTATTAATTATTAATCTATTACTTTTTATTATGTAAATATTGGAAGATTTAATAAATACAATAACAGGTACATAATAATTAGATTAATCACACATTTTAAAATAATGTGACCGTAGTTTATACATTTTTAAAATCAAATTGTCACTATCTATATTGATCAAGTAAGAAAATTAGCAGTTTATAACCTTTATATCAGTCAAACTTACATTTTGATGGCTGTAAAAGTATTCCAGTTGATGAACCACTAAATGATGATGTTGAAGATGACATAAATGAATCTCGTGGAACTTTTGGTACCAAAAATGGTTCTTCAATTAAATGACCACAACTAAAAAATAAATAATTAACTGTTTAACATTAAGTTTCAAAAATAAAGTGGGTTAACTATAAATGTTACATTAATTATTATTTGAATATTGAGTTCTTAAATATTTCCAACAATAAATAACAGATTTTATTTTTGTTCATAATGTTATGTTAACCAAGGCTGGGCATAAACGAGTTAAAAATTTAAAGTTTAGTTAAAAAAATAATTAATTTTAACTTTTTAACTTAACTAGTTACTTTTGGATTTTCATTAATTTAAATATTAACTTACATTTCTTTTTTAATTAACAAGAAATTAACAAATTCATTTTTTATTTTAAGGAGTAAGTTAAGTAATTTATTTTTAATTTTATTACATTTCACTATTTCTATCTATTTTGTTTTCATGTCAAAAAATATTTACTGTGAATTGTTCAAAGTTAAGATATTTATATTTTTCCAATCTAATTTTTATGGAAATACCGTATAAAGTATAAACACTATAGTCTATAATTTAGTTTTGGATTAGAAAATTAAGTATTCTAGAATTGTATTAACATATAAGCTTTTTTTAAACTTAATAAGAAGTTAACAAAAAGTTTGTATTAACTTTAAAACATAACTGATTTAACCTATAGTTAAATTAACGTTTAACTTTTTGTTATTGGTGCATATGAACTGAGTTAAAAAAAAATCATTAACTTGCCAAGCCTTGAATTGTTAACTGTATGACTCAAATAAATTACTAAAATTGATTAATGTACATTTATAAATATTTATTAATAGTTACGTTGAGTTTGACGAGCTAGAATGATCAGCAGCATAACCATTAAGAGAGGATACATCAGACTTTATATCAACTTTTATGTTTGAATCAATTTTTGATATCTAAAACACAAATTTATAAGTAATTTTAGTTACATACCTATACATAAATATTATATGAAGTTAAATATCTAGATAAAATAATTTTAAAATATAAAGTATAGTTAATATTTATTATATACAAAACATAACCCATCATTTTAAATATAAAAATGGCGGGAAAATAAAATTAAAAACCAACACAAACTTAAAAGATACTTAAAATATTACGATAGGGTTACATAATACAACAATTTTAGAACAATTATTAAAGAATTACTTATGAGTTATGACATTTACTTGATCATAGCTGGCTGGGTATGCTCATCAGACATAACATTTATATGATGAAAATTAACTTTGATTTATTTAAACATTTTAAGAATGCTTTTGGTATTAATACTTAAAAACAATTTACCTTTTACAGTAAACAATTTATGTTATTATTTATTACAGTACAGTAAAAAAATAGAGCTACAATGGTTCATGCTTCAAATGGCTATTATTTTCCAAAACAGTACAAAACAATGCCACTTGGAGCATGAAAATTTCGGCTCTAATTTTGCTGGCTGTACTAACTGTAACGTATACAAGTATGCATATATTAATTGAAGTTATTTGAGAAAGGTATGTTAAATGAACCATAAATGTAATTCATATGCTTCTGGTGTATATATAGCAATAACTGTGTGTATAACCTAACATCTGCTTATACTCATATAGTATAGGTAAGACATTATAAAATACAGACTACACATTGTAATGCATTATAAGGTCCATGTGAATCATGTATGTGTTCTCAGCCAACACTTTCCCTTAATATTTTATAATTACAGGGTACACATTGAACATGTTACAAAATTATTTTATACATAAAAATTAACTAGAGAAGTAATTTAAGTAGAGGCAAAAAATTGTATAACATACCGCAAGCAGTTTAGAACTGTTTGGTGTTGTCCTACTTATAGCTGCAATACAAAATATGTAATCATATTCAGGATATAAATTGTCAACAGATTTTTCCTTATCTTCTTTAAGCTAAAAAAATAACAACAAATTTTAATCTTAACACAAAAAAAATATATATTAATAAGTACCAGTTGGATTTCTCTATCAGAATCAATTGCAGTGCCTTCAGATATTGAACTGTGGACTTCTTTGAGAGGGCCGTGTAATACAATCTCAGAACTTGTTTGAAACAAAGTAGGAGGAGTAATTATATGAGAATCCCATGATTCTGAAACACATAAAAATTGAAAAAAAATTAAACAAATTCACATACTAGTTGGATAAAGTAAGTAATGTTAGTGTGCAAATGTTTACAGTAAGAATCTACCTAGTACCTAACATAAAACAATTAGGAACTATTAGAAAATGTGTTATAAAACTGAAAATTAACTAAGTTGATACCTTTAATTCCTTTCATTTGTTCAGAATTTAAGGCAGTATTAAACATAATATGTATATTAAACCCAGTTACATATCGCTATACTCGTGCTGGTGAGAGCGCTTCTCGTTTGCGCATCCAAATGATGGTGGGCAACGATGAACGATTGTTAAAAATTGACAGTCAATACAACAAAATTCCATCTCTAAAATATTTAAGGGGAATTGTCCACAATCTTAAATTTTAACTTATATCTTGATAGGATTTTATTTTTATTCATTTCATTTTTTTTAAAAATGATTGCATTAGTTACTCAATTTCCCGCATTCATAAATCTTAACTTGTACATTAAATTTATAAATTTAATTATTTATTAAATTGTATTACATTAGTAATAATTAATAATTTTAGTAATTATTACATTTGCCTGCAATCGTAAATTTAAAAGTGGTATTATCTGATATTATAATGTTGGATTAATTATTATTGTCTGTGGATTATTTGCTATTTTTGTTGCAGTCATTATTGTATACACATAAAAATGACTGTATTCTACAGTCGATTTTATATAGGTACCTATTATAATTTATATTGTATTTGTAATGATACAACTCTTGTTAACATTAATAATATTAAAATATTTTCAACTTTCAGGGAGATATTTTGACCAGAAACCGTTAGAATGACAGTAGAAAGTATTTACTTCCTATACCTAATTCTAATGAAATAATAATTACTTTCACTGATGTCTGTACCGGCAGTTTGGGCAGTGAGGTACTGAGAGCTGGTGACTATCTTGTCTTTGGCAGGCTGCTGTATATCGGAATGATTGATGTTATTAAATTCACTGACTGAGTTGACTGACAACTGCTCGCAGTTCAACACTATTCCATTGTTTGCTAGACACAGTGTCTCGTCGCTGGCCACTATCTCGTCGTCTGTTGGTTCAGTCTTGGCCGGCAACGAATGTTCCGTTTTGAGTTCGATTTTGTCATCCATGCCCACACGGTTATTGTCCACCGTTTATCTTATTCACGATAAAACTGGACTTATCGTGAACAGGACGTCTGCGGTCGAATGGATTAATGGTTTGCGTTAACCGCGAAAATTGTTAAGTCGAATTTTCCTAGATTTTTGACCAAGAGTAGAACTAAAGTATATGAACCAAACATACAACACGCTCGCGCGTTTATAAATATATACAATCACCATTCACAACCACACACATATCGCCGCGAAATCATGATGGCCGATGCCCGATTTATTTGGATTTTGGATAACCGATATGAATATATTGTGATCCTGATAGTGGACTTGTTAAGACTTGAATAATTTTTAGATAGTTGGTAGTTCTTGTTCTGTGCAGAATTATTATAACTATATGATTATACTAATTTCTGTCATGTTTACAGCCTGAGATTTAGTTAATAGGTCTATGTCTACAACAACCGTGGATTATAGTTGTTACCATGGATTGGCTGACGTCTCTCTTGGTTATCATCAACGTCGTGGTAACCTTAGATCATAATAACAGGTGGTAACAGCAAGTTGTTGATAAGTAGCACGTTTGTTGTTTGTAGTCGTTTCAAAATTTCAAATGTTTCCGGCCTAAACGTCAAATATGAGCAAGTGATTTTTTTTTTCAAATTACTAGTTTTATACTCAATTTTAATTTTTTAATTCATAATTATTAATCGTGTATGTTGATTCCAAATCCCAATGTCTTACAACAATAATAGAAATAGCTTTGGTCGTGGAGGCGGTGGTGGTTTTCGAGGAGGCCGAGGTAAATCATATAATGTTGTTTTAAGTACCGATAAACTATTTTATGTGAACCATGTGCAGTACAATTCTATAATTATTAACTTAATCTTGAAAATCATTACGATGACCTTCAAGATTTGTAAAATAATTATACTTGTTTTCAGCTTAATATTTGTTTTAAATAAATATTTTTCTTAGTATATCTATTAATTATTATTGATTTCTACTTTTCATGTTAAATATTGATTATATTTAATAATGACGATAAAAATGTAAAACATTATTTTGTAATTGTAGGTGATGGAGGTGGTCGCGGAGGTGGTAATTTCCGTGGTGGTGGTGGAGGCCGCGGTGGTGGAAGAGGTGGTTTTAATAGGTTTGCAGAACAAGGCCCTCCAGAAGAAGTATGAATTATTTTACATTTTTATATTGGTCAATTTCATAGATTATTTTCTTTTTCTTAACATCTTTTTTTGTATTAATAAATTAGTGGTAGAAATAATTATACAACTAATAAACATGGTTTAGGATACATTGTGTATCAAGTAAGTTACTGCTTATGAAATTCTAAATATTGTGGGCTACTAATGTGTACTAGGTCTGGACATAGCTTTTAGAAAAACATCCACATTAACATTTATCGGTGGTATTTAATATAATATATAAATATCTGAGGTAACCACTAACCCTAGCCATAATATAATTTATCTACATATTTAAACTTAGCTAATTTCAGAAAATCGAATAGGTATGTCATGTCAATTTTTCTAATTTTTAAAAGTATTTAAGAAGACGTTACACCCGCATTTATTGTCTCTGTCTTATAAATGTAAAACATAGCAAAAACTGTTTTGCGTGGATAAGAACTACTCGGGCTGTAATCCAAACTACATTTTCACAGTATATAGAGGAGAACATTTATTGTGCAACTTTTTTATTTTTTTGATATCAGAACTAAAAAAAAGTTTTAAAATCTCAAAAATAATGAAGTTTTAAACTTGTTTTATTTGTGATATTGAAAAATTAAATAATATTCATTATTAGTAAGAATTGTATTTTTGTTCATATTGTTCCAATGAAAATTATAGCAAATTAATGAAAATGGAAACTTCTTACAAGGAGTCTTTTTTTATGCACAACTTGTATACAACTCGTGTTCTCATAAGCAGTTCAGTAATTTTATCATTGTTATTTTTTTTTCATTTTCGCTAAACATTATTGCCAAGTACAACATTAATAATTAGTAGAGATTAAAATGTATTTATTGAGTTATTTACTTATTTATAATGAAAAATCATAATTATTATTTAATTTGTTTCTTTAGGTAGTGCCTCTGGGTTATTTTACTCATGCTTGTCAAGATGACATTATTTGCAAGGCTGAAATGGAAGATGTTCCATACTTTAATGCACCAATATATTTTGCTAATAAACAACAAATTGGAAAAATAGATGAAATATTTGGCACATACAGTGATTATTTTGTGTCCATAAAGTTAAACTCTGAAATTAAATCAAAATCTTTCAAAGGAGCCGACAAGGTAAAGATAATTTTTTAGCTATTATTAGTTAAAATGAGATACTTTTAAGTTGTTACAATTGTTTTATATTTTAGTTATACATTGATCCAGCAAAACTGTTACCATTGAAGAAATTTTTACCTCAACCTGGTGGCCAGAGAGGTAGAGGAGGCGGTGGCGGAAGAGGACGTGGTAGAGGTGGTGGTGGTCGTGGAGGTGGTGGTTTTGGACGTGGTGGTGGTGGAGGTCGTGGAGGCGGTGGTTTTGGACGTGGTGGTGGAGGCGGTGGATTTGGACGTGGCGGAGGCGGTGGAGGACGTGGATTTGGTGGCGGAAGAGGAGGGGGAGGAGGACGAGGTTTCAGGAGATGAAAAAAATAATAAAAAAAAGTTGTAATTATTAAATAATTAAATATTTGTGTTAATATCATGTACTATAACTTAGACTTAAGCTTTTATAAAAAAAATACAGATAAAACAAATGTTTATTATTTTTTCTTTCTTAATGATAATGACATTGATAACATTTATCCAATATGAAACAAATTATTATTAATTAGTTTTGTATTAACTATTAATTCATACTTGCTATTAAACTCAATAGCTATTATTTTTAGAAGTTGATATTATTTTAAGTATTTAGGCTGCGGCTACCCTTCTATAAACTGAGTTAAGTGATTTTATTATTTTCGAGAATGACTATTGAAATATGGAAATTTTATCCAAATACAAAGTGAGCTTGAATCAAGCTTTAAAAACTTATAAAACCAATGCAATTTTGACAAAAAATATGAACTTTTTTAATAAAATTAGATATGCACATTAATGTCATTGATTTGATTTTTAAACCAAACTATTAATCAATTGACTGATTTGATTCCAATATTTGCAATTTTTAAATTTTTTTTCAGAGATAAGCCTGGTTTGAAAATTAAACAGTTTATACATCATTGAGTTTTGTGATAAATAAATATTAGTAATATTACACTTTTAAAATTAATACTCTTTTCGTCGTAAGTTGATCCACTTTTTTTTGCACACACGGAGTATGAGGACAAAGTAACAATACGATTCACTGTAGTTTTACAGTTTCACGTTGCAAAACACTACGGTGTATACATAATGAACTGTATTGTCACAACGTTTTCACCATACTCTACGTACGCAAAAAAAAAAGTGAATCAACTTATGACAAACAGAATATGTATAGAATTAAAAGTGTTAACAAAAAATAAAATACTTAGGTAGGTAATTCATGGAAATTAAAATTACTTATTTAGTAATAATAATAATTTATTGATTCTTCAACAAGCAATATTTACAAGATGTATTACTAAATAACTAAATATTATTCTTTAATACATTACCTACACGGCTACACTAACTAATCGGGCACTACTATTTTTAATTGTTGATTCCTTATATAGGATTTAACTTTTAATTTAAGTTATAAAACAATATAATATATTACTAGACATTTTTATACTGGGATGTAGTATTAGAATTAAGTTTTAATTTTCCAACATTGTATCTATAAACTACTGTATCCTGTATAGGGTAATTTTGCAATTGGGATAATAGACAATAGTATTATTAAAAAATGAACATTATATTTTATAAATAATAATACATTATATGTTTTTCTCCTATAAAATCAAGTTGATATACCACTAACTAAAACTAAGGAAGTTTTTTTATAAAAAAGAAAAAGTTGTATTAAATTTAATAAAAAAAAAAAATTATAAAATATAGGTATTTTTTCAAATCCATCAAACTATTCTAGAAGCTAATTGGGATTTTAATAATTAAAAGTATATTGGGATATAATTTTACCATGTATTTTGTAATTGAGTGGAAAATGGAGATAATTATTTTGTAGCATTTTCAATGTGTGATACATTTTATTTTCAATCAATATGTAAGTATAGACATATAGTGTCCAGATATTTTAAAAATATGTGGACTTCCAAAAAATAAACTCTTAATTTGAGTACTATTATAATTATAGTAATAATAGGTAGGTACATACCAAATTACCAACGACAACATCAATTGGATTGGTACTTGAGTTAACTATCCAAATTATAATGCTGATTAGGTACTTTAAGACGAGTGTAATAATTTATTACTAATAAATAATAATGTTACTATTGGGTGAAATGACAATAGGTTTATTGATAAATTTTATATTATTAAAAAATTCAGCCTAAGGCTTGCAATAAATGTCAAACAATAAAAAAAATTATGAATTGGTACTTAGTAAGAGCCTACCTTTGGATAGTGTCTACGATATGATGTAGACAGGGTGCGCACAATAGTCAATACCACTCTGTGAAATAAAATTACTTTTCCATTATGACGAATTGACGACACTACATCTGCACAATAATCTGACGATAGCCGATAGGTATCTATAAAATCAACTCGTAATAATTATTTCTCTAATTCACCGGATGATAAAATATATCTGCACAAAACGACAAAGAGAAATCGTTGTAATCTAAAAATAAGAGTGATACCTATGATTGTTTTTGTGTAATATTATCCATCGACATAATATTAATTATAAAAATATAAAATTCGTTGTAGATGAATGCGTCCTGTACCTACTGGCTGTACACCTGTCATCGCGCCTATGCCCTTTTGACCTTTTTGTAATACAATTTTCTCTGTGCGCAATAATTTTAAGATTTACGATGGAAATCGGAAATAATTTTCTGTTTATAAATGTTTGCAATTGGTTACATCTTACAGATTATAATAGCGTAATAGGTACCTACCTGGTACCTATATAGTAGAAATATAATTATTTGAAATTAGTAGGTTATTGTCATATTATCATATTTTCAAGTAAGAATATTATCTAGTGAATTGTGAATCTCATAGGTTTCGTTTATTTATTTATTTAATTTTAAAGAGAGTTACCTATGCTCATTACAGCTGAATCACAGATTTAAAGATAGGTACCTTTAGATATGTTTTAGGCTGGGTAGGTGCAACTTGATTTTTTCTAACCGATTTTCGTAACGCTTTGTTTATTGCCATAGAAACGCAAAGCAATTTTTCTGACATCTCTAAAAAGAACCTTTGAGATTCTCGTAAAATTCGATTGAGTAGTTTTTGACAATATTAGCTACATCCCTAAACACATATTTGGTTTTAAGATATACATTTTTAATTCGAGGCCAAAAGAGTGACAATTTGATGTATGTTTATACCTGATCTATCCAAGTACCTAATATACCATTTATATACAAAAAAATGAGTTTCAATTTCCACCTTGAATCTCAAGATCCTGTTTGACCACCTCTTTAAAATGTGAATAAAATCCTTTCTAGAGCATTGGCATTTAGAGGAACTACTATTCCAAATTTCAGGTTCGTACGTTTTGTAGTTTTTAAGATGTAGCGATGAATGAGTGGTATTTTTATATTATACATAATATATACATGTAGCTATAAATAACGTCTTCGCGGTCTGCAGTTGAAATAAAGTTTAATTAGATTTAAATTCGCATCTTGTATTTCTATAATACCATACCAATAATACATCTTCAGATTATAATCCGGTTTACAAAACGACTTCCTATTGTCTTTTGTTTAAGCATCCAATATCGGAATGTAGTACAAATGTATAATTATTATTTGACAAGTTTTTTTTGTCATTTGACCTTCGAAAATAGCAGTTTTAACAAAAAATGTTTCTTTATACGTTAAATTTCTGTACCTAATAATAATATTATATAAGTATTATTGTGCACAGGTACAACTATACATAACTATATAGTGTATATACAAATAACGTAAGTACAGCTACACCTATGCAGTGTGTTCAACACTATAAAGGAAACACAAAATATTTCGAATCCATGACCCTGAATTTTATTCTGGTTTTTTTTACTAAATAAAAAATATTAATTAAATTACATTTTTTAAAAATCTACGACTCACAAAGTACTTTTCTATCTTAAAAATTGACTTATTGAGAGTGAGTTTCATTTTATGAATGTTGTATTGTAGGCATTTAAAGTATTTTTTACTAACAATTTCATTAAGTTTCATGAGATTTCGTATGATTTTTAACTGTGCAAATTTGGAAATTGTGACCATACTGTTAAAAAAGGTGGGCAAGTGGGTGTCGCTCTGCTGTACAGTAGGTCACTGTAATGGATGGTGTTAAATTTGATTCAATGATAATATAATATCTATCATTGTATACGAAAAATGATTCTAAGCGAATACTGTCAGTCAGCCTATGACGTTATATTACTAAGTATTTTTGAGATGATATATTACTGTGAATAATATAATTTATAACAAATTATAAGGTACTTGGAACCTTGTTTTAAATTTTCAATCTTTAGATATAAAAGTTACATATTTTATTCATTTTGAATATATAAAACATTTTTAAAATTTAAAATTTGATAAATTTTATCAAAATTCGATATTTAAATGTCTAAAAAAAATTTGTGCCATTCTGTTTTTAAAATTTTTTTAACTGCTATTATAACAATATATCAGGAACCTTATATTAAGTAGTTTATGAGTTATATAAGTATTTAAAGTTTGGATAAGCGGATTGGATTAATTATACAACTGGGTTCCCCACCAAAATGTTGGTCAGCTACACCACTCGTCTGAACTTTAAATTCCCATTAACTAAAAAAAAAATTTGTCCAAAATTTGATTTTATAGATCAAAATACACCAAAAAATTCTGATTAGCAAAATAAAATAAAAATGTATGGGGTTATTTAAGTAAAAATTTAAAAAGTGATAACGATAAAAAATGGTAAAAAATATTATTTTTGTTGCAAAAATGTTTTTTTGTGACGACCTGAATATTAAAATTATATAAAAATAATAATTTCAAAAACTTTAGGGTTTTCTGAAATAATAAGTTTCGTAACCACTAGTCTAGCTGACCTGCGTTGCAATGGGATTATTTTTAAATAAAATAATATTTTATTTATTGTTATTGTTAGACACCAGGGCGTATACAACAATAAAGCCTACGTTTGCTTGTAGCTACTATAGCTTGTAGACTATAAAACCACAGAATAGATTACATTTAATCTATTCTATGATAACACTACTCGACCGATTTCGACGAAAGTTTCAGAGATTGTTTTTATCAGAGAATAGAGGTATCAGGAAAGTTAAGAGATTAGTTTGAACCTCCAAGTCCTAAAATATATCATGTTCTATATATTATCTTGATCGAATTAATTCACAAATCTAGATGCAGTGTGCACCGTCACCGACGCCCATTTTCTCGTTAACAAAACTATTAAAAGACCTGGGAACACTTAAAAATGTTTTAAAAATTAAATAGTAGTTTTAAAAATTAACAAAAAATGTATTTATATCCCACTTCAATAAATTCGTATAAGTAGAAGCCAGTGGAAATATTGCCAAAATCAAATTTGTATGATCTCAAAATAGAACCCGGAGATGTCGAATTGTTGCACTATGAAATTATAATATACATACTCGCATAATGAATATAGAAATGAGGCATCTCCATATTTATATGATACATATCAGTATATCGCTGTATTTAACAATCGGATTTGTCTAGTTGACCATACGACAAAATGTTGTTTTTTTAATAATATGCAATCAAAAACTAATTTCATTGTTGCTCTTCCAGGTTTTTAATTATTTTTACTCTATGATAATTTTTATTTTTATTTTATTGTTACTATAATAAAAGTATATTTAATAGTTTTACATTTTTTCGGGGTCTATTACCAATTACAATATCATTTTAAATATTCAGAATTGATAAGCTATAATTTCCATAGTTTTTGGTGCAATAACTATGTTTTGATTCTTATGGCTCTAACAGATGTACCTGCAGATGAAATAGTTAAAGTGATGGCCATTAAACCATTTTATACAAATTAGTAAATAAGTACATTTTGTTTTATGTTTTCCTTAAGATGATGTCTCATTTGTATATGCGTCTCATCCGTCTTACAATGTGTATACCTAATGTGGAAAATTTATAGTCAGTAACTCTCGTTTAACTTCGTCAGTTTTAATAGAATGGATTTACCTATTAATAACTTTAAGGTAAAAAAATTGTCTGTAATTTGTTATGTTCGAGGTTTTTTTATTTTGAAGTGAGTTATTACTATAAACATATGCGGCATTTGGCTCTAATTGTTGGGCGGACAAAAATTGATCAGAATTTATTAATCCATTTAAAATGATAACTATATGCCCTCTCAATATTTTTTCTGGTGACCAATCCTCGTGACCTCCCCAAAATGCCGCCTATAACTATAAACATGTAAAGTATTACAATTTAAAAATGTTCATAACTCACTTCTAAATTAAATTAGGTATCGAAAAATGTGAAATTTGTTAAATAGATAAAAGATTTATTAATTATTATAACTTGTACAAGACTATATTTGTTACCTAATTACTATTTACAATTGTACTTGTAATATTAATATAAGAATAAGTAAAACACTAAAAACGTATTACGATATGTTGGTGAGTAAATTATACTATGTCACTATGCATTAGCGCAAATATGGGGGGGGGGCTTAGGGGAACTTATCCCCCCCCCCAAATGTCGGTCATGTCCCCCCTAATTCAAAATCTAGTAATTAGTACTAATTTTTATATTCTGTGGCACTATTCAATATGGCCTATTGGCGTGAGTCCCCCTAAAAAAATGTAGTCAATTGGCGCCTATGTCACTATGGTATAGTAATACTTTAACTTATAGTTAAGTAGTATGGTATGGTATAGTTATAGTTTAGTACTATGGTATAGTAACTTGTAACGGTTATATAACTGCGATAAAATAAAGTTTTTCTAAATAAATTCAAATTTTAGTTTATTCATTTCGAATTATCGAATTATCATAGGTATGCGATTTCAAAAAATAATTAATTTTGGGGGCTGAGCCCCTCCAGGCTAGTAGTCTAGTACCTCCCTATTTTGCACGTAATATAACTAATATACATTATACGTGTTTACAAACTAAGACACAACGTGTGTGTCCATCCTACAAACGTCGTCATCAGAACACATGCCGCCGAGCGTGTACACGCGCTATAGTTACGAAATAATACGAACGTCGACGACGTCAAGGTGAACGAACGTTCCACCACTTTGACGGGCAAGACGACGACGTACCTATTTACAATTATTATTATACGCGTTATTATCGCAGTACAAAACATTATTATTACAATAATATATACGTATAGGTACATAATGTATACCTCTATACGCGCGTACTATATACACGTATATAATATTAAATTATTATTATTATTATTGTTATTATTTTTGTTCCAAGTCCGCTCGAGCGATGACGGTAGCGGAGTGGTGGTCGGCGATGGCGTGATTTTTTACTGTATCGGTACCGCCGGTACCGGTTTTCTCACTGACTGCTTTAATAATAATAATAATAATAATAATTCCATACGCACTGCCGCAACATTCGGCACGATGATATTATTGTAGCCGCAACAGTCGCAACAGGTGCCCGTCGCAGAGCAGTCGCAGCATTACTCGCGCGACACGTCGCACAGAGCCATATATATACAGGATTCGCGTAAGACGACGACGAAGACTACGACCACGATAGTACGCGCGCGTAAAAATAATATCGTACGATATCGTATTGCTGTGGTTCTATACTGCAGCAGACGATCGTTATAATTTAAAATATAATTACCATCGGTATTGTATATACGCCGCGTAATATCTCGTACGATCGTCGATCGTGTACGCCGAACATCGTCTGTGGTATATTGTTGCACAGCGACGGGAAAAAGTGTTGAGAGGGTGCGTTTGATTAATATTATTGCTGGGTTTCCACGGGTGGTTTTCCAAGTCGCGAGTGCGTAGCCCCCGATCCAGATCGTGCACCCTTACGATAGTATCAGCTAGGTATTGAAATCTTCCGCGTCGAAATCATGATCGATTCCACTTCGGCAGACTGTTGCGTTTTCGCCAAGGAGTCCATGACCGTGGAGGGGTACATGGCGTCTCCGCCCGCAGTGCACCAGAGGACCAACAGCCAGTTAAAGGTCAGTATCCACCATCGCCTTTATACATTAAATGTACAATATTATTTTACGTACCGGTGGCGCACCGAAGGGGATGGACTCCGGGCCCCACCCCTGTCAAATATCAAAAGTTTTGATTATTTCTATGTGTTGCATTTTTTGATTGATTGGATAGTTGACATGTTTATTGTGCAAAATATTGTTAATATTTCGTTAATAATAGATTTGTAGTTCTTGGACCCCCGCTCATATAAAATCCTGGTGGACTGGTTGTACAAATATTAGATATTATATACCTACTTGTATTCCTATAGGTATATATATCGAGATTATTCATAAGCCGTTATAGGGCAAATTTTTCCGAATTTACCGGTTTCTGTTGAATTGAGTGAGTATGTCTGTGCCATTTTTGACGATTGTAATATGACCTTTAGGTAAAGCTATTTCCAATATTTGTACTAAAATTTTAATGTAAACATTAATTCAATCATTACATATTTTAATAAACAATAAGAAATTAATAATTTTTAGTATATGCCTTGCGTGTCGAAAACTAAAAATAAAAACGATTTCTACTCATCTCAACAACTCAATATGATTACAGAAAAAAAATTTAAATACTAAAAAGATAAACACGCTAGAGTGACGAATAAAAAATATGTTTTAAAAATTGGAAATTAATTCGCTAACTTCAACCTTTATTTTCTTTCTTAAGACTCTGCAGGATAACGTAAAATTAAAATCGTCGAAAACAATAGTAATTGCGGAAATGGCACCGTCGCCTTATAGCATGACACCAGTCCGACATCTGCATAATGTTGTGTATTATATAGTATAGGTTAGTCGAGTATGTATTTAAAAATGTTAAACCGTTGAACCTATACTGACCTAACCTACGAACTGATAATATTTTATTATATTCTTTTAAATATATGCGTTGGACGTTTGATAGTGAATTAGTCGTGAGATCGAGCGATACGTAATAGTCGTAAGTATCGAGCTGCTTCAGCCTGCAGGTAACTTAAACGCTAGGTATAAGAGTGCATGCAAGCACTCGATATATTTAGGTAGGTACCTACACTGAAAATATGCTAATAAATTGGTTTTGTTTTTTTTTTTTGGTACTACGTTGCTACTGGTTATCTGAAAACGATAGGTGTTATATTAAATACAGAATGACGGGATCAGAAATTTGTTCCGAGAAGCCAGAAAGAATATCTTTTTCTCTGCTAAAATAAGCGGAAAACTTTCACCCTCGCCAAATTCATAGTCGTAGGTTTTCCAAATCCTTATTTAAAGGAACAACAGTAATGAAAGTGTACAGATTACTATATTTATTAATTACAGTTTGATAGGATTATTATATAGCATCATACTTACATACACAAATGTTGACCAACGATTTTTTAAATTATTGAAATATACTTAATATATTTTGTAGTTACCAGATGATTGACGGAGGAAGGCAACAATATTATATTGTTACTATTTTATGTCTTATTTCCAAATTATTTCTTGATTATTTCTTTTTTATGCGCTGAAAGTAAAACTTAATATGATTGAAATATAGGTAATCCACGTGACGTCATATACGCAATCGTAATATCGTATGGATAGGAAACCTATATTTTCCGTTTGTTATTTTACGCCATAATAATTTATTAAAATGCACACGTAAATATTGTATATAATACTATACAAATTATACAGATCGGGTGACAAAAAACTCAATGTATATAATAGCCAATAAGGCAAGCATGAGCAATGGTTGGTTTTCAATTTTTTATCGCAATAACCTCATATATATAGTTATTTCACGAACAAACGAACAGTTCCCCTTTCCATCTAAAATATACCTTTTCAATTTTTTGGCTATCATTTTCGATAATTATAATAATTTGGCAGTACCTTATGTACTATAATAACTTTTTATCAGAAAAAAATACTGTTCATTCACAGTTTTTTTAACTTCAAATCATCGATCTACTTTAGCTTATTAAAAATGTCCACAAATAATCACGATAATTAGAACTTGGAAGTAGGTAACATAATATGTATTATGTTTTGAAAGTCTAATAAAGTTGCATTGTTAAGTAGTTCATACTGCCGTTTATGTAATTATTGTAAAGGAATAATATGTACTATACCTTATACCAGCCGAGCTTAACCAAACCTAACATAATACGGGACTAAATCCGTATATTTTTTGGCTAAAAATATTGACTTGCATCATAGAAACCACTTTACAGTTTCTTCAGCGTTTTTTTACATCACATCGTATGCACAAAACGTACGTCCCCGCAGGCCCAATATTCATCTGCGAGGTCGTACATATTTATAATTTCTATGATATACCTACAAAATACTGATTGGCGTGTGCGTCCTCGGGCTTATAATACTCTCGAATATTATAAGCTATAATATGTCTATATTTATTAGACGACGACGAGCATACCTATAATACACATATTATTTTTATTAAATATAATATTATAAATAAGCCAACCTATGCATATAATATAAATTATAATACTATTGCAGTCGACTGTTGCAGTGGGGCACTGGACAAGACAAATAATAATATGATTATTTATATTATACGAATTATATCATGTACTGCGTGAAGGCCGAGTTCGTTATAGTCATTGGAGTCATTATTGGTATATTATTACATTAGACTCGGGGTATAAGGGGATATAATGAATAAAAAAAACTACAGTAGCATAATATTTATACAAGAATAAATTCAACAAATGTTCTATTGTCTTGAGGAGAGGGGCAAAATTCAAGACTATCTCACATTATACGCCAAAATATAGGTTTTAGCACATTTGCAGGCTCCCGTTTTACAAAAGTGTAAATTTCCAAACTATTCCCACTGTACAAATACATCAATTATTCCCAAACGGCTCCCGTTTTCGACAACACAAATTCCTGCTCACTTCATACATACTTAGTACTGTCTCAAAAGAGGCAAGGTTAAAAATGTGTTGATGTTTTTTAAAATGTTATATGCAAAGTAAATTATAAATAATTTTTGTTCTCGGATACCGGAGCCGTTTGGAAACCAACAAGCAATGGTTACCTATTATTTTATTCCTATATGCATATCTATTAAATATAATATATATAAATTGCATTATTTCGACGTATAGCTATATAATATAATATATTATATAAATTATAATTGTGTAAACTGCATTTAACGAAGTACCTACCTAGGTATTTATTTATATGTTATAAAATTAATGCAAATAACCTAATCCTAAAGTTCTCGTGTATTCGTACACAAATAGTATTTGTTTACTATTAGGTAGGTATATATATAGAATATATTATATTATATTGTTATGCTACTATATTATGGTCTTTTCTGCATATTACCTAATATATTGTACCTACCTACCACCCACGCACTAATGTTTAAAATAATCGAAATTGATTAAACAAACGCCATTGTACCTATTATATTCACACGAATCCGATAGTATTATAATATATTAACGTACCACGATAATTATTATAATATAATTTACTAAACACAATTTGTACACATGTGATATATATTTCAATTTACCTATATGTTTATACTACGTAATAGGTACACTCTACACGCTATAAACATAATATGCTGCAGCGAGTTTTATAATTTTAATTATATATTATGCTTTACGATACGAAAAATACTTGTACATAAGTACCTAAACTATTATTACTATGATTATAATATATAGGCGGGATACGAGTGCTATACTTGTGACCTATATATATATATTTTATAATAATACATATTATACATTTATACCTATTAATACCTGTATATTGCTATATACCTCTATATATGTGTTGTTGCCGATTGATTTCGATCGAAAATGGCCAATAGATCGCAGTTATGTTGTAAATTATTTCACTTATGTAACAATAATAATTGTCTTTAAAACTATTATACACGTGCCATTATATTATTATTACATCATTTTATTTATGTTTTTTTCTTCTTTACGAAACCCACTGAGGCCTAAGGGTTATAATATTTTAAACATATATTTATTATTTTAAAGATTTGTCTCAAATCATATTCTTTTCTCTCCTCGCATCACGGACCAGTTCGCTCCAACGGTTAATTATGTCATAATTGGGAAAAGATACACATCGAATGAGAAATGTGTGAATATTGACCTATTAAAAAAGCAAGAGGATAATAAAGTATATGACTATTGTCGAGAATCATGGATATGTACCTAAATTTTCTCGGGAGAACTAATGCCGAAGAAGAATATTATTTAAGAATTTCATATACATGAGTATTACGATACTATAAATTATGTACCAAACGAACACCACCGGGCACTGGTCACTATATACTATATAATATATATAGTATATAGGTTCATCGTTCATGGGCCATGGCGCTTTTATTACGCTCTATATAGTATATATCAGATGCCTTCTGCAGCAATATGATGTAATAGGTCTAGGTTAAAAGTATACGAGCAGTTTGTTACAGACGACCATCGATATATGAAGTAGGTACATATTATCTAAGTATATAACACACAATATATTATGTATAATATCATTCGCGTACCAAACATGGCTGAAGATCTTGAAGTCACCTTTTGGATAATTTATAGGCCTTGACCTTGAGATCCTTGAAATTCCTCTGTGCAATATTTGAACAAAAAAGTAATTGCCAACAGTAGAACACAATATTGATATTTTCAAGAAAAAAAAATATATTTAACTAGCGTAAACATATTCTGCAATATTATATAGACTCAAATAGGTGTTTTTTTCGTAATATCGCAAATAATAGTATCTTCAAAGCCATTCAAAATGTTGACATAACAACAGTCAGTGCTTGAATCAGGGTCATCGAGGGAGGAACTAAGGAAGTAGTATATAATATACAAATCTATGTTTTGATATAATTCGTCCTATCTTTTCCAAATGTTTTAAAACTCATGAGGACGCTATACCAGCATGCGTTGCCTCCGTCTTACAAATGCACAACATAGCAAAAACTGTTATGCGCGGGAAAGAACCGAAAAGGCTACAATCATAACAAAGAAAAGAGATATTCACCACATAAAAAGGAGAACTTCGGCTGTGCAACGTTGATTTTATTTTTTTGATATCATTTACATGAAAAAAGTTTTTCAAGTTTGAAAAATTCAAACAATAATGGTTTTTGAAACAGTAAAAACTTTTTTCATATAAGTGATATCAAGACAATTAAAAAAAAAACGCTGCACAGTAAAAGTTCTCCTTTTTATGTGGTGAAAATCTCGTTTTTTAGTTACGAGTTATGACTGTAGCCTTCTCGGTTCTTTCCCGCGCAAAACAGTTTTTGCTATGTTGTACATTTGTAAGACGGAGACAACACATGCGGGTGTAGCGTCCTCTCGAGTTATCCTGGCCATGTACTATAGCAGTTATAGGTACACAAATTCTTAGTAACTCTGTTTATTGCTATTATTATAAATCAATAGCATATGTGTTATATACATGCATGGGTCATGTCGTGTTAGGTATGTGTGGCAAACAAAGTGGGCGATTTTCGAGCGTCATCTTTTGAACTAATATAAGATGTATGTATACAAATATTTAAATATACGATAGAAGAATCAGTAGCATCAATACCGGTGAAAAGTTTCAGTCATTTTTGCTTATTTTACATACGAATATAAATGTATATTATGTTATAATGAGAACATTAATGATACGAGAACATTTTTTCTGTGGATCCGTGTCCACAGCGGACATTGATGTATATGTATATAATTCCAGTATAAGTATAGGTACCTACCCATGTTTTTTTTATTCATATTTACAAATATATAGGTATAGTTTAAGTTACAACAGTCGTCGGCAATAACACAACAGTTGGTCACTATAACATAATAATATACAATGATATAAAATCAATTTATAATATTATATACTGCACGTGTGTCATTGAGTACATACCAACAACAGGTTGTCTCGTATATAAATTATAAATATAACAATAGTAAAATATTATGAATTAAAATTAAAAAGTACACCTATACGGCTATAGCTACCTAAATTTAAAAATTGTATCAGCTGTGAATATTGAGGTCAATCTGTGTGCTCAGTGTTGAAAATCACTTGTAATTGACATTATATTAGAATTCGTCCGGTGTGCGCACTTTACAATAGTTATGCTTTCTAAACTAAATGTGATTCTTATTTGCGCGAGATTCCATCACAGCTACCTGTATTATATAGATACTAAGAAAATTATTTTTGAAGCCTTTACAATCAATCAATATGTTAAAGTTTAGATTTTACGATTTTGGCCACTAAACCAAAAGCATACCATATTAGCACATTATACGTTTGACATACATTTCAGGTATAATTTAAAATGTCGTTATATATATTTCATGCTTTCATAAAATAGCCAACAACTATATACGAAATACCTACGCGTGAATGGCGATTAATAATATACCTCCACGCGGTAATGAGAATTGGATTGACGAGATATGTACCTAATAGTATAAGTGCGATTACAAATAACGTAAATTACGTACAAAATATGTACTTACAACAATTATAAAAATGTATTTAGTATGTTATTACCTGCAGTGACTATAATTTATATACTCTGTACAACAGCTATCTAAACGTTTTGTGGCCAAATTTAATTTTCATGCTATGTAAAACTATTAAGTAGATAACCTATATAGGTACTATTATATTTGATACAGAGTTTCATCGATAAACATTTTGTTAACGGATTTGAACATTTCGACCAGTTTTCTGGTTTTGGTTGAACTTGGAATTTTGTATCCACTTCTATAATTGATAACTATGTATAAACTCTTGATGAAAAAAGGAAAATATTATTATTCGTGGTCACAAAAACAATTAGCTCACGCAGTTATGTGGAGTGTGATGTGAGTAGGATGTGTAATTTGAGTTTTTGTTTTCACACAAGGGCGATGAAACCCTTAAAAATCTCCCACGTCTGTATCGCAATGACGTAATGTGGTTTGTAAAATATTGTATAGGGCTTAGGTAACTATATTATATATAGCACATAATATTGTTATTGATGTATATTATATTATTTGCTTATTTGTTGTTTATCTATTACGATTTTTTATGTAACTATAATTATACAAGTCTGCGTTTGATATTTACCTAGGATGAAGCTCGTACTGATCATTTTAATTTCAATAAATGTATTTTGTTTATTCGATTATTGATTTGTTTGCGGTTTGTAGGTACTTACGCCATAAGAATAAAACGAGCAATTGACCGTAGGGCGTAGACGCAATGTATATTGTATACACTACAATATAGTTATATAGGTACATTATATAAACATGCCGAGGAATTATCCGATAACCTCCGATCTATTGTTCTACATTAATATATGTCTATTGTTACTATTAGGTGTTAATAATAAAACGATAAACAGCAGGACGACGACCGGAATTGTTGTAACGTTTTGAGGTAATAAAAATATACGAATGGTGAACGAAAACTGCGAGACGATAAATATTTTTCAATTTAATTACAATAATAATCCGGAACACAATTTATTACTACGAAGCGCATATTTGTACTCAACACGTATTATAATATTACAGTAGTACCTATTATATACGAATTACGAAAAAACTAATCATCGTTGTTCCACAAAACTCCATAAATCGTTTTCGTTGTGGGTCGTTAGATGAACCGAAATTTAACACGTGTAAAAATTATAAATAAATTGGTTTATATATTTACATGATTGATTTTAAAGACTGGTCTTCGGCGCCACAATGATAATATATTATATCGATCGCGATCGATCTACAAGACGTTTCAAATTTAAGTGCGAGTGTGTATATATATATGTATATTATAATTATAACATATATAAACGACAGACGTCTTTAGTCGCGATTGTATTCTGTACATGGTACTGGTACACCACATTAATGATTTTGACTTTCACATAATTAATAATAATAATATTGTTATCTCTTAATTTCATACTTTTTAAAGTTAACTGACCGTAGTGTGACGACGACAAAAATCTATAATCTATGATAAAATAATATTACATGCAATAATAACTAATACAAAAAAAACCTATAAATGAATAAATTCATGGAATCCTTATTAAAAACGCGTATAAATATTATATTTGCACATTTAATTTTTACACGTCGTAAATAGGCACAGGTAGTATTTAAACAGGTAGTGACGATTACCGGTTTCGCAACTCAATATGAACGGGTTGTCGATATTTTGTATGAAGAAAACAGTAGATAATATGATATAATATAGTATAGTATAATATAATGATGATTTTTTTTAAAAATAAAATATCATATGATAAATTTACAATCTGTTCAATTTAATATAATAAGTATAATAAGTAAATTTGACGAGGTATCGGGTCAGGACTCAGAAGAGGAGAATACGCCTATAGTGGGGCTGCACCAATATAATGTTAAACGATAATATTAAACTTAAAATTATGTTAGTTTTATTTGTATAAAAATAAACTAACTAGAATTTTTACTTGCATCATTTTACAAAACTCATTTCCACACTATTCGACTTCTCGAGCGTGTAATTATTTTAATTACACGATATCAGTAATTATAAATTATATAAGTCGCCTATGAGGAACGTTGTTTGAATTTATTTAATATTAAAGGTTTAGTATATATTTTTTTATATCTATAATTTATTGTACTTAATGTATACTTAATGTAAACAGACTGCACAACGCTATGGCACTGTATACCTACAACGGATGGAGTTGATGACGTAAAACAGATTACAATTTACTAATGAATAAGATCGGGAAGGAAGTTCCTTAATATAGAGGTCTACCCGAGTTGAATTTTAATGACAGTACCTACACCAGAACGTAGCATTAAAATGAATATTATGTAAACCACTACTAAATATTCCAGTATTATCTACTATTCTTGCGAATTAGTCTTTCCTGAATATTTAGTTGCAGGAAGTGTTCTGGAGGTCAATTTTATAATATGTTGTATGTGTATAAAATATTTAATTATTCGAGATGTTATGGTTTTATTTGGTGAAAAAGTACACTTTAATCAATTATATCTTGTATTCTTGTGGTTCACAATTTAATACATAAGTATCAATATTGTATACCGCAGACTGTAAATTTGAATAATAGGTATGTCGTTGAATAATTTAACATGTATTTGGTTTATGACCTTACCTACTCGCAATTTGAACCAACACATTATATTATATGAATCGATCTAGTGAGAAGAAAATTAATTGACATATACCAACCTACACTTGAAATTATACGTTTAATTTGTATGATACTGACAGTAAAACACATTTACCTGAAGCACGCATGGATATGTAAAACGCGTTAATTGTATGGTATGGTGAAGGTGTTGGGCTGTTGGCTGACAAAAAAAAGTACCTACCAAGCACCAAAAAAAGCCGAAATCTGAAATCAAAAACTATTTAGTAATTAAACCAAAAAATAATACGCCTTTAAGCTCAATACAAACAACAAACAATAATGTTATTAAATTAAGTCTAAGGTTATCGCGATAATTACTATAGTTATAATTATTACAGTGTAAACAGATAAAAAAAAAATTTGGATATACGTTTATTTCATACTTATGATAATCGATTAATTACAATAATATAACTTATTAGTTATTAGGTATATTTTAAATTATGTATGACTATGAAGCCTATAATACATAATATAATATATGACATTGTACAACTATTCAAGGTCCATTTATAGTCGCGAGGATATAATTTTAAAATTGATTGCATTTTTTTCTATTTGTATTAAAATATATCAATTTCATAAAAATAGTATTTATATTTAATTTCGAAGAGTTTTGAACAGTAGGTACCTACTATTAACGACAAACAGATTTTGGTATATTATAGGTAAACTATACCAAAATTATTATTCCGATAATATTATTTTGTTATTAATTTGTAATCATCGCTTCTATTCGAATAATATGTCACCTACAATATACTGCGTGTACCTATGTATTTTGGAATAAGCCACAAGCCACAAGGTACATGCATATAGGCATATAGTATAATATAGTAGGCAGAGGTACCTTGTTCCAAAATATTTCGTAAGCTATTCAGTACTCAACGTCTGAAAAAATAATCCTGCGTATAGCTTTCAATGTCGATCGTGTATTGAATATATATTGGAAAATTTTGAATGCAAACTTGGCGTTTTGCGTAATACCACTCTTCAGTACGTGACGATCATCAAAACAAACACCTAAATATTAACAAATCGAAATTTAAAATAAGAAATTAATGACGACAAAATAAAACCACATGGAGTTGAAAGATTTTTATAATTACTCATTAGTCATTACTATAATATTAATAACTAATAAGTAATGTTAATCACAACAAGTGACGACAATGTGCAGGTCCTTTGACTAAACTAGTCGTTTACCAAATGATTTTTGTCCTCCGTGCATAAAGTCAGTGGCATCATTTGAGGGTGGTGGGGATTCAAGGTGGGAATTTGACCATCTTTGATTGCTAGTCCAATTGTTGGGCTGGTTGTTTGTGAAATAAAATAACTATAATTAAAATAACTGACCGGATCAGAGCTTATATTTTAACTTTTAAGAGCTGCTATAACCAACGACAACCTTTTATAAATATAGGTTACAGAATGTTGGTTACAAGTGTTGGTTTATCCGAAATGAATACTCAAAAACTACTGGACCATTTTCAATTAAAGTTATATTAATATACTCCTTGAGAATTGGAGGGTGTGCCGTGTGTGTAGCTTATTTGTTCAACCTCTATATAGGGCCTTAGGTAGCTTAAGGGCAGCTCATACATGACATTTTTCTCAGCCCCCGAAAGAATATATTCTTTGTTTATTCATATGGTTCCCATTGGTTACATATTATACAACTATTATAATAATTCTCAGAAATATGGCATATACATCCTTTTACAATTATATTTATAAGAAAATAAACTGTTGGCACGGTAAACGCCGGGCGGGACAACTAGTTTTAATAATATTATATGTAATTTATTTAGTTGTAATTAATCTGTAATAACCATACCTAACCCATCGTTTAATACTTTAATATTCCTACCGTTCATCAAGTATTCACCTAAAGCAGTTGATTTTTCAGCATTCTGCACTGCGGTCAATTGCGTTTTTATACGGAATCGAAATATTTTTTAATCTCGTTAGAACGACTGATAAACACGTACATTGCCACGGCTGCAGGTTTGCGTAGGATTGGAAGGTCAATAATTGAACTAAAATAATTCAGATTTATGGATTTCCGCGTATACTGCACGCGTTTCCTGTGTAAACAAACGAATAGGATAGAATTTTTTTTCATAGTTTTGAAAACGCGTTTTGTCTGCTTATATAAACACTTTAAAGCGTATTTATATGATATATTTTATAGTGCACATCGTCGCATACCACATAGACATAACAAACGCACGTCAATAATAACATATAACATAATATGAACGCTAACAGAAAGATATATTTTGAGATGATGTCGCAATATAGTAATTGCAGTAGATATTTAATATCTAGGTACTTATAAGAGACCGTGATAAAATTTTTTAAGAAAATAGCAGACACCATGAGGTATTCGTTCCAGCCAAGAGAATGTCACCAACGTACGTATCATATTACATTCGAGCCTCGATAACTCGAATCTCAAGGGGAATAAAAATAAATTTGACTTGTGTATTTTTCGAGTTATGTACCTCAATAACACTTCTGGGGGCGTGAAAAAAATTTGAGTTATCAATGAGACTCGACTATTACGATATCATAATAGTATATAATATTATATGTGTATTATAGGTACGTCTTTTCCTGTTGTCCGTCTTGGGTTAGGCTACGACGCACTACATTGAGCCGAAAACGGATAAAACAGCTGTATGGCGTGATGATTATATTACTATTATTTTATTATTATACGACTTCGAGTTGTTTACGTTACTACAATACTGCTGTACAACAATATTTTTGTAACTACGTGACGCCAGGCGTGTATATTATATTATGATAATATTGACAAAATGACAAATTTGTAAAATTACATCTGTATTTAGGTATACTATAATTATTTAGATACCTACTACAAATTACATACAGCTTGCAGATAATTCAGCGGGACACGGTAGTGGTTGTCTCTGGGTCTCTTAGCGCGCAGTGAATAAAAAATAAGTAAAATATATTGATTTTAGGCTACACCTATATACTATAATATACACAAATTAACATTAATATAGTAGATTTTTCTTTTTATTGATTAAATCGCATATTTATCAAAACGAGATATATTTCAAATTCCAACCGCTGTATACTGAAATAATTTAGGTATAATGTAATAAAGGTAAATTCTTTGAAAGGACACTCCTCTCCACCACCCATTGAAAAAAAAAAACAAAAAACCTGTAATCACGCACTAATACTGCAGGTCTTAAATGATTAGTGTACAGGTTTTGTTTAGTTTAAAACCAATAGATGTTTTGTTTACAAAATAATATTAAATCCAAACCAGCCGAATGTTATTATATATTTGCGACGCGATTTTATTCGTGGTGTTTACTAGTTTACTATTCCAATACATGGCTACGTTATTATATTATACCTAGAACTACGCGTATTTCTCACGTACTGCGCAACGTATAATAATAATGTTACCAGGTATATAGGTACTATATAAATTATAATACGTCTCTCTCAACCGTTGTTGTGCGTGTCATTGTTATTTTCTATTAAAAAAATTCACTCCTATAATATATGTACAAATAATAATAATATGATCGCTCGATTTTCAAACGGCGTAGTTATACCTAAAGGTACCTATAATAATAAGACGCTACAACTGCAGTATAGTTACCGCATTTATTTTTATTTTTAAATAATAAATTAAGCGTACATGTGATTATACTCGTATTTATATAATATATTATACAACATAGTTTATATTAGTAGAATCAAAGTAAAACCCAAGCCGTCGTAATGATAATGTTTGCCGAACCCAAAAAATGTTTCCGCCTGCCGAACGACACTCTGTCGCCTCGTCTCGGGGGTATGTATCGTATAGGTTAGGTATAGGCACCACATAATAGGTGTACAATATGATAATTATAAGGCATTGCAAATAAGGCATAGTTGTAGCCAAACAGGCATAATATAATAAATACGGTGTGTGCGCATGCATCATATTATTATCATGTTATACAGTGATGGACATTCGCGAAAAATTCAATTAACGAGTTTGCGTGATACTATGCGTGCGACCTTATGCCGGAGACGACGTTGTTACAATACGATATATATTATAACAATAACAACATTAGAAGTACGTATAATATATTATGGGCACACGGAAATGACCGGAGAATTTTAAACACCTTGTGCCATTTCGACGTGTCCGCGCCATACAAATTAGCGGCGTACGAATAATGCGAAACACAAACACTGCTATAGCAGCACGGTCTCTGACGTCCCGGTGACGATTGTACGATTATCGCACTCCTGTCAAGTTCAAGTGTTCTTAAACATCATTTTTTTCCCCATTAAAACTTCGTTGTAGCCCGAGTGCTAAAAACTCACGAGGCTAATTATATTTCCTTATCGTCGGCGAATTTGCAGGTGGTCGCCGACACGGCCACGCGCTTCTTCGAAATGTCCGCGGTGATACATGCGCACTGTATGTAATATTAAGTATTTAAATCTCAGTGTCGTAAAATTATAAAATATGGTCCTTAAAATATACATTATACTTACTTAGAAATTCCAAAAATCACAAACTTAATTGATGTAATATTATAGGATGAAAGGAGAGTGAGCGTGCTTGGGTGATTGTTAATTCCACTCCGAACATTTTCTGGTCGATTTTCGGTACCAATGCCCGAATTAAACCAGTAAAAGACAGCATTCAAAACACTAAATGAATGTATTCAAATAATGTTAAAAATTTACAAAGTGTTAAAACAAACATACGGTGCAGTGAAGGAGCTGCGAAGGGATATTCAGCTATTGTCTTCAGACCTCTAAATTGAAAAAATAAAATAAACTTTAGTTCATTTATAAATCGGCATTTAAATGAAAAAATTAATTTAAACCAATAATATTATAATATTTTTAAAAATTCGTATTACTTTAACATTGTTAACATATTATTAGAAGTTTTATCATAAGATTGTTTTTAAATGCATGTATAGGTTACCTACCATTGTACCAATACATAATTTATATATGTATATATATTAATATTTCATTACATATAAGCTACAAACAAATTTAAAAAAAGTCTCCTTCTCCAATTCTAATTTATAATTACACCACTTCTGCGAGCGTATAGGTACATACATATGAAAAAAATGATAAAATTATCACAGGACTTATTAATAATAACGGGCCAAATCTAAATTATATGAAAAAGAAAGTTTTTACATTAGGTAGATAGCTATAAACAATAATTTAAATTAATTGTATTGTAATATCGTTATTATATAGCCTGAAACATAACAAACTATTCGAGGTATAGTATGATTAGTGTGACATGTGTAAAGAGGTACCTACATATAAAAACATAATAACTTGAGTATAACTATAATAGGTGTTAGGTTTATTATATTACTATATCGAATTATAAATTAAAACATCTAAATTGTATTGACTATTACTGCAATCAATAAAATGTACTCGCTTCATACCCATAATATATTATTAAAATCTAATCATTGATAAATTTAAATTTTAAATAGTTTAATTGCATCATAACAATCACATTATACTTACATTTATACTAATATAATATTATTTCGATCTGTTATTTGCACGAATATTTAATAAATAGTATACGCAATATACCTACACAGACTTGGAATACAGAATTTAATATTTGTAATAAAAACTAGTAAACATTTGTTATAAAATTACATTATATTGTAGTCTAATATACAACAGTGAATAAATTAACATTCTATTTTTTTTTTTGTTATTTATTATAGATATAAATAGGTAGTCAATTACATGTATACGTGTTTAATATGTATTATAATTATCCACCTTTAAATGATTATATGAAGATATATATTGTTTATAAAAACTCAACAATGATTATAATATTATGTACTTTTTTTAGGACCACAAAGAATTCTTAAAGAAATCAAAAGATTCATTGTTGTCGAGGAGTGTAAAGGAATTATCGTTACTGCAATTCCATGAAGTTGAACCACATTTACAATCCAATCCATATATTACATCCGGCTATAGAGCGAGTCTATCGACAAAAATGTGTATAGAGAGGTATGCTAATTCTTTATGTATTTTCCATATTAGCAATTTATATAATATAATTAATTATGATAATTACAATATAATATGCATCAAATATATAGTAAATTTAAAGATACTTTTTTTCACAACGTCATCTGATAGAATTACCTTGTATTTTATTGAGCGTTATAAAAAAACACTTCAATTTATGGAAAAAAAAAATGAATCGTTAAAACCGAAGGTTTTTAAATGATTAAACCAAATCGTTGCATCTAAAATAATTTCATGAAAAAGTTGTTCGAATTTGATTTTAACCATTAGCTGAGCTTATTGAAATGTTCATATCAAATATTAAGCCAACAAACGAATAAAGTTTATATTTCACATTCACACTATTACAAAAAAGTAATGTAATATTACACAACTATGTTAATTTTATTTTATCTAAATAGAAACTTATACTACAGAGTAATAAAATAATTTTAAAACACATTTTTTTCCATCTTTGGATGGGATTACAGTGCTTGGACTTTAAGGACTTACAAACTAAGTGAACTATAATTCAATATGGATTTAGTTTAAATAATTAAATAATTAAGGGAAATAATACTGTAATTTAATTTAACAACATTTTTCGATAAAAAAATTATAATTATGTATAATATATTATAAAAATTAAATTTGAATATACCTATTCTAACCTTCAATGTAATGTTTGAAGATGTGCAGATCATTGAAATTGTCAATAAAAAATGACAATGACCTTCATTAACTTGTGTCATTTTGAATGATGATGCTCCTTCAAGCTTCGGATATTAATTAATTGTAATCATAATAGCAACAAAAAAAAAAACAGATTAGCTGCTTAACTGTTATAGAAAAACATAAAGTCATCCATTCCAAAACGAAATAAGTAGTTATCAAGCTATAATAATTCATTAACGATCACACAAGGACAAATTTGAAAATGTATTATTTAATTAATTTATATTTTATTGGTTAAACTAGTAAAAAAAATAAAAAAAATGATTACTAATTGGTAGTTTGTTACCTTTCTGTTTTAGCGCTTTTTGGCTGACTAATGAAACCATAAATATTTGGTCACATGTATTTGGCTGGATGCTGTTTTTTGGATTAACAATTTATGACTTGTTACTGTTGAATATTCACGCTTCACCGTTCGATAAGCTTGTCGTGGGTCTACTACTCGGATGTTTTCAGGTATTTATAACCAGAGTAGAGCATTATAATTTGAATAAAATGTTATCCAAATCATCATTTAAATACATGAAACTTCCTTGTTAGTATATTACGAAGTCTCACGGGCAAAAAAAAATTGTATGGTAGAGAATTTTGTCAAATATCAATTTGGTTCTCAAAAGTATTTGGTTGAACAGAAAATGTTGTTTAATGATCATTGTAAATTAAGTAATAAAGTGATGTTTTCGATTTACTGTCCGAGCGAGAGAGTATAGGTGCCTATATATATATCGAGTAAGTGAGCGTCTCAAGTTGCAGATAAAAAACTTATAATGTAGGTACTATATAATATTTTAAAATCTCTTTTGCAGTTATGTATGATTGAATTTAATGTCATGTAAAATATTATTAATGTCACTGATTTTTAAAGATCATAGTTTTAATACTATAGGTATACCTAAAATGGTTTTTATGATTGTTTGTATCACACGTGTTTCAATTAAATAATATTTACTTACCTATGTAATTTTTATCGTATTTTTAGATTAGCATGGCATCATCGACTATGTACCACACGTTTTCGTGCAAATCCGAAAAACATTTCAACTGTTTTTTATCTTTTGACTTGTTCGGCATAGCGCTGAGCTTGTTGGGAATCTACTTGTCAGGAATTTATTACGCTTTTTGGTGTCATCCCGTAAGTGAACGATTTTATTTCAGTATGCGCATTACACTCATTGGACGTCTTATAATATTAATATACAGTTAATTCTTTATATACATTAATTCAAACCTAGTACGGTATCTCGTGTATTTTCTAGGTACATCGAATGTTTTACTTATCCACGGTGTTCTTTATATTTGTAACTGTCATGGGATTGCAATTACCAAAGCTGAAAGCAAGTGATAATTTGAAAATGATCTCATTTGTGTGTTGGGCAGCATACGGAGTGATACCGACGTGTCACTGGGTTATAATCATGGGTGGATGGGAAAATCCAATAGTGGCCGTAAGTATTGCTATATAGTATATTTAATATTACACTGTTAATAATAATAATAATAATAATAATAATAATAATAATAACAATCACAATTACAAAATTGCATTAATAATATTAATATAAATATACATGCGCTCGCGGTCGTGATGCTTTTTAGGATTTATGTTAATATATTTATATAAATGTTTAGTTACCTACCTACGTTTTTGTTGGAAATAATATGATATAGGTACTTCACCAAAAGTACGTATAATATTATCACGTTTTGAAAATATCTGTGTTATATTATTTATGTACTAACTACCAACTAAAGTACCTAATATTTCGGTATTATTACAAACGAAATGAACAAAAAAATTTGTGATTCCTAGATAAATTTCTTAATGAATTTTATTAAATTTTAATTACTATTGTTAAAGCATATTATGTCAAACACAATAGTACATACAGCAATATAGGTAATGCTATGAATAATTTATGAAAAAACATATTGAAACTCTTATTAATAATGCATTAATGCGTATAGAAAAATTTAGAACACGTATATTGTTTCAAACATACCCTGCATATAAAAAATTTGAATAAATCTAAAATCTAATCCTTATAAATATCCAAATGCATATAGCATCAAGTTAAAGCTTTATTCAACTACAGTTTAAGGAATATTAATTATTAAATTTTCAGTCATCTATACTCTATTAAAGGTGTCTATTATTTTCAAAGTTATAAGTGATTTATAAATATCTTGGATTAAAAATCAAATGATTAACTTACGCATATACATTATTGTATTAATCATTTAAAAGTAAAAAAAAAATTATATAAATAATCAAACATAATATTACACATTGCAATAACTATACATAATATGTTAGAAACCTCAACTATAAACTTATAGGTGTTTTACACTATTTTATATTTTTTATTATATAAATTAACACTGAAGGAACTGAAAGAACTAGTGAAAATGGGACTAGTTTTTGAAATCTATGTAGACAACGCAATTAGATATTCTTGTTTTTCGTAAATTATGATTATTGTACCTATCAGATAATTATTTATTTCTCACGAGTTTTTAAGTATATTTCAAATTAATAGGTAGCTAATTTTCACAATTCAAAATAAATATATATTCACGTTTTAAACTATTAAATTTAAGTTGAGAACATGGTCGATAAATTTAAATTGTATTTTTAAACTCCAAAAAAACTTATAAATGACACGGAAATATACAACTTTAACTTTGATTGAATTAACAATATTAGTAATTTAGTTAAATATATGTATATGAGTTTCCTACGTAATTATATGTTATATACCTATTAAGTATGTAAAAATCGTAATTATTCAAACGTCGAGTAATACATCTAGTGTAAATCATTATTTATAATTTATTTGTGTGATTATCATTATGGCCAGTAACATTAAATTACTGACCATTTGTTTGTTATAACGAGATAAAAAACAATTATTTAATTTTGTCGAAAAGATAAATAATGAATCTTGTTTATTTCCTTTTTCAGAAATTGTTATCAAGAATTTTAAATATGTACCTTATTTCCGGATTAGCGTTCTTGATTTACGTTACTAGAATGCCAGAACGGTTTTTCAAAGGTAAATATTTTAGTACCTACTTATTTACAATATTATAGCTAAGTATATTATAGCCAATTAAAACTGCAGATAACGGACTATAACGTACATGTTTTATTAGAAGGGAGGTACTTACTACTTATCAATTTGGAAAAAAATCCATTTTACTCTAAATATTTATTTGATTCTTCGATAATATGATTTCTTCAGTTCCTTGCAAAACAAATTCTAGCGAAATTCTGAAATTCTGAATTCATTATCCCATTTCGACACGATCGTTTTTAAAACAATAACAATGATATTACCACCCAATTATCGGATTCTATTTATTTTGTAAGGTTGTTAGTTTATTTATTTATTTTTTTATAAGTTTATCGGTCATCAATAATGGTATTAAAGACTTAATAAATATTATAACGAAAAAGTTCAAATAGTTAAACAATAATAATATTAAAAATAATAATATAAAATATATTAATTAAATATCTTGTCGTAAGTCATAAGACGACATAATATTACCAAGTGGCTAGTATTACATCTAATATTATAGATTCCAACACTGTTTACTGTTTTAAATTGAAGAATTTAAATTTAGTGATTACTTACTGAATGAACCATAATTTTTGAGGGGTTTTAGCAGTTCAGTGTATCGTGTTTGATACGGAAATCATAAGCTAAACAACCCTAAATTCTTGATCACTATATTATATGATATATAAATTATTTAAATATATAATACATAATACTTATTATGTTAACAACCACACTCATGACATTTTCGACATAAGTTACTCCTGGACAGCAATCGTAACGATAATATTATAATAGAATTATGATAACGTTATACTAATATTATTCGTGATTATAATGTTATAATAATATTATTAAACAAAAAATTGCTGTCTAGGGCTATTAAATATTAAATTATTATGATACTATCAATAAAAAATAAGAAAATAATATACATGATATATCGTTCATATATATTATGTATATATATTATGTATACGTATTATATTATATTGTGTGATAATCAGGTCTAATATAAAGGTATATTTATTTTTACGCAGATCCCATAACTATACCCCAATTATATTAGAAAAATGTATTTTGAATTGTTATCAGTAAAATAAAAATGATTTGTATGGTTTAATTTTTCTGCTTTTCAGGTAAATTAGATTACATAGGATCATCGCATCAGTGGTGGCATTTCCTGGTCGTGATAGCGTTGTATTACTGGCACAACACTGGCATTTTGTACATCGAGTACAGAATGAACCACGGATGTGTCAACGATTTACGACTATAATATTCATTTTGCTCAAAGTGTACCTATTTTGTTATTTTATAATTAAATTATTTTTAATGTTAAGTAAATTACTTATTTAGAGTATGTTTGTTATTTTACGGTTTGTCGAGAATTTTCTGTGAAATATTTCTTAAACTATACTATAAAATTCAATTTTTTATGTACATAATCTAATTATAATAATTTAATGTACGGAATCGATTGAATACAACGGCTATATTTTCTTTCACAATAAGTATACATACCTAATACATATATACTATCCTAACATCCAAATCTCTTATTTGAAATGATACATCTTAAGTATTATATGTTACACGAATACTATGAATATATATATAAATCCCTGGTTGATATCCCTAAAATCAGAACCTTAACAATGTGTTTGTCCAAAAAATGTATAATATGGCATAAACATAAGCGCATAAATGTGTATGACATGTATTGTATACCATTATTATGTAAATTTACATTATTCGGGTACGTGGAAAAGAAACGCCAACTTACATTTTGATTTCACCTTTTCGTTTTTTTTTGTTGTTGTTAGACACGCTTAACACAGGACGTGGCACAGCGGTATGAGAGCTATTGTACAGCTCAAGTCTATAAAAAACATCGATAACAATTCGTATAATATAGTTATAATAACACATTATCTCATAATGATTTGCAATTTGATAAATAATGAAAACTTTTAAACAATCTTCAAATTAACTACTCAACGATGATGTTGACGTGTGACATTTAACAGCATTGATATTTTGTAATCATTTACAACTTAATTTATTGGCGACTTTTATTTTAAACTTTGTGAATATAATATTATTATAATTTACAGTATCCGTAGAGGAAATTTTTTTAAAAATAAAAACGTTATAATTTTCTATTAAATGCTTACCATAACACCAACCAATAGAATGCGTAATCGCTTTTTGATTGGGTGTTCTTTATAATGATATAGGTAGTAAAATCGTCACTTGTTTATTCCATATAATTATGCAGTGGTAAGTATATTGATTAAATAAATGTTAAAACCAACGGCATGTATAAGATATATAATTTTGCAGTTGTGCATATTAATTTTAGGATATTGTGTTGACGGTTGACCTATACATAATTATATTAATTTAGAGAACACTGAACACTGTAGCATGTTGACACGTTGTGTTTTAAGTGTCCATTCTTTATTATTGTATCGTTCGACTATTTTTCAATAAGCTATAATGTTTAAATTCATCACCATTAACTGAATGATGTTTTAATTGAATACGGCGACAACAGTGCATAAAGAAAATACGTTATTTACATAATATATAGTTACTTCATATATAATACATATCTTAGTTTTCAACAATTAATACACATTTATCGAACAAATATATCTCCAACAAAGCATAATAAAATAGGTAAGTATTCACCAGAAGATAAAGTATTAGGGCAACCGGCAGCACATATGGCATAGGTCGAGGGTTGTTTTTTATTTATGCAAATAATTTGAATATATTATAATATAAGTGTATCGACAACGTTATTTCAGTGAATGTTTAATAATAAAGAACAAAAACTATTGCGAAAAACTTGTATAGGTATAAAAACATAACCAAGAAAAACAAAAATATATTATATTATTTTGTGAATAAGTAATATCGATCATGTAGATATAATTTTACTATTTATTTAAATAACCATTGAGTAGAAAAACTTAAGGAATCGAATTTCTGGTTAAAAAACTTGTTAGACCCACGATTAGTGATAAATTGTTGAAATAATATTCTGAGTGATATTCGATCGTCTTAAATTATCCGATGGCTATGATTTTCCTTTTAGATTATCGATGTTTTGCGAGAACGCAAAAAAGATGCTTTAAAAATATATTTGCCACTTGGCTGGTAAAAACACTAATAAAATATTATGTATATTATTTTGATACCTATATACGATACCTACGCGTTTCATACCTAAAAATGTGTGCGGTTAATCTAGAAATACTTTTATCGATCGAATAATAATATACATATAACGTTTTAATATAACTACCTACCACGGTATATAGAATAGTTTAGGGTAGGTATATATTATGTACGTAGAGTACAAACTCGATAAGACACAAAGCTCGGGGTGAAAAAAGTATTGGGTGTTTAATACTACGCGTGAAAACGGATATGAGGTTTAACAGGGTAAAAAAAAAAAAGATTCCATTCCTTAAACTTTTATACAACAAGACGTAACGGCGCAGCGTATACGCTATAATGTGTACAGTGAACACACAACACACACACACACCACACACACACAGCGGTAAAACCTTGGGCGTTTCGGAAAGCACTCTCGTGGATATCATATACCTGGTGTCGAGTACTTGCCATTCCCTCCTTACCCCAACAATCAGTGTGGTGTAGGTATACTGTATACTATAATATACGTATACATCACAGTTAGAAATCTGTAGTTAATTCTACACGCGTTGGTGTTAATATTGTACACAGTTTTTAAGCTGAGAAGAGCTTGACGTTGATTTCACACAGGCAATAGTTAAAATAATTACTGTCCATTGCTACAGTAAGACTCGTGATGCTTTTATTAACCACTAAACATCAGTTGACTTTAAGATAACCACAGTTCTTTTTATATCCTAACAAATTAAATTATGTAAATATGGCATTTATTATACTCATTATAGCGTCATTACAACAGTTTTAAATTAACTTGGTATAGATGTTGAAACAACTAATGGTGTTCTTAAAACTACTATATGTAGGTAATGTTGAAAATATCTTAGAAAAGTAAAAAAATATCGCCGTACACACAAATTTCTACAGCCATTGCTAGGATTCAAACCCTATACTTGAGATTACCTGCCCAACGCCATATCCCTATCGACTATCACCCATACATTATCGCATGGATCATATTTAAAAGAGTATCGGGGTATATAATTGTTGCATAATATATAGAAAAAAACATCTTTATTTCCTTTTTATGGAATAATGCCGTGACTTAATTTACGTACTTTAAAGTTTAAACATATAAAAATAATATTTTACATAATTAATGTTTTAGTATACTGTTTACTACTGTCCACTAATCACTATGTATACCTTACATATTATGTCAAAAAATATTACACACAATACACATTATATTCATGTTAAATACAGTTTAGATACGGCATTTGCAATTGCTTTTACTGTCTTATGTTCTTCTTCAAATCTAATTGAAGAGGTTAAAATAAGTGGTACATTCTTAAGAAGCTGTTGGCCATAATGTACCAGAAAATTATATTTGAGTTTAAGTGTACATATATATATTTAAAAATATAATCGATTATGTTTTGCTACTAACGCATACAACTGAACTGACTGGGTCCAGACCCCTCTCGCTTAAATGTGTTTGGACAATTAGTTGGATGACCTCCATGAAAAAGTCCTGAATACGCCAATGCGAGGCACGGAGAGTGGAGACATATCCTTTACAATATATGAAGAAAGTAGGTAGGCATTGAATTTAATATAAATTAAAAAATTAAAAAATGTCTTGCCTACAATTGCTCTATATTTAGTGACTGGACGATAACAAACAAGTAGGTAGGTTCCCGATTGACTATTATTCAACGAGAAAAATCTTCTGTATAATGTTATTGCCGGTTCTAACGCTTATACAGGTATGTTATTATGTATACCGTGCGGTATACCAACGTGCATTATCATAAAACCTCGTAACCGATAATTGGGGAAATGAATGTTTAGAGAAAATACATTTTACTGAACGATTCGCGTCGATTCATGTTAATTATTCTTCTGAAAATCGAGCGACCGCACAGAGAGGGTGTTAGACTTGAAACAAGCAGGGAATCGTTATCGTTTTAAATTGTTATTCGCTCGCGGATTACCCCCAAAACGATAAAATGTAACATTACGGAATAACGAATTTAGTTTTTGATACAGTGCGGTAAGCACACAAAAGTATATAATAATATATAATGTACGAAAAGTAAGTATTTTCCGTTCCTATAATATAATAATACAAAGGTCTGGTAACGTGATCTATATGTTACTATATTATGGAACACGGATTCAAAGTTTGCTCCGTAGAAGTTTTACGGCGACCAGGGCTAGGTTGGGACAGGTATAATTATTGCGAGCGCCAGCTGTTGTTCGCGCAGACATATAATATAATAATGCATATATGAAAATCCAGACGAAAGCAAAATATTACAAATCTCGAAGCAAAAATACGACTAAGTACTGGAAACGTGCTCGATTTTTGAACTTTAGGACATGCTGTCAGGTAAATCGTCATTATATAATAATAATATGTAAAAGACCGTAGCGTCGTCGCCGTATTCTAATCATAAAAACGTGTCCTCGATTTTGGCGCCTCTGCCTATATATATATATATATAAATACGGCATACATAATATATATACATACACACACACACAGAGGAGTAGCCATGGTATAAGTATATATATAATATATACAATCTGTTGTACGTACCGGCGGCGGCGAGCTTCTCGAAGGGAAAACCGCCTCGGCAGTAACTATAGTAACACCCCTCGTATTGAATCCAATTTCTGTTCGGCCGGTTTTATCTCCTAAGCTACCCGTCGTCCCACTACCCCTCCGCCCGCCCCTCCGTTCAAACCACCCCCGTTCACCGCACACCACCCGAAACGCCATTTTGTCTTCTCCCGCGTAGTACCCCCTCCGGAGGGGTGCCCTTCGTCGCAACCACCTCGCCCCCCGACCACGAGCGCGTATATATATTTTATTTTATTTTGCTTCCTTTTTTTTTATATACGTCTTCTTCTCTCGAAATGATTACCTCGTCCTCTTTTTCATCCCTTCTTCTCCGCGTGGCTATTTTCTATAATTTTTTCCCCGACGTTTTTCCTTTTTACCCGAGAGCCTGTAGCAGGGCTGTCTTTCGCAGCCAGTTTATATTTCGTTATTTTCTTGACTTCTGCGGGTTGTCCCGGATTTCGGAACAATCAATTCTACGGTCGAGGGGTGGAAAAAAACGAGCGAGATAAAGAGAAAAAAACACGAAATATGTCCATACGAATGTGTGGTGTGTATGTGTGTATATTTTTGAAATATAATCGCAATACACAAGCCCGACCGGGAATCGTCGATCCGATGAAGTGTGTCCCTCATCTTAAAAAAGTTATTTGGAAAGTCAATTTTTTGTCACGTGGTGATCAATTATATTACACAGTTATATTATATTCACTGCGTGTTAATTTATTTGTAAAATGCGACGTGTGTTAAAGTTTTCAGATATGATATGATATGTATCTTTAATATAGTAACATCAATTATCACATAATAAGTAACTATGTAAGGCAAGAGACACTAAGAAAAAAAGAAATGATAAGTTTTTAATATTTGTACACATATAGGTACTTTATTATATTAGATAATATATTAAACGTGGACTAGCAATCAAGAAGTTCTTTATTTGTGTTCATTAAAATTATTTTAATATAGTTTTAAAACTATTAATATTTTCGAAATAAATTATAATTTTTCACAATATTAGAATCATGAATATAAAAATTGTACGAATATCTTATAATTCAAATATATTTTTATAAGAGCAATTATAATATTATATTAGTATTATTTAATTAATATAATTATTATTGATCAGCGATTTCAATACTATTAAAAGTCGACAATTTGCTGAACACTCAAAATAATTACCACGTTCGAAAATAAATTGCCTAAACATAACTCCTTAAAATTGCCGTGCCGCATACTGATCGTTCAACATTATAATAATATAATCACTGTACCGTCTGTACCGTTACACATTAACCAAGTATGTGATAAAAATAAAAATAAACAAATATATAGTGATGTATATTTATGACAATACACTTTAACTGTACTTTACTCAATTTTAAATAATAAAATATCAAATCGATTATAAATAAATGTTCAGTTTAATAAAAATGTGGATTTTATATAAAAAGAAGGTTGATCATATTATCGTGTTTTCAATAATTTTGTTATCATTTTCACTTGCAGTTACATATTTTTTCTTAATTAATAAAAATGTTAGGGTTTAAATTCAATTTATTTATTTACGAATTTTACGATGATAAGTATAACGTTAATTTCTTAATAGGTGACTTTGCCAACATAATAATAAATTGAACTATTTAGACTATTATAATATACTAATATGCTTCCTACTGCACAATGTAATAATTTAAATATAATTTACGTCTAATAATTGTTGTACGCCTTTAGATACTAATCAAAATAATCAAGTAAATTGAGATTTTTATTTATAGCAAATAAAACAAAACAAAACAAAATAACCAAACAAGCAATAATTATTTTTTTTTTTTTTATTCGGGATGACGGGCTTGGTTGTTAAATGCGTTATAATAACGAGGTAAGAAAAACAAAAAAAAAACAGGTCTTCAATAGATCCGTTTACGGAAAGAAAGATTTCATCGGCAATAGTGATAATAATAATAATAATAATAATAACAAAAATCTCTTGGCAGAGTGTTGCGGTGCGAGCGAATTTACTTAAAACGAACGACGACCATTCTGCGGGACTACGGGCTTATGCTAAATCCTCTGTACCTTAAGACCTTCACTTATTCCGCGAAAGCAGTTTGTTTTTTCTTTGCGCGCCCTGTCGCAGGTTTAAATATATATATGTATATAGACCTCTTCCCCCGTTTTGTCGTTTTTTTTTCATTTAGTTAATCGATTTGAAAACCGTAATATAAAAAAAAAAAAACAACACGTCGATGCGATAAAAAAAAAAAAAAAACAATAATGATAATCACAATAATAATAATGTAATGCGTATACCCGCTAATTATTAAGTCACTGCCGGTTCGATGGGTTTACGCGTTATAGGTTTAATTGAATCGGAGACATTAAAACACACACATCGGCCGTATAATATAATATGTACGAGCGCGAGCTAATGATATTATAATAAAAAGGGTACGGTTATATTATTATTATTCAGACATATTTAATGTGCTGCCGGGGTGTTAAACAAAACGACGCGTCACCATTAATTCGTTATTAACGGTCGGGCGGCCCCTAATGAATGGGGGTGCGTATATTATACATAGGGCATAGGTGTATAGGCATACATATGTATACATATATATATACTATGCGTGCGTATGTATATGATATTATGATCAAACTGTAACCTAATTAATAGTCATATGGTTGATACGGTTTTGCGTATACTTTTTATGCATGTAAGTTTTACAGTAATAATTTCAAATTATCGGCCAAAATATGGGGATTGGGGGTGCTATTATTATATTATATAGTAGAAGCACTTTTAGCTGCAACCCTGGCTGACTAGTTCCAAGACGTTAGAAATGTTGAAGATTTTTTGATTTTTTTTTTCTTTTACATATAATTTGTTACTACCAAGATTAATGTCACCATCTTAGCGATTTTAATTTCAAAAATAATATACAAATTGACGATTGTATTATAAAAAAAAAAATCAGAAATGATTGTCAACTATACAGACATCAAACTCAGCTTTTAACTTAGCTAGCACGACTCAGTTAAGAGTTATGATAAAAAAAAAACAGGACACAACGCCGAGTAATAAGTAGTGCGATTTGCACCATACTTTAAAAGACTTACAACCACAAAACATGTCCATAAAACTAAGGAAACTCACGTAGCACAAGAGGTACCTACATCTAGTAATTCCTACCAAGAGTGATCCTAAAGAATCTAAATAGGTGCACCGGAGCTAGTTATATTAATACAATATTAAGAACTCTAAAAAAATGTATTTTATATATTTTATTTTATTGAACAAAAATTGTAATTTATAAAGAGGAATCAACAGTACGATGTTTTCATTTGTTCTATCTATATTCTTTATATAATCATTTTAAAATATACTGGACTTGTTTTTTTGTTCTAGGGAGCTGGTGAGTGTTGAGGATTTCACTCAAATGTTTGCCAAAAGAAAATTATACTTAAATTGAATTAAAGTGTACTTTATGAAAATGGTTTTTTTTTTACCAATAACCTAATTATTTTTATAATATTCATAATATATTTAAACTACAAAATCTGTAGTATATATACATAATATATATAAAAACAAAATTACACTAATGGATTTAAACTGTCAGTTGTATAGGGTAATAACTGATTAACCAAGCTTGCTTACCACCTTTTTTCATAATGTTTGATAACTATAGGAAACAACTCGTTAAAATTTTGATTTACATATAATAATTACATCAACATTTTCAAAAAACAATCTGCTTAAATTTAAAGTAAAAACATTTGGTTCTTATTAGAACAACGGTAGCTATTAGATTGTGTCTTAACATCATCTTCAATGATACAAAAAAATCTCAAGCATACGAATATACACTGATCTTAAAGTACATAATATGTACTAATAGGTATTCAAAAATTCCAAAAATCAGATTTTTAGATTCTGAGCGGAGCGATGAATGTATTGATTTTACAATGATGTGTGTTTTTTTTTATTTTTTTTTTGTGTCTGTCATCACCTTTTAGGACAGTAAAAGTGCTTGGATTTTCTTCAATAGTAAGTTTTCTGATAGGAAAGTGAATCTAGTTGATACTTTGGGGGGTCAAAAGTAAAAATTTCCCAGTAGTTTTCAAAAGCGCCGTGAAAAACAAAAGAAAAATTAAGGAAAAACGGGAATTTTACGCAAAATCTGTATTCGATAAAATCGATTTTGGTTTTTGGTGCAACTCAAAAACAAATGACCGTAGATATTTGAAAATTTCACTGAATGTTTATATTAGCATTTTCTATACACCATGAAATTTTGAAAATAATTTAACTCTTTTTGAGCTGTTTACGGACATTGTCAATTTCCATTTTTTTTAGTTTTCTTTTCTTTAAATATCAATAAAATTTTATTTGTTGGGTAAAAAGTGTGAAAATTTAATATAAGGCTCCTGATATATTGTTCTAATAGCAGTTGAAAAATATTAAAAATACATAAACACAATTTTTTTTATAAGCGTTTAAAGTTCATATTTTGACAACATTTATCTAATTTATAGTTTAATAATTATTTTGTAGTTAAAAATTTATAAAATGTTCAATTTGTATAGCTAATGATTGAAAATTGAAAACAAGGTTCCACGTAAATAGGTTATATGTAAATTACATTATTCACAATAATATCATCAAATATACTTGGTCATAGGCTGACTGACCGTTTTCGCTCAGAATCGTTTTTCTTATACAATGATATTATATCATTGAATTCAAATTTAACACCATCCAGTACAGTGACCCACTTGTAACCTACTGTACAGCAGAGCGATATCCACTTACCCACCTTTTCATAACTACATTATACAAGAAAATGGATGACCATGCTTGGTGAATCACCCTGTACAAATGTACAATACGCCAAAGAAGAAAGAAGTATAAATGTATAATATGACGAATTAATGAAATACTTACTCAGCTAGGTATTTATTTCGTATGCATTACACTCCATGATGTATATTGACAAGTATGCTTGAGGTCATGAATGTAAGACTGTGGAGCGGGACCATGTTATTATCCATGTTTTCATCTCTTTTAAAAATAATTTGTGACGTATTTATTGAATTGTTAATTTGGCCTATAACGTATAAGCATTAGTGTTTCAGATTACGGAAACTAATATACATATCATACATACAATATCTTATAAATTAAAAAAAAAATTGAATAATAACCGATGCATATTAATAGTGAAAACAATTAATATAATATTTATTTTGTATTTTGTATTTTTTAAATACAAATTTATTTAATTTTTGGGTCAATGCCTGAACTGTTTATTTTGACTCCACTTTAATCCCTAATCATAGCTGTCGCCTGACCTACATAACATATTATACACATATGTGTGTGTGGATATATTATATATAATATATATATTTATACATTATAATATATGGTAAATATGTATTTTAATGCCTTTGTGTCATATATACACTGCTGCTGCAGTTTGACGAAGTCTATTATGCAGCTAATATTTAATTATTACTCAGTGGAAAATCCCATGTGCCGGAAAAATTTTCAGGTGCTTAAGCAATTGCAGTGTCGGTCTGGCTCATGATTGGGCCCCAAATCCTAATATCAATTAAAAAAAATTCAATTGCGTTTTAATACATTGCAATAAAGTTATTTTATTTTTTATTATAATAATAATTTATTACTTGAAAATAATAAATTACTATTTTGTTCTCCGGACACCGTGACTTGCCTGAAGAAAAATGCCGCCCGTGGACCGATGTTTGAACCAGCAGACGCCTTAGTTCATTCGCCCACTCCGTCCCCTAAATTATAAATTATATATAGGTATAATACTATCTAGTTTGTTTACATTTATTGGTGAAAGGTCCTAACATAAGGACGAAGAAGATTTTTTTCCTTTTTTTTATTCTTATTAGATTTTGCTTTTCGACTATATTATAATATAATACCAATACAGTTGTTTTATTTCCTTTCTCGTTCGTCCTTAAAAATGTCACCACCACACGGTCGTTTTGTATTAATTATGATTAGTCATTCATATTATAAGTACCTTGACGATTGTTTATATTTAAAACATTTAAATGCTTAATAATTAAATAATAAACAATATACAATCTACAAAAAAAGACAACAACAAACACACGTTTTAATAATCTTTTAGTTCTTGTGCATTATTACCAATATAATATAGTTTAATAGAATAATATACTTTTCAGTTAAATCAGATAGATTACATTACTGTATATTCATTATACATTACCTAAGTATATACCTACGATGATATAATATTAGTTTGATAGTAATGCATTTAAAAATAAAAACATTAAACAATGCCAAATGGTCTGTAACTACATATAATAAAATATATGTGGGTACATATTACACATTTGAACAATATTATACAATATGGAGTTATCTATTTACGTAAGACACTGATTATTTCAAAAAAATTTAACTTTTTTAACCATATTTCTTTTCCATTTTCGGAAAATAATGATATTTTTTACTCTTTTAAATGGAAACACCAACCTTTTTCATATTTGTAATTATTATTCCGCCAAACCAGAATATTATTCGGAATATTTTGATCTATAAAAACCAAGTAGAACAAGAAGCTTATTATTCATAAGTAAGTATTTAACGTTTTGTCGAGCGGAATAGTGGACACACATTTTGCGGGGTACCTTTGTACCACTCCACTCCACGCATCTGAACTTTAAATACTTAAAAGTCATAAGGTTATTCTACAAAATTCAAAATGCTCCTCATTATTCTGCATGTACATCGTCATTAAAAAAAGTAAAAAGTAAAAATATTATAACGATGAAAAAATAATTTTTTTTAGAAAAGTTTGATAGGTACATTAACAACTTAAAATTATGTAAAATAAATAAATATTTTCAAAAACGTCAATAATTTCTGAAATAAACTTACGTCAAGTTTATCATTTGGTATATTACCTGAGTTGCAAAGGTCGCATTATACTGCAGCTGGAGTGCTGTGTTATATTAACACTCGTGTCGAGGTTCGTGTTTAAGTATGATTTCCACACAGCTATAATGATAACATTACGTGCAGACACGTGACCGTATTGTATATAATAATAATTGTTATCATTTCCAAGTCGAGAAAATTATGTGAGCTGCCACTACGTTCGTTATCTGCTACACCTGCAACCCTATCTCATACTATACATATATATTATATTACTACATAAATTATATATTATTATTATTGTAGGATAAATTGCACTTTTATTTCTGTACGTGCACTCCGTCGCATCTGTATTACCGCTTTACACTCGAACCATCTGTTGACTGATTATAACCTGTACTACAGTGCAATTATGATAACTAAAAACATACTCAGATTTATACACATTTGGAAGATGGTTGACATATATAAATTAACTAGATAACATTATATTTACATAGATAAAAAAAATATGACAATTTAAAGTTTCTAATATTTTTTTATATATTTTTATATCTATGAAAGTGGGTAGCTTAATTTCTATTAAATAATCATCTTCAAACTCTTCAATAATAATCATATATTACTATTTATTATACATTAATAAAATATCAAAATACATTTTATATTTATATAATAGTAACACATGTACCTATGGTTAAAATTATATTATTGTCCAAAGGCACCACCACCATGATTGTTAGGGGTGGTTACCCGATTTTTCTTTATGGGGTGTGTAGGATAATTGATTACGAGCTTAATTGTGTGAAACCAAATGGGTTATTTCTAAATACTGTTACTACTTAATTATGTTATATTGAATCTATTTATATACAAAATAATACATATAGCTTACAGATTAACTATTCAAGCATAATCTAAAAACTAACTATTTTTTTTTTTAATTAAGAGCAAAATATTTCAACATTGTAAAAAAAATAAGTAGATGTATTGAATGCACACGGGTTAATTGCATATTTTATTAAAATGTATATATTTTAGGGCCCATCACTCCAAAATATAAAATTAGCCTCCCAAAACACTGCACACTCTTTATAATTACTATGAAAATGGTCACTTGGAAGTTTAAATATATTTATAATTACTCATTAAAATATAATATATAATGTGATAATCAAACCATTAAAACATAATATATAGAAGGTGTAACAAAAAGATCTGAAAAATGAAATAACTTTTGTTACAAACAATATGTAATAACATTGTATATAATACAATTTATAGGCGCTTTCAAGTTTCGCTATACAAGCATACTTACAATATAACATTTTTTATTTTTGGTTTTTAATACTAAAATAAAAATAAAAATTCAAATCATATAATTTTTAAATCTATATTTTAAACAATTTTTATAATGATAATGTTTATTTAAGTTGAGTAGTTCATTTTTTAGAATTTTTTAAAACTTCAACATTTTTTTGATGTAAATTAATTTGAAATGTAATAACTTTTTTCAAAATAATACTTTTGCGAATTTTCAGTCATAAGTATATTTGATTTCTTAAATTATTTATTACACATATAATTTTCATAATTGCTATCACACGTTTAACTAGTATCAATTTTTTATTTTTATTTGTCAGGTCATTCTGTTACACACTGCAGTATATGCGTGGAAACATATTTAAGAAAGTCAGTTAAAATATTGTTTTAATATAATTTATATTTTATTCAGATAAATAATACAAAGCTCTTGAAAAAAATGGAAACGAGGCTATATCCCCCTCTCAAAAAAAAAAAAAATCAGCCTATTAGTTACTACTTATTATTAAGGTCTGTTGTGCATCGATCATACGACACCGCGGTACACAACTATATACACGAGCAGTTTTCGTTTATATTGTGTTCCTAAGTTTGATTATTGTTTTGCTGACGATTCGCCCGTCTATTTTTTATATAAAATATGATATCATTAGAGGTGGCGCCTACGTTTACACCAATAATGACTTTGTCGGTTTGTCAATTGTCACATATAGCTCATGGCATATATTTATAAATCTTTATGCCGATAGGTACTTCGTTCTCTAATTACGTGTGTGGTTAATTCATTAAGGTAATTGACACATTCGTTTGTTTGGTTCTTGTATTTTTTTTTCGTATTAAAGCTGTATGCGTACTTACCGTTTTGCGGTCCTATTTTCCTAAGCATCCTTAGATAAAACAAAATCGAAAAAAAATATCATAACAGTAAATAATAAATATAGATACCTTTAATAACATACTAGAAGCGAAATTTATTATTTCAAATATACATAATATACGATCGTATTATAATAACGAGTATTTCGTAAAAGGATATAGTATTGTAGGATACCCCTTATACACATTCGTTGTCGTACTATAATTGCAGTGAATCACACACATTTTAATGTTTTACACTTAGGTTAGGTAATAGCCAATATAGGTATCTGGTGTACCTACGTATACCATATGGCATGTGTACCGCAATATATAATAATAAAACGTACAGTTTTGTTTCAATAAAACCACCGGCAGATGCGTTATAATATTATATTATTGGTTATCGTCTATAATATAATATATATTTATGCCTACTTTGGAGAATTACCCTCATATGGCTTGGCTATAATATGGATTTTGGATTTCGGATATACAAAAACGATAACGTTATCCGTTTTATCTTTCCGCACGACATTTTACGTCGACGTCGACGTTTTACGCGTAGGTAGGTGCCTATTATAAAGCCGACACAGAACTCGCAACGCAGTTTTTCATTATTTATAATATTATTATACAATAGCAATATACCACATAATAGTGTGTACATGTATAACAAAATATGATAAGAAAAGTGAAGAAAGAATGGCAAGCTCCTAGTTTTCCTCGCATTCGCGTTTTTCGATGCATAAAATATCGTATTGCACAATGTATTACTATTATTATTGCGTGTAGTGGGATCTATGTATTAGGTGTATGATATTATTATATAAACGTGCACTGCGTGGACTGCAAGCGAATCCGTTCGTATCGCCCCGAAAGCGTTTTCGTTGTAATTTCGGCGTTGAACCCGTTTTCCGTCACGCCAAGCCGCCAACCATTTAGGATCGTTTATTTTTGTATTATACAAACACGGAGCACATATAAATATATATATTAAATATTTATTTCAATCATATTGTTATCAAAACGTATTACACACACAACACACACACACACACACATATATATAGTACAATATACAACGAACATTGCACAACAATAGGAATCCAAATATCGCTGAGGATTAGGTGAATAATAATAATAACAATATTATGGTGGTCTTAGGATTTCAATATCGCGGTACGCATAATATATTATATATTATACGACGTGTATATAGGTTAGGTATATATATTTATATATTATATACGTAAGTGGTATTCGTTCGAGCCAATATCGATGCACATAATATATTATATAACATAATATAATATAACAACGTATTCATAATACATTATACTATTATAATTTGTGTAGACATTTATACTATAGAGTATATAGACGAGACGGGGATCAAAATATTTTGGTTGTGGTGTTGTAGCCCCATCGCCATATTAATACATGTATAAACACATAAATTAATGTATAGATAACAAACCGTATATTTGATAATATGTAAGGAATATTATAATTTAAGTAGGTACCTACGCAAAATCTAACACCCCCTCCCCACGCTACATAGGTTTGCTAATGACGATATATTATGCTGTGTGGTGTGTATATGTATGTATGTATAATATAATATAATACTCACATATTATTGTATACGCTGCAGCCGATGATAATATAGTGGAATGCGTTTTCCGTTTCAAAAAAACAAAAATTATTGTTTGTATTTCTCTTCAACACTCATTATTATTACAGTAAAACGTAGAACAAAAAGAAAAAAATGTATAAATTCACCTAGCTACACGAATAATGTCGTACAATAATAATTATTTAGTAGTATTTTTTTTTCATATATAATATATTATAATATAAAATACACGTTACACAAAACGATTATACATTGCGTATGTGGAAATAATATTCTATACACGATGTTATTCATTAAAATAATAATAATAATAATAATAAAAAAAACATGTACACAATATATAGGTATATCACTATAAATTGAACGACCCTACAATTTTTATTGACTTTAAAATAATTTTAGAAATACATATTACTTATTACACGTAAATAAAAATGAAAACCTGTGGATACAACACAATATGTTTCCTTAAAAATAATAAAACATTGTCACAAGCTTGAACGGTCCTGATTTTTTGAAATTTACTGATGTATGTATAATGTATATATATACTGTATACCATACAATAATATAGGTATAGACCGCGGCATACACTTATATTACAAACAACTAATTAATCGACAACGTTTCTATTCAATATTTCAAACCAATTTACCGTCATAGTTTCTCACGTTCCGAAAATTCAAAGAAATTCTACGAGTTCCATAAAAAAATGTAGAAAAATTGTTTATCGATTGTTTTAGATATGAGTATATTGTATATAATATTATCATGTATGTAATATATTATAATGAATTGATTTTCGATGTTGTACATGAATGATTATTCTCTGAGAAAATTACGATTTTATACTATTATTATATAATATTTACTATTTCAAGAAATATCTAACTCTTGTAATCTTGACGTTTTGATGAAATAATTAAAATTCTGAGATCTATTTTAAAAATCGTGTCAAGATTTGTGTAAAAAATGTCTCGTCGCTTTGTATACGTCGGTAGGTAAATACTCGTTTCGGCAATCATCAAAAAATATATGAATGAATATTTTCCTACGCTTGTTAGTATTTTCTAGCTGCAGGCTGGTAGGTGTATAATATTTTTTACAAAACGGAAACATGTGATTTATTATAATATATAATATTGGACTAGGCAAATGGATCTATATTATTGTCGTAATAATATTCGTAAATTATAATAATATAATATATACTCAAAAACTAGGTATTCAAATATACATTATGTGGGTATCGTATACACACTGTACAAAATACGCATAATTATAATATACATACCGTTCGTATATGAAACAAATGATAATAATAATAATAATAATAATAATAATATGATAGACTTACACAATACATATTATGTTATGTTCATTTAGTACACAAAAAGTTAGGGCGTAGGACAAAATAATAATAATAATATACATTGCACGTCAGGGATATTTTTTAGCGGCGAGAATTCGAGGCAACCGTATGCGTATATACAGAGTGAGCCACAGAAGATGCGGTTATACCGCGATACGCGCCCTATGTACCGCGGTGTAAGCGGCAATCCACTTTGCAATACGGATATAGGTCAGCAAAAAGTCAAACGACAATATTGGTATAATATGTAAGATGGGTGGGTGGGCAACGTTCTACATGTGGGTGCGACAGACAAAACGAAAATACCCACCACGATGATGGTCTTGCATTTTTGAAATAATGGGACTCGTCTCCGTATAGGATTAATAAGTCCACAGAAAAAATTCTAAATCTCGGAATTTTACGAAGTTCAAAATATGTAGGTCTTCGGATGGCCCCATATAATATATAGAGTGTCCCACAAAGTACGCATTTATAGAATATGGCGACATTTTTAAAATATTTAGTTGGTACCACTATGGTTCTCGTCATTTTTATTATATACTAATTAGTAGTTACTCCGTTTTGTTTCTTATTTGCGGTGGTAAATACATAGAAATAAATGCATTTTCATTAAAGATTCTAATAATTTATTTATTTTTCAAAAAGTACATAGGTACTTTATGGGATACCCTGCATATAATATCTATATATACCTATATTAATCATTTCTATTCGACTGTGTGAAGGGGATGGGAGGCATTTAGAGAGGTATGGGGGACGTCGGCGTCAAACCACATAATATATTTATACACAACTCACACAATATGTACAAAACACGTAAATTATTTACACTTATACAATACAGGGTGGGTTTTCCGGGTTTCTTGCATTAACCTTATAGGGAAACCGCGGTAACACACCCCTTTGGTACTTATACACGATTTTAAGCTAATATACACAAAATGCAAAATACGTACAAACCACGACGACGGCGCAGGCGAGCGATTAAAGCATGGCAGCGGTGGCGGCGTGCATTTGCGCCAACTCGGCGTGTTGCTTGACGGTCCGGCCACCGCCGTCCACCTGCTGCTGCTGCTGTTGCTGCTGTTGTTGCTGCTGCTGCTGCTGGTGGTGGTGGTGGTGGTGATGCTGTTGCTGTTGCTGCTGCTGCTGCTGCTGCTGGTGGTGGTGGTGAAGATGATGGTGGTGGTGTAGTTGGTCTTCGACTAGGTTGTCGACGCCCGCGTCCACCTCTTCATCGTCTTCGTCACCGTCATCGTCGTCGTCGTCGTCGTCATCGTCACCATCACCGTCGCCGTCAACTTCGTCACCACTGTCGGCACCGCCCGCGACAGACGCACCGCCGTCGCCGTCATCCATTTCCTCTTTGAAGTCCAACAGGTCTTCAACCGTGTACCGGACGCTCCCTCCGGTCCGCTCTTCACGTCAGACGGGCGTCCGCGTGCCTTCGCTGCCGGAATTCCCGCCGCCGCCACCACCGCCTCCTGCGCCTTGTCCGCCGCCGTACTGTTGCTGACAAGACGACGACGACGATGACCGGTTACCGCCGTTGGCCTGTGCCTGCAGCGAACCCGGTGAACCCGCGGGCTGGTAACCGCCAAACCCGGACGCGTGCTGTTTGGCCTTGAGCCGGAGGCTGGCGATGCTGCTGGACATGACGTTGCATGGCTCGGCCGGCCGGTGGTGGTACACGGAGTACGGTGTGGTGGGTGGACAGTACGGTGGCCCGTTCTGCGGTGCGGGCGTCGGCAACATGGACCCGGCCGCCGAAGTGGCCGCATTGAAACAGTTGACCGGCGCCTGGTGGTGATGATGGTTCACTGTGCCCAACGGGTTCACCGACCACGGGAACGTCTTCGATCCCAACGGGCTCGGCACCTGCGTGATATACGTCGACATATTTATTATTATTTGTAATACTAACATTTATCATAATGTGTGTGCAGGTAAACAAGTTAGAAAAGCATACTCTTCGAGCGTGCTAAATTCTCGGTTTCTAAACGTACCTATATTTTAATACAACGCAATAAACTATAATTCCATGTACGAATGACGAATTATAAAGAATTCGGTAACCTTTATATTTTAGTACTGATATTTTTAATATTTACCAGTATGAATCTATATTAAATACTCAATTGTTGGTAATTTCTTAACACTGCCTAGTATAATTTTACTTTGAATAGAACCGTAGTAAAATCTTAACACTGCAAACAATCGTAACTATATACTTAATGAATAACTTTATATTTTATATTAATAATTGTAACTATATAACTAACGGCCGGATGGGCATGACGAGGATATAACTTATGTTTAGAAACCGAAAACGACTGTTATAGTAGTATAATATTGTGGTCTACGGAGTGATTTTATTTTATAATATAATTTTAGTTTAAACAAATTTTGACGAAAATTCAATATCTTCCAGCCAATTATACAATAATATTATGCCTATTTTTATCAAGTGGTTACACACATGGACAGTGCCAAAGTATGTTAAAATTAATGGAAAAACGAATACTAAAAATCGGTCAAACGTGTTTCTAAAAATTCAGCACCAGAATATAGGAAATGTATGGTATCGTATGCCGCCGCTTGCAAAAAGTAAATATATTTAAAAAATCAGTAATTACGAAATAAAAATTATATAAAATAGACCGGAAAAACATACGAGCGTATACCGCGTAAAAACGATCGTCACGAACGCTGATGACCATTTTTTTAAAAATATTTTGATCGATTACTGTATAGAAAAGGGTTATAAAATTCTCACCTTGGTTGCCCAATTGTTGTACGACGTGTAAGCTGTACTGTACAGCGAGTCTGTGTCAGTGAATGGTTGCATGAGGCCGTTGAATTGCGTTCCGAACCCGTTCTTAAAGTCCACAGCCGCAGCCGCTGCGGCGTTCATCGCATTCCTCTCGCGTTTCCGCCACTTGGCCCTCCGGTTTTTGAACCATACCTGTGTACCATAGAAAATGTCTTCAATAAGTAGGAATAGTTTTCACACAGGTATTTTAAGACAATTGGTTTTTTTTTAATTCTTTTCGGTTTTAATATATTATAAAAAAAATATTTTTTCTTTAGTCGCTTTCCGTTACATATGAAATTGATTGTCGAATGACAATTTCTACGACTTGGCCATCTTATGTCTAAATAATATTTAATATTATAAAATACGGAAGGTATGAATAACATGTCTAGAGATGCTTTCGATTTTAATAATCCGATCGAGCGCAGCGATCTTTAATTGATCACCACGTTTGGTATAGGTGGGACATAGGCATATATGCGCACTTGACAATTTTTTTTTTTAATTCGCTTGTGATCTAAGAATTGTTCCAAAAATAATACCTTTAGAAGATGGAGATGGGCATATCTGTCTATATTGACTTAAATACTTCGAAATTATCGTTGCTAAGTTTGTCGTTCCAATTAATGACTTTTAATTTTTTGGGGTATCACCGTTCCTAAGTTTTCTTCCGTTCCTGTTTTTGCTGTTCCGCGGTATGTCGGTTCCAAGTAATGCTACATAAGTATATAACATGTTCATAATACATTATGTTCATATCGTATAATTGCATTTCGAGTCGTAAAAAATTCAAGTTGGAAATACCTAACCGAAACCTTGATTCGACATAATTTGACGAACTAAAACCGCCACGGGTTTAGTCCCTGCAGCATGACTGTATATAATAAATCAGTTGGCAGGCCTTATTATTATGTATAATAATACAATATAATATATAGTTTAGCTGACGCGCGTTTATTATTTTTATCCGTCTGCCATACGGTTCCCGTCTCGGCCGGGGTTAAGGGATAAAACGAATTACAATAAAAACATGATGCGCTCGACTAATAATGTCTTTGATTTATTCTACCGTGTTTATAACACTTGTGTAATATTTATGTTGCGGGAATCGCTGTTTCCTACACGATGCGCACGACAATCATGCAGGCCTCGCGAGCGTCGCATGATTACCGTATGCAACGGCGTATATTATACACGATGCGCGTGATAGCGACTATGCAGTTATGCAATACCCGATAGCGCACGATATTACTCGGTAGCTCGGTAACTCCGTGTAGCTAAGCGATTTTACCAGGGAAATGTGCACATTTTATTAACGGCCAGTTCAACAGGTTTATGCGAAAATATGCGAACGCGTGCAAGGCGGCGCGATGTATAATAATATAATAAATCAGATACATTCGTCGTCGACGGGGGCAGGGTATACAGGTTAGGTACAGAAAAAAGTATATCATCAGAAGAAATTGTAAACTCGTAACTCAGCAGTTATATTGTTTTACTATCTACATCAAACACTTTTTTGTTTAGTGTAGTACCTTATTACCTACAGGCAACAACCTACAACCTACCTATGTATTGACAATTTCTGTTATTATCATTTATACGGTCTTATGGATCATCTTCGCACTATACATCATATAATATATTATATAGACACTGATATAGCGATATTATATATAAGCGTCTAACAATTAATTACAATTTGTGATTTTTTAAATCTATCTCAACAACTATCCCGCAGTAGTACAAATATTGAAAACGTCAAATAAATACGGGATTACTTGCAGCTATGTAGGTAGATAACTACCCAATTTTTATAATATTATTATATTATTTCTAATATACATTTCACACTTGTTTAAACAATTTCTGTATGTATCGAAACGTAGATTATTTCCAGCTTTCCATCGTAATCATATTATACTATTATTCATGATATCAAAATCATTTTTAGCGGTTTGGTTAGCGGGGAGATCGGGGTGGGATGTCAACTGCTGTCCAGACGCCGTCGGCAGCCCCTAGCAGTACGTCGCTGCGCGGTATTTTTGCCTCAAGTCTTTGTGCGTACGCCGTACCATATTATATAATAGTATAATAATAATAATAAGCACGTGATACGGTCTTTTGGAAATCTTTTGACGTGCACTCGTCGCGGGAAAACGGGCGCGGCGGATCCGTCGTTGCTTCCGCCCCCTCCCCCTCTCATCCCTCCCACCGAACCCGCCACGGCAACGGGACGTCATTAATCTTGGACCCGATGGGCCGGCCATAACGCGAGCGCGGCGGATACCGCAGCCAACGCCGCGGAAGGATAGGACCGCAAGAGCGGCGGCGGCGGTGATGCTGCTGCAGCCACAGCATCCGACGGTAAATAACGAGCCCCCGACGGGCGCCCGGCGTTGTCAGCATCAATCAGAAAGCTCGTTAATCTTTATTACCTCTCCACCGCGCACTACCACCCGTGCACAATATATATTATATTAAATGGATATATATATATATATATATATAGATGATGATGACGGCGGCGGCGATGATGGGTGGTCGTGAGGTGGTCGCGTTGCTGCAGGGTACACCCCGCGGCACCACAGTTGTGAATACCCCCCCCCCCGCTCCCCACAACCACGATATATATTATATTATTAAAGTACATAATATTATGTATATTATATATTATTATAATATGCGATTGATATGATAATACCTATACTTTATTATCATAGAAATAATATTTTTACGACCCGTGATATACAGAGCGATTGCAGTGAACGTGAGTCCGTTGTATAACGTATGGATATAAGGTACCTAACCTACGAATTTTTATAAGTTACACTGCGGTATAATAAGCGAGATTTTATTTCGCAAGGAATTTTATTATACCAAAGTATATATAGGTATACCTATAGTTCACAAGCTCAATACAAATCCCTGCAATTCAGCAAATTTCAGCTTGGTAGTGTGCTGTTTTCAGTTACGACACACGTTAGAACTTAGAAGAGGGGTATTGCACTCGTAATAGAGGGGTTGGACTAAGGTTATCTGATGTAAACCTATAGGTATAATCGGTGAACGGGTCAATATAATATTATGTAGGTAACCTATAGGGAACGATTCATTTACCGGTTTATACCAGCATAACGTTTTGTATGACATTGTATTGGTTAAAAATAAATAAAATAGTACTTATAAACATTTTATAACAAAGACTGAAGATTAATAAATATTAATAATCACATTAATTCCAATCAGTCGAACACACGAACGCCCATGATAGATTAGTTTGAAGGATCGACGGTCGTATTGAACTGCGGTTTGGTATAACTAGTTTATCAAAAATAGATACTTGGTCACCTTATCTGTTACATTTTTTTGCGATCGGAACAGTATACAAGAAAATCGGATTTCGATCGACTATAGGTATAAAATATGAACAGTACCTAAAAACGTAAACAGAGACTATGGACTAATTATAAAACATACACTATACATATTGGCGATAAGTCTTAAGTCCCTACAAATAATATTTTTTGAATTGCCGCAAAATAAATAAAATCTTTATTTTTTGTTAAAATAAAAAATAATTGCGACAAATTGCGTACTTTAAAGTTAAAATTTGCGATTATTTTAAAAAAAACTGTGAATTTTCTACTTTTGACCCTAAATATAGTACCATCCTAATCCAATTCGTTACCCGAAATCACTCTCAAGACTCAAAGGTATTGAGATCAAAGCATATTAACCTACAATTTACTGAACATAAAAAGATGACGTTTCATAAAAAAAAACCCCCCGTAATTGTGAAATCAATACTTCTACACTTCACTCGGAATCTAAAACGGATACATAATAATATGTATTTTATAAAATAAAGTAGTCGTAGGTGCGCTTTCTTCCGCGGAGGATCTTCGCACCGGCAGCTACTATTATAAAATAATATGCATATACCTATAGGTATTATTATTATTATATCATATGGTCGACCGGATTTTTCGTTTCGAATTTCTGATCGCGCCGTTTATCGGAACCGACATGGCAATAGCAAAATACGACGATACGCGTTATATTATTATTTCCATTATAGTATTATTATTATGTAAATCGCAGCCTCCCGTCGATGCGGGCAATTTTTCATTACACCGGATTACACGAGTCAATAACACATCGCGAGGAATAGTAATATCAAACGGTATTTATCGTAATGTATAATCGTAGTACGGCGGCGGGTATAATGCGTTAATTTAAACGGATTTAGCGGACTATTAATGCGCTCGCGGAATATAAATATAATAATAATATACACACACAATAAATATATAAATAACAATGTAACGCGCGTGTGTACACATAAATGCCGGCACGTGTACGTATATATTAATAATAGTATATATATACAAGGGATGAGGGACGAGGGATATATATGGGAAATAAAATATCGGAAAAATGATTGTAATACCGTTCGGCGGCCGATCGGTATATGGTGTTGGTATAAATATATGTACGCACGTATTATAATATAACATTATTCTACACACACGTCGTGTACTCGGTACGCGTTTTAAAATCTCGTCGGGTCATAAATTGATTCTTTTGCCGTCACGTCGGCGAGAGGGACCGCGGCCGGAGCGTATAGTAAAATACATCCCTCCATAATATAATATTAGATATTATTATTATATTTTGCCGGCGGGAACACTGCACGACGAAATATATATTATTATTATACATATTATATACTGCTCGCACACGACACGGCGTGTACAGTGTATAAATTATACGTTTGATTGTGCTGGTGTGCGGGTATATATGTGTGCGTGTGGGTGTGTGGGTGTGAGCCAGTGGCAGTGCCGCCGAGTGCTGATCGATTAACAACAGCCGTGTAATCCGCGGTGGAGCGCGCGCGCGCCCGCCGAGGTGCGCGCCTCGTTTTTCGCCGACGCACGAAACCGGGGCGACGGACCGCATATAATAATATCATTATACTTATTTTATACCCGCATTTGTAGTTATCATTATTTTCTTACAATTATTGATTTTTGCAATGCGCTAAATATATTTATTTTTTTTTAAAACTTCTTCAATTTAAAAAAGGTGGGTAAGTGGGTGTCGCTCTGCTGTACAGTAGGTTACAAGTGGGTCACTGTAATGGATGATGTTAAGTTTGAATTCAATGATATATTATCATTGTATAAGGAAAACGATTCTGAGCGAAAACGGTCAGTCAAACTATGATGTTACTAAGTATACTTGATGATATTATTGTGCATAAAGTAATTTATATATAACCTATTTACGTGGAGCCTTGTTTTAAATTTTAAATCCTTAGCTATAAAAGTTGAACATTTTATAAATTTGTAACTACAAAATAATCATTAAATTATAAATTTTGTCGACTATTGTAAAAATATATCAGGAGACTTGTATTAAATTTTCACGCTTTTTTACCCAACAAATAACATTTTATTGATATATTTTATAAAAAAAAAAAACGAAAAAAATCGAAAACTGACAATGTCCGTAAACAGCTTAAAAAGAGTCAAATTATTTTCAAAATTTTATCGTGTATAGAAAATGCTAATATAAACATTCAGCGAAATTTTCAAGTATCTACAGTCATTCGTTTTTTAATTACAATAAAATAAGGAAATCGTTACATGAGAAATCGAGTAAATATCAAATGTTGGAAAAATATGAATTTCAAACGCTCATAAAAATTTAATTTGATTTACTTGAAAACATTTTTTTTTTGATAAAGGTAGGCAAACTTATGGGTAATCTTGTATTACATTTTCAAATCTTAGATTTAAAAAGAAAAATTTTTATGAATTCTCAATTCAAAATAATTTGCTAATTTTCGTGATTTTTCCGTGTTTTATCAAGATTTGAACTTTAAATGCTTATAAATAAAAACGGTGACTAAGGATTTTTAATTTTTTTCATCCGCCTTCTATTAAATTTTCAAGCTTTTTTACTCAACAGATAAAATTTTATTGATATTTATGGAAAAAAAAACTAAAAAAAATGGAAACTGACAATGTCCGTAAACAGCTCAAATAAGTAAAAATATTTGGAAAATGTTATGGTGTATAGAAAATGAAAATATAAACAACCAGTGAAAATTTCATGTATCTACGGTCATTTGTTTTAAAGTTATAACAAAAACCAAGTTCAATTTTGTGAAAAATCGATTTTGCGTAAAAAGTCCCGTTTTTCTTTAATTTTTCTTTTGTTTTTCTTGGCGCTTTTTAAAATTACTGGGAATTTTAAATTTTGACCTCCCCAATGCACCAACGATATTCACTTTGCAATCGAAAAAGATACTGAAGTTGAAAATCGAAGCATTATTTCGACTACTTATCGTGTACACAGACACAAAAAAAAAATAAAAAAAATATATTAAAACACACATCATTGTAAAATGTATTGATTTTTTATTTCATTGTTCCACTCAGAATCTAAAAAGAATACATAATATATTTCATTCGTATGCCTGCAGAGTTCTGTTTGACTATAATTGTAATTTCAAATCACAAGGAAATTTGACGATAACGGCCAATGTGGGTCGTTGATAAATTGTCTATTCTTCGATAGTATTTTCCGATGACCGTTTCAGGAAAAGTTACCAAAAGGTACAAATTAATGGTTTCCATTCGAATAACGCGATTTATAGGTACCTAAATGTATAATAATCTGCATAAATAATAATTTAATTCAAAAGCTATAATTTTTGATTTATAACACCTTATCGTTTTTTTTTTAATACTAATAACCGTAACGGATTATAATTATTATGCACAAATTAAATTAAAAAAAATATAGTAGTAGTCGCAAATTGTTTCCGTCTGTGAAATGGTAACACAGTTTACAGTTACAGGTAAATATGGACATATAAGTCACTACAATTGTTATATTTAGCGTTACAGAACTAATGGTATAATAATCACTAGACACAAATTGTCACAAATATCGTTTCACGATATATTATGTTTATATGTTTAAATTTTTTGAATTTTTTAAAGGCGTTTAAGGGTAATTGAAAGGCTAAAAAATATTTTCTCTCCATAGATTCGTAATCAAACTATTTATGCAAATACATTTTAATAATTTAAAAAAGTACCCTTATACATTTTGTATTTAAAAAAAATTATTGAAAATTGTTAGAAAATCGAACATTTGGGTTCCATTTGATATTTTAAATTTAGAAGCATAATATAATACACACCACTTCTCAGAGAAGAATAGTGATTATTATATAGAATTTCACTATTCGTCTCCGTGAATCTTATAAATATAGTTACCTATGTTAGGCTATAAGTGTAAAATATAATAGTAAATCTTTATTTTAGTTTCATTTATTTTGATATCAAAACTAACTACATATAAGATAAACATTTGAAAATATACAACTATAGTTATATATTATATATATATTTATAGGCCTATACGTCTTAATATCTTTTATAAATTATAAGGTATAAAAAGTCGTCAAAACACTAGATACTATAAAACGAAAAGATTTCTACTATTCAAATAAATGTTGAAAAATGAAAATATAATCGTCCAAGTGTATATGATAATATATTAATATTATATTCACACTAATAGATGTCCTATATTATAATAAGCTGTTGTACCTATCATAAAATATATATAATATATAAAACCATAAATATAGAGTATAAAATATATAATAACATGTCTTTATTTTTATACTTCAATGATATTATTTGAAACGTCTATTATTGTTTATATCGAGATCAGCAAAAGTTATTCATAATAGGTACAATGATTTAAAAAAAAGATGTTTGTTTGTTTTATTTGGTTTTCTTTTTACTATAAAGGGAAGTAATACTGTTTTGATAACCAAGGGGACGAGCGGGATTCGGTCTTTGGATATCGCAGGGTGTCAAAATCGATTTAATAATATAACGTGGATTTCTGCGTGCAATAAAACAACGGTTACTGTATAGAATATATATACATGGGGTTTGTCCCCGTGTTTTATTGTGTTTCGGGAGCTTAAGCGTATGATCCTACATGGTGGGTGGGGGTCAATATTGCGAGAAGGGGGTGGCAATGCTTCTGTGAATACCAATAAAAGCGGCTCCCCGTGGAGGAAAGTGTGTGTGTGAGAGAGAGAGAGGAGAGAGAGAGAGAGAGAGAGTCAAAGAGATAGGGGAGAGAGAGAGCGGACTGAATCCGACTTAATTGAACTTGTCCGCGACCATAAGCGAAGTCATTCGTCAAAACCAAAACTTGCAGTCGAACCCCTAGGCCACGCGACCACGCAGCTATTCTAATCCGCGAGCTCCCTGTCCGTGTGGTAATCCCGTGTGTGCTTTGATTACTGCGACACACATACCACCACGGATTCCCCTCTGCCCATTGTGTCCCTTTTGTCGCATCTCAAGTATCTCCAGGCCGTATTATTGGTTTTTGTTTCGGTCTATTTTCCCCAGAGAGTGAAATACGTTACAAGTACGTTTGATCGCGCACCCGTTCGGTATACCGATAACTATATATAATTTCAATTGATAACGTCAATAAAGCTAATTTGTTTGTGTTATATTATTATTGTGTAACTCTTATTCACGCCTAGTTGTATTATATGATGATGGATAATGATCAAAGGCGGCTATATACATGTAGATATAATATACAGATTAGGCATATAATATTCAAGCATATTATATCATATCGTACGAATAAATCGTGATTATTTGTCAGATTATATTTAATAATTATAATATATATTATACATGCCCTAATGGCTCATTGTCCTATATATTTATGTTTTTGTATATTTAAAATATTAAATTACATATTGTATTGAATGTATAATATATTATTATCACATCATAGGTTAAAATATTTATTTGCATATAAGTCTAATATAACATTATACACAATGTGTAATGTCATATACATTTTGTTACGATATTTTTATAAAATATTTATCTTATTTTGAACACAAATATTAAACAGAAAATATTCTTCGTATACATTTCTCGATTTATTTTATACTGTGTGCTTATTAATTTAATTTGCAAATTTTTGAATATTTCGTTTCTAAAATTGGTATTATGTAACACGTTTATCATGATTTATCAGTCAACAATACAATTTAAAAAGTATTTTTGTGGCGACTCTTGTAATGTCGGCAAATAGTAAATTAATTTTACGTCTTGTAAAAATCCTGAATCGATGCCGTTGATTGATTAAGTATTCTATTAAAAAATATATCGACGAAACAAAATATAAATTAAAAATGTCAGAATATCTTTATCATGTCTAGCTTTTGGACGTTCTTCTAAGAACTTATTTATAGTGTTATTTGTGAATACTCGTGGCATTTACGAATCTAAGGTTTGCTTTTATTTATATATTTTTAATTTTCATCTGAAATGAACGGTTTTGCTTTTCAGAACGTGAACAAAATGGCGTTTTGGGTTATAAATCACGTCAAGTGAAGGTGGCCTGTTCTTTCTATCACATAAATCTTCTCTTTTCCCGCAAACGTTTTTATTCATTTTTTATTTAACTAAACCACTCGGAAATTCTCTTCCCTCACTAGATTTTTTTTTTGTGTTTTTGTTATTTTTTCTTCTCTCTCTTGGACTAAATTACAATGAATCATAATTTAAAATATAGAATCACGCACATTTTTAACAATATTGCCTAATATATATACATTTTTTATGATTAAATTTACGAACAATTTTATAACTTTATCAAGTACCAGTATAAACAAGATAAGTACATGAAACTGGTGTGTGTTTATAGATAGAAAACGACGAGTGGTATACCCGCGTTAGTATTTACCAAGTTGTAAAACACGACACTAGAACACGTTTTTTTTTTCTTCCCATTATTTGTCATCATATCTGCCCTCTTATTTAACAGATAACAACAAACGATTACATGTCGTCGGCGTGTTGACTCTTTTGTTGAAAACGACCGACTGATTAGAGTATTTATTGAGTAGTATTTTTGGTTCTTTTTTTTTTTGTAAAGAACGCGGTCAAAAAACGACCAATATTTGTGTTTGTTACACACACGAAAGAGTTACAGTTGCGTGCGGCTAAATAGCTTTGTTATTTTCTTTCCGTATTTTAGTATACTAAAACCTTTTTTTAGAAATATTTAAAAGAACTGAATGAACAAATATAGGAAATAATACACGGAGCTCTTGTTTTTATTAAATATTTAATTTAAATATGTTTAGTTGGTGTATTATAATTTAATATTGTAAGTTCTAAACTCGAGTTAACAATTCAAACATTAGATGCTTATACATTTTAATTTTCATATAAGTTTTAAATTGTAATTTTGATTATATTATTATGTGTAATTTAAGATAGGTGTGAATTAAGTATACGTCTATTGCAGTGTATATTATATATTATATATATAGGTACATATATGTGCAATAAAAGTTTTATTCTTTTTAAACTAAACTGTTTAGAACCAGTAATAGCTGTAGCATTATGAAATTGTTTTTATTTTTGTAAAAACATTTTAACAACTACCAAACTATTAAGATATTTACTAATATTGAAATCTAAGTAATTAATCTATTTCTTCTAATAATAACTACTGCACCATTAAAAATACTACAAAAGAACAACTTCAAAGTCATAATACCTGAATATTGATATATTATAAAGCTTATAATAAATCCCAATCAATGTGCCCACACTCTTCAAACGATAGCTGACTTATAGTTTTACATGTATTTAATATTTATATTAATCGGACTATATTATACATACATATCTAGAGTACCTACCTATACTTTTGAATATAATATTGGACGTTGGATGAAATGCGATCAACTTATTGACATAACTAAATAGTTTACTAATGCGACTAATACCTATTTAAAAGTCCCTTCTGCTAATTGTTTTGTAAAGAAAGTGAAAACGCCTGTATTATCATAAATGTGCGTTTATGAAATCATAGATCATATACGCTACCTACATTTGTAATTAAAATATTATAACAATATTATCGTCAATATAATATTATACACCCTGTGCGCGAGTCTATAATATAATACCTAAATGTATTAGGAATAATTATGATAAGCTCCCAAAATGTGAAAAATTGGCCTCGAAAAAACACCGATCGTGCAGACGTACGGAATGTGCGAGAAAGCTTACGTCAATGTGGCTCGGGGAAATAAAATTTAATTACCCAAACTCAGCGGCGGCGGCACTCGTTAAACGTGTTAAAAAGCCATATTTATGCGTCCCGCTCGATGGGCTTATACGTAAATACGGGTCATATAAAAACAATAATCTCTGTTGAAGTCCAACCCGGTGACCGTATATCAACCAGGAACACAAAATGGCGGACGAAAAATCCAGATTGTCAACCCCCCGGTCGTCCGGCCACCACGCCAGAGGGATAACGCGTGCGAGCTTTACATATGATATATATAAACACACGTATATCAGTATGTGTGGGTGTGTGTGTTTCATGAATGTGTGAGTACTGTGTAGTACAACAACGGTAGGTATTTTAATTTCTAATTTTTCAAATAATATCGATAAATTCTGAATAACTGCGTAATTGTATATACGTTTGGCTCTGTTTTTGGTCGCTTTTATTAATGACCAGAAGAGGGTGTAGGATGGAGGGGCTTTCGGGGTTGTAAAACTAAAAACACACGCACAAAGTCACAGACATTTTCATCATCCTCTCTTGTCATGCTGGGATTTTCAATGTACATATGTGTACATAACGTTTATAATTGGATGGCCGTATATATAAATAATATATATATATATATACCTATTATATACCTATATTTAATACCTCGCCGGTGTCGGTGTTTCCTCGGTGTGCAAATAATGACTATCGATGGTATTTTGCCGACTAATTACATCCAGTAATCTAGGATAAACCTATAGTGGTGAACACAATTCAAACCTAAGTCCCGTGTAAAATGCAAATAATATCATCGTTATCACAGTGACCGCGAGTGCATTTAAAGATTAATTTCAGTCAGTATCTATGTTTTATATAATATCGGTAAATTCTGATCACGGTTCAATAAACCATACCATAATATTATATTATTATATCGACGGTATGGGCTTGATTATTATTATTATTTATTAGTACTCGAAACGATCAGATATTAGAATTACTTAAAATGTACAAACCATAATAAATAATATTAGGTATGATTATATGAATCATAATAATAGGTAGTTATCCAATTTATAAATTGATCGACTATATTGTATAAAACGAGAAACAAAATGTGAAATTACAGTGAGCACTTAATAATGTCGTTGTAACAAATTTAACTTGTAATACAATAATTATTATCTGTTTGTATAATATATAAATTATATCTATAAAACTATTGTGCACAATATTATATTATGATGACGAAGTTCTATATATATAACTCAAATTCAAACTATAATATTATGTAATTTTTCATAGTTAAATATTCACTAGGTAGGTTATAAGTAATCATATTAACTGTTCGTAATTGAAACTATTATTTTTTTTTTTAAGTAAATATCGAGTAACAATATTGTAAATAATATAATTACATTTAAAACATTTTTTAACTGAAGCAGACAAGAAATATTGAAACACACAATTTGTTATAACTATTATTAGATATTAAAACATAGTTGATGTCGGTAATATGATTTGGGAAATATTTTTTACTTTTTACTATAATATATTACAAAATTGTTTAAAAGGATCGGGATTAATTTTGAATAAATAAATAGTAAATCGTATACTTACATAGTATATTATATACAATTGACTATTTACTATTACCTACTGTTCAAAATAAATGAAATAAAATACTAAAAGGATTCGTGATTTAGGGTAAAACACAAAACCTCCCTATATTGGCTCTTGTATATAATAACCTACCATTTCTCTGCGTTCTGGACATGAATACTAAAACAGGGTTCAGCCATTCAGGCCACAGACTGAAAAACTGACAACGTTCGGACACGCCAGATTTAAACGCATAGTGTACATCAGTATTAATATAAACCAAAAAGGATTATCCCTGTAGCAATCCCCTCGCTTTCCGCCAGTAAATGGGTGACTTTGTCCGCGGGTTTTATTTATTTATTTTTTTTTTGTCAATCGGTTACTCATTTTATTCTCCGCATACCCTCGGTCCCCCGTCACTGCTAAAGGGACAATCCCCGGGATTGTTAGGGATCCAAAAACGTTGACGCACTGAGCCTTGTGCAAATCCAATAACCAGTCGGATGATGATAAAAATAATCATTTATACGTTGATGTTAAATAGAAAGTGAAAAAAACCCTCAGTGACCTTATGATGTCTAATTTCTTTCTAATGATGACGGACGAAAAAAAAATCCATGGCAAGGTATACATAATATTACAATAAGCACAGCATTAAGGTACTCACCCTGACTCTGGCCTCTGTGAGGTTCGTCCACATGGCTATCTCTTCCCTGGTGCTCATGTCTGGGTACCGGTTTCTGGTGAACGTGGCCTCCAGTTCCTGGAGCTGTTGCGAAGTGAAATGCGTCCTCTGTCTCCTCTGTCTTTTTGTGTTTTTGTTATTTTTAATGTTGGCGTCTTTTCCGTCGTCGGTGACCACGCCAACTCCCGTGTCTATACCCTCAGTTTTTATACCGGTAGCACCGATCGTGTCCACCCGCCCTGTAAGAAAATTCATATTTTAATGGATTTTATATTATTTTTTAATCTCAACGGAAACGGTTTTTACATACGATTATTACCAATAAACTATTATTTTTTGTTTGAACCCAAAACAAAAGAATCTACAAGGTACAAAGTTACACATGTTTGAAAATCGTTTTATAAATTATTGGTTCGAATGGTTCGATTGCCTACTGTACCTATATATTGTAATATTATTATAATATCGTGTACATATTACTCACCTTTTCTGTCACGGTTTCTACTCCTGGATGAACCAAAGTTAAGCTGTGACGTATGATCCGTAGAAAGGCCATGATGATTGTTATCACGGAAGTCTCCCGTCTCTGCCCACACTGGAATCATATTTTATACTATACTCTAATAACAGTTATATAATATTTGACACAAGTTAAATAGAAGTATTTTTTCGAACGCAGTCACCTATATCGGTTACACAATCAGTAGCTTATATATATATATTTCCTGCAGTATATAATAACGGTTGAAGTATTTGTTTGCGTTTCTTTGCACTCAATTTATTGATAACACACGAAACACTATCAACACGCAATGATAATTTTTCTTGTGTATATTTTATTTGTTGGCCCACTTCAACATATTCTAATCTAATAGACATCGAACATCATTCATAAAAAAAAGATGTCAAAGATGACATATTTATCAATAGTAATATTTTACAAGTCGCAGGTATGCGTTTTAATTTTTAACAACAAAATTAAATTATACATGGAAGCTTGCATAATACAGTTTAATAATTGAACTGTGTTATTTCATAATAATATTATAACATAAAAAGAAATACTACTATATTCCTACTGTATAGGACATAGATAGTACATTTTTTTATCCAATAACAATCGCATTAAACTGTATTTCCATTTTTAAACAGAGTTGTTTAACTTGTTTTTACGTGAGTCGGAAATGGTTAACTGATAACAAAAATCTTATAGAAAGAAAAATTTACATAAGTATTCATCGAAGTCTCACTGGGAGATTTCATCATTCTGCCAATCATGTCTTTTTTAACCCAAACATCACAGTAATTTATTATTCTACATTTATTTAAACAGATTGTGCAATAAAAAAATATTTAAAATTTAAAAAAAAATATTAGTATCTACACACAAGTATATTACAGCATTTATAATATCATACGGTATCGATTAGTTGATTGTTATTATGGTATAGTAATTATCATGTCATTATGACAATATTTTGTCGTTATATGAATAGTTGTGATCTCACGGAGTAAAGTATAGTCGGCATAATAGTACTCGTTTATAACAATATTTATCGGATACAATTATCAAACAAAATGTATAGTCGGTACATTAATTATGTACATAATATATTATGTGTAAGAAAATAACACACCGAGGCACCGAGCACACATTCGTCCCTCGCACGTATATAGACTTTATTAGACTCTTGAGTTATGTGCTCGTCTCCGGGTGAACTGGCTTAGAGTCACGTACCGAAATCTACTAGGTTCGCCAAATAACGACTGCGGCTATTTTCGTATCCGCGTAAATTACGTCTTCGAATCGTTTCCTCTCTCTCTCTCTCTCCTCTCTTTCACACACACACATCATTATATATTTATATATGATATTCTCAACGCGCGCGTCTCCGAAGTGCACGATATGATTTGTGACAAACTGTGATCGGACATGGGTTGGTGGAGAGTGGAAGGAACTCACACATATACGCACGCCACCGCGTTTCTCCGGTCGTTGTCGGAGTGATTTATCGGCTTACAAGTTGTAAACAGCTGTTTTAACACGTATAATCGACCGACTATTAGCGGTGCTCGTCTCGTTTTTCTCGCGCACCCAACCCCCGCGACGATAAAATATATCGACGACAAGTAAGTACTATTACCGCTATATATATACTTGTAGGTATATAATATGTCGTGAGTGCGCGCATAAAGCTATACCACTATCGAAGACGCGCACGCGTATATATTATATAATATATATATATTTCCTCGGGACGCAAATCCCGGCGACGGGTGGCTGATGGGTCACGAGATCGGCTTACAGGAAGTTACGGAATACACCGGTTTGTGGGTCGAGGGTGCGGAGCGCGGGTAAGAGGAAAAAAAACGTGACCAAATCACTCCATCCGAAACGTATACGACTTAAATACGCGCGCGTGTGTGTGTGTGTGTATATATACAGACAACGATCTGTGTTCACAGACACGTGGTTGATATTCGGTGGCAATTTGTTTTTCTTTTTTTTTCCGCTTGCTTATCTCATAAATCATGTTGAAAACATCAATGCGCGTGGTCTTATCGGTGAGAACTATATGTATACTATATATACCTACCTACCTATCCTACCCCAAACGCTTAAACACGCGGAAACTGCAGAGAGTTTCGAATAGGTGGTTTTTAATACAAGTCTATACGGTGAGTATCTTAAACGGTTCGTGTGGGTTGCACTTGCAGCGGGGTGAGCACGAGAATTTCGATCGGTTCCCAAAAGTTTTTCTGCCGACCAAAATGTACGTTTATATACCGTCACCATACCGAGAAATATTCAATATTATACTGCACATGCCAATGTATACAATCTGTAATATTTGTATTAATAATATTGAACGCGCGTATAAGGACGAAATATTCTCACCAAAAGTAAAACATGTGTTTCAGTTTATTATATTATTATCATAACGTGCATCGTGCATGTAACACATGTAACGGTGGCTATAATTTACAATATATGTGACAATACTAGTGTTTACAAGTCTAAATCGGTAAATGTAAAAGAGTACTATATAAGTTATTACCATATCATTATACATAAAATATAATTGTTTCTTTTTTACAAATAAATAATTATTATAATTTATGATTTTTATTATACTTGTGTTTTTTTTTAATGTAGATAAAATTATACTGTTATCAATAATAAATCTATTTCAGACTGTGCTTACTGCTTATTATATTTAGTAATTCAAATATGTAGATTGTATTAAAAATATAATAAATATTAAAATAAATCAAATTATTACTTATCAAACACAACGAAATAATACAATTAATAAAATAATACTATACATCGTATATTTATACAGAAACTAATATCAATTGGATAATGGAATCAAAAATCTCTGCTGAATATATCACAATATTTTGCATTAATACATTTTGCTAATTTGTTTATTTCCAATTCGTTTTGGTTAATCTACTGTATAATTTGTACATCATGTAAATAATATTTTATTCGATTATGCTAAATACTAATTTGAATCGGCACACGTGCCACGCGCGTTAATAATAATAGTAACGATTTATAATAACAATATAGTTCAGTCATTTAGATGCATTATGCACTGAATACTCTGTAAATTGAAACGTAATGAAAAATAACTGACATTAGTATAAAATATGGTGTTGAGCGCATGTATATTATTTATTGTTAAACCTGCATCAACTTAACTGCGGCACAGTGAAATCTGTGTTTGAATGAGACATAGGTATCATCAGTAAATACGTGTAATCAGTGAAGTAAGTATAAAAATGGGAAAAACTTGAATGGCCCCACTCCTATTTGGATTAAATGTAAAGAAATAAAACTAGGCATAATATACCTATAATTTTATTTTACGAGCTTTTAAATTCGTTAAGTTGACAGTAATTTGCGTCAAGACTACGCTTCTTGTGCTATTGAATGCGTTACGCTCTTATTCAATGTGCGTTTGGGTCGCTATACCTCGAAGCGTAATTGGTTTTATAAATATAATTTCGAAATCGAACTACCGACAAGGAACGGTCGAATTAGTGTCGTCGTAATAATAATAATAATACGTTCGTCCGGAAAAACGAGAGGGCCGACCGCTTCGATCAGAATACACGACATTAAACCGTATAATATACGAACGTGATATTATTATATTATATTATGTACACGGCGGGCAGTCGCAGTGGAAAATCGACGAGTTACGTTATAATTATTATTATAACGCGCGCGCGAGGTTTCGGACCGTGAAAACCGATGCTTCGGAAAATCGCATCGGACGTGTTTTCACGAGTGACCGGACGTCCGTCGGTCGAATACGTTTCGCGCTGCACAGGCCACCGGATATCGACGGGCAACAATAGTATTACCGCAAGAGGGACCAGCCAAAAGGGGACGCCTACTATATCCCAGTAATAATAATAATTATTATTATATCGAGTTGGACCGGCGGCGGCGGAAATCTCGTTTAAATGTAAATATATATTATCGGAGGGACGCGGCTCGATAACCGATCGGTTTTCCAGCGGACTGTTGCAAACCAAACGGGTCGCGCGCGCTGCGAAATTGATATACCATATACCACACCGCCGATGAGAATAACAATAAAAGTTGTCGTGACCGTTCGTATTATACAACACCGTATTGTCATGTGTGCACGCGCACCAGCTGCAGCAAGCGGGTGCACCGTTGACGTATTGCGGTCAATCTACTCCTAATATGCATTATGTACATAATATATTATTAGTATATTGTTGTATTCAACATTTCGTACCAGAAACGGTTTCGTCGGATGAGCCGGTGGAGTTCTCACGCCCCCCAGCCCCCTCCTCCACTCGTTCACGTTTGGTGCGTAAATACATATTATAACAATAATATCGTCATCGTCTTAATCGTTGTATGATGTAAATTAGGTTAGATTGTTACATTGCCCATTTCGGTCTTATGAGTTCAGAAATCGAGGAACACCGATGCCGATTTTCTCGTGAACTGGGGTATATCAAAATTGAGATACATATTATGCCGATATATAGCGCCGCGTTTTATGTTAGTTCATTTTTCCGGGGCGAAGTCAGGTTACATAGCTAGTGCCTAGTATTATATATATCGCTAAAATTAATTAAAATTATTGAATTCGTCAATATGTGTAGAGTGTACAGTGTACACCTATCAAAACTTCAAACTAAATATAGTATATTATAATACATTATATATAGTTGCAGACGTATACGGCGTTGTGCTGTTATAGCAATCGCTTAAAATGGCGTCTTTGCACTTCTATATACATTATACATTAAATGGTGTCGTGTTTAACGATTTTCAGCATATTATGAAATTATGTATCTATTCTGATTTCAGCAGTAGTGATAATTTATTAAAGTGCATAAATATACATAAAGATTATATTCACAAACATTCATATCATAAGTGGTTTTATTGCGGCATGTGACGAGTTTATATTGTTTTTTTAGCTACCTACATTATTTTTTATTTGATTTAAATTATTTTTTTTAAAAAGTAACTTTTAATCAACAAATAATATAATACATCCATTTTGTATACGTCGCTCGTCGTTCAACAATAGATTACAGTATTACACATTATCTAAATTATTTCATTAGGATAAAAAAAAAATATTATTTTCTACCCTGTGATGACCAATTTATTATTCATATCAATACATTTCTCATTTGTATATTTCATGATATGTATTTAATTTATTAAATAATTTGATCAGTGTATAACTACCTATAACTACTAAATGTAGGTACCTATGTTATACTTCGGGGATAATTGGTTAACCTTAACATATTGTAATTTTAATCTTAATTTAGGTACTCATTTAATTAAATAAATTCATATATATTTATAAATTCGTTGAATACTTATTTTAATACACATATGAAACTATTTGTATTCTTCGATCTATCTGCCACCACTGAAAGTTTGACGGTGTTGCGTTATAGGTACTGCAAAATGCACACGACTTATTCGTCTCTGCCAGTGTAGACTGCGTGGAGTAATCAATTACGATTTGCATGTATCGTTAGAGATATGTCAACTTTATCTTTGCCATAAGGGTTATCGTGTTGTATTGCCTAAAAGCTTAAGTCAAGCGCTGATATACGCTATAGTGTATCTGCATAAGCAGCCCATTTTCTGCTGAAGAAGCGTAGGTGAAAATAGTCATTTGTATTCTCTTTTTTAACCGACTTATGGAATTTATTATGATTTATAATCGATAAAGTTACAGTATTGTAAAAGTCCTTCGCAGTATTTCATACCTAGGAATAAAAAGAAAAAAATTCTAATTTTTTTCTTCATCGCGTTAAAACACAGACGTATCTGGATAAACGTGTGTTTAAAGTATTTAGGTATACCTATTACTATTCTTATTTACTTATTTCTTATTATATAGGGATTAAGCATTGTTTGACATTTGACCATATGCAGCCCACCTCACAAACATAATATATTACATATTTCGTCAAGGCAACAGATCATTTTGATTATATACACACGCCTACGCAGTTGTATATGTGCAGTGTATAAATGACGCGCTACAGACCGTATAAGAATAATAATAGTGATTTTTACACGGACAGTCTGTTCGATTATATACTACATAAGCTGCAACCAGAAGAGGTCGAGGGTGCAATGCAAATACACAAATATTCGAAACACTTGCCATACATAAATTATCGGATGCTACACAAAAGGGTTGTGTGCGTATATCTTGAGGGAATAATTATAAGGTTGACCGCACAGCTATTACGGTACGCGCTGTATATGTGTACTACGGAAAAGGGGTAATTTGTTTTTCAAAATTACTCTTGTGCGCGCCAACCATAAGCGGCCCACTAGCCACAGGCCTCTAGGGACTCCGAAAATCCGCAAGTGTGCTCGGTGGTTGCTGGGGGTGAGGTATCGCCCCCCATAAATAAAACTCTCTCTAAGGGATTTGGCGAAAAGAAATTATTTCACAAATGGTGACCTTCACCCACCCCCTACGACAATTTACAGTTGCCTTGTTTTCGTTATTAATTTATGTTTATTAGAGGGTACAACTACGTTATCCGAAAACATTAAGGCTCCAAGTACGGTCTCGATCTTTTTTTTTTATGATTTTTATTACAAAACATTTTGGTCGAATAGCTCTCTCGCAAGCAGAACGCACCAAAGGGAGAATGGCATGAGTTATGTTCAATTTTTTTTTTACTGAACAAAATAAAGCTGCAGTTGGTTTATGTTTTTTGGTCGACTTTATTCACATCCGTAACGTTCCTCGTTCACCACCCTAAAGTATGTTGTTGTTACTTGTTTGCACGAAATGACTAACGAAAACATTATACAACGAAGTCGCTTGTGAATATTATCGTATACCTACATAATAAAGTTTTATGACTTTTTAGAATTTGATAGCTAGTATAGCTAGTTTTAGTAAAAAAAAGATTAATTTTTAAGAATTAAAAAGAAATCATCAAATTACGGACACTATAGATTGCTGAATGGGTTATATATAGTTATATTATGAATACTGGCTATTTCGAACTATTACTAGTAGTAAACTAAATTAATAAGAACTCGCTTATTAGCTCTCCTACAATTATTATGTAAATAAATTTACGTTCATTATGGATATGACCGATGATTTTAGTGGATGTGTAAATTTGTTTTAATTATCACATAAAGGGGTGAGGCGTACAATTATTATTAATTTATAGGTACCTATAATAATATTTATTAGCAGGGCTGTGAATTTAATGAACTAAAAAACCTTAAATAACGTATTAAAAATGCAATATAAAATGCCAAAAACTATAGTATAAAATTCACTTAAAATGGTTTTTAATTTAATTTTTATATTTATATTGATATTATAGAATATTATATATAAGTACATTACTACATTACATTGTACATGCATACAAATTGTTTATTTAATAAAAAAAAAAAAAAAAAAAAAATATTGATTGAATTTGAATTTTGTATACCTAATGCTATTCACCTGAAACATTTTTTTTTTATGTACCTATATTTATTTTGTTAAAACAATAAAACAAACTTAAATATATTTATTTGCAGGTACCTTATTCATCTTTAGTCTTGACTATTGCAATGGGCAAAAAAAAACAAAAAAATGTTTTTCAAACATGTCAATTGACGAAATTTTATTAAAAATACCGGAAAACGAACTGAAAAAAGACCTCAAAATTAAAAAGTAAAAAAATTCAAAAATATGCAAAATAATAGTTTCATAAATGGATTTGTAGTTACATAATTCAAGTTATGTAGTTACAAAGCTACGTTTAACAATCAGTAAAAAAAAAATGCATTTTCCTATAAATTCACAGCCCTATTTATTAGTGTTCATTTCAATTCATAATAATCATTGTGATACAGCATCACAGCGTTCCATCTTGGACATATTCGTATAATAACATGGCATGCAAATATGCAATATTTTTTATTTTATTTAAAATTTATTTAGTAACATAACAGTTGGCTAGTTACATAGTACATACCACTTTTTTCAGTAAAATGATTAGAACAACAGGGACGCCCAGAAGCCTAAGGGGATACAAATGCACCAGAGAAAATATTATTAACAAAAATGTTTTTTTTAAATAAATAATAAAATATAAAATTCCTTCTTTGTTAATTTATTTTGATAGTTAAAACCACATTGTGACAGTTTGAGAAACGATCGCACTTGCTCACAATCACGAAAGAACGGAACGTAACATCACAATAAATTGATTGATAATCGTGATATGTGATATTATTATTATTATTATTATTATTATAAATTCTAATCTACCACATCATCGTGGTTAAGCCAGCTTGAGTGGTCGAAATATTTTATATTTGATATCGAACCAGTGTATGTATTGCGAATTGTGATTGATAAATTAGTGACCATTTTGTAATTAATCAAGACTAGATACGTTCCAAATATATCTTGTTTTATTATATTGATGATTGATGTCTAAAGATTTCATATAAATGAAATGTTAAGGGGGTGTGCGAGGCCTCGCCACCACGGCTTGTATTGAAACCAAAAGTGAGAATTCTCTGTGCATATTCTCCCTGCATAACATTTTAGTGATAAAATATACCTAAACGTGCTAATAATTATACATTATAATGTGCACTGTCTAAACTGTTCCAAAAAGATAGGCTGTTGTTACCAACCTAAAAGGTTATAAGAATTAAGAAGATTAAAATATATAATGTATAATTATGGTCAAAATTATAAAAACAATTTTTATTATAATATTTAACTTAACTTTACGATGCTTGTTATTAATTATGTATTTTCATTTATTGATATAATTAACAAATATAGGTCTTTATAAATATAATATTCAATCATATTTAAATGTTATGTTTATAACTATAGGATTAACAAGATATATTAGGTATAGTCTGAATTTGGCACACCATGCCAGTCACATAAAATTATAAAAATAATTATGAAGTGAATTGTCATAATGAGACTAAAATAACATTTTTCTGACAATGCAATAACTGTCAAATTATCCAAAATTGGTTTTCTAAAAATACATGTGAAATGTCCTCATCAGTATAAAACCTGCGTCATCACCAGTCTGCAGGGTTTTCAGAATACTACTCCCACACATTTTATTCTCACCTGCGTATCTCTTAAAAATTGTCAGAAACTAGCATAATACATACTATTATTATTAATATATATATAACTTGATATAAGTGTAAAAAATATCGTCTGTTTAATTTAATTTAAATTATTCGCAACTGTTGCATCTGCCAAGACGATTTCATCCCGCATTCCGAACTAAAATAAAATATAGGTTTATTAGACAGCTTAGCTTTTACCCAGTAAAATATCAAAATTTCGTATGTATTACCTATTACCACGATGTAAATAATTATAATTATCGCGAAAACCTAATTATAAATTACATTTAATGAGAAAACCATTGTCCAATTATTTATATTTTAAAGGTAGATAATCTGATAATATCCAAACCATTACAAATTAATATAAATTAATTCTTTGAGCTTTGTTTTTTTACACTTAACACAATGATTTAAAAGTCATAATATATATCGAATATTGACACAAAAAAGAACTTTCGACCAAAAGAATTAGGATTTTGGTATCAAATCTGATGTTGTTAAGATATAAAAGCTTTAAAACGATTATTATATCGATCGTATAATTGAAGAAAATGCCTTATACTATCAAATCCAAATAATAATTGCCTAGGTATAATAATATAATAAAATATATTCAAATACTGTAAAATAACATAATGAGTAAAATTAACAACAATTATAGGACATAATATACGATTCAGCAGAAAATATATTATATTTTATTGTTGAGATTTTTTAAATGGTATTTTCCAAAACTGTACATTTTTAATGTGATTATGTTAAACGTATACTAACGAAGATTTAAAAATATATAAGAGTGAAACGTGAGAACTTATGTAGGTACGTTATGTTTGTCCCTATAGCGGCCGAAAACGCGTAATATCAAATAATCAATTCAAAAAATGCGTTTTAAAATTTTTTTTCGATCGCACGAGCGGTGTCAACATTTTCAGAGATTCTACCTTAGAAAACCCAAGAACTTATACTATACTCTCATCTCTCATATTATATTTTTAACAACGATTGATTCGGTCAAAACGAAAATGATATTATACTTGATGAATAAATAGAGAGAAAAAGCAAAAACTGGAACGCACTTCATACATATGTAAGTCGTAAGTGTATACAGTTCAGTACCTATGTATAGTGCATTAAATACGTATACAGTATGTATTATACTCGTAATCGTACTATAGAAATATATATATTTATTCATTTTGAATATTTTGAACCATTGCGTCAGGCGTTTTAGCAATCAAAATTTTCCGACGTGACAATCTTATGTATGTGGAAAGAAAGAAAGAGATAGGCTCCTGTCGGCGGCCGTGGGCTTAAATGACCCCGCGAGGCCCGAGAAGAATAACAAAACGACAGATTATCCGGGCAAATTGGTTTATGGGTGGTGTGGACCTCTTTCGGGCGTCGAATAATAAATATGTGTTTTCGGTCGACTAGCCCGAGTATAGTCGTCGGACGTGTAGTGTGTGTATACATATAATATGTATATATATGCGGTTACAGGGTGTTCTATATGTATATATATACACACACGAACACTAATCTATCCTTCCATCCCCCTTGGTATGCCACGTCTATATATGTATACACTTACACCGTTACACACGTATATAATAATAATATGTAATATGGGGCGAGTGGAGGAGAAATAAGTTTTTTTTTGTCCTCGCACCCTTCGCGTCGTATCATATTTTTAGGGAGCTCGTGCGCTGATTTCACGGGGCGCCGATCACGAATATGCTCTACGACTATTATACGACGGCTATATAATAATAATATGATATATATATATATATATATATATACGCATACGCGTGTATTCAGTGTTACATGGGAATTCGCACTTGTTGTGTACGCCGCCCGTACAACAATGATTATGCTAATGGACACCCCGATAACAATAACGCTCTAAATTATTGCCCATTAAACATCAACCGCGCCGCAATTGTATATAATATAATAAAATAATATAATATAATATAATATACCGCCTATATGCATGTACGCTTAATATCCCCGCACCCGCCAATGTCATATTTTTAACGGCAAAAACACCCGGTTTTTCATATTGCATAATGTAATACATAGGTAAGTTGTAGGTACACGATCGACTGTAGTCTTATTTGCAGTGCGTCGTTATGACAGAGAGATAGCATAGGTATTATAGTTAGTAGTCTTCGGTATAATATTTATATATTTAGATAGATATATAAGATAGCGTTGGCCTTTCAAAATTTTACAAATTTATGTTTTGAGCGTACCTACATGTCTATACCTATTTAATTGAAGATCGCCACGAAAACTCTGAAATTTACTTGTCGCCACGACGTCAAGACATCTTAAAAATAGTAGGTAGATACATACCGGGATACCGCGACCGCACCGACATAATATAATATATTTAATAGCTAATAAGTAATACTATGACCTACGCCTCGCACCAATCGTGTAAAATCGCACAATTGTCTCTATCAAATCAAAATCGAATGAGCTGGTATATTGAAAACTTATTCGTAAATAAGTACAAAACTATATCTACCCTTTTATATTCGAAATTCAGACATGGTTTAACGTGTATATTATTATAGGTCGACAAGTCGAGTATTTATACTATAAAATACTATACTATATTATATTATAATGTTATACATTGTAGTTGTAGTCTAACATATTCATAACACCTCATGTCCTCATCATTATAAAACGAATCATTATTATTTATTAGATATACAAATTATTACATTTTTGTGTTATATATTACTTAATATAAATATTTGAACAAAATACTCGTATTTTTATTTCATATTAAAATTAAGCGTTTTCCTTGCTTAACAGCAGATGAATATGTTATTTTCGTTTTATTTTTATTTTGCATAGTTTTCCAATGTTGAAATATTTTGTAAGATTGTGTAAAATATTAAAAATACCTACTACACAAGTTATTTTTGTTTTCTATTATTTAAAAACCAACAACTGTTGACTACTTAGTTTAAAAAATACACTTAAAAATTTAAAAAATGCAAATATAAAGTTAATTTAAAACATACGTTTAGGAAACGTTTGCTGTTGTTATTCTCATTAATTAATAATTTTATTATTATTGATTAAGCTTATTTTTCCGTATTTAAATAGCAGATTGCAATATTTTATATTTTGTCAGTGAACAAGCGGTATTGAAAACAAAAATCTTTTTCAGTATTCTGAATAAGGCAAATTATTCTTATAATAAATACATATACCAATAAAAAAACTTGAAAGCTAATCGCTGTAAGACGTAGGTGGATTGTAAAAAAAAGAATAACATTAAAATGTGAAAAATATTGCAAAGAAATAAACTCAAAAAATTAAATATGCTAAATTTATTTTCATTTAAGTATCCACCTATTATCAATGAGTTATATGCGAAACAAGTTTTGACCAAACTTTATTCCTTCTATAATATATTATGCTCCGTATAGTCAAAACACATTTTTTAGGATTGTACATAAAATGTTTGATTATAAATTATTATTAAAGTAAGCGATACACCTCCCTCGTATTTTCGAACTAACTATAAACGGGCTGTTGAAATTTATACTTGACCCTATCCATTTAAGGAGTAATTGTTTGGCTATATTTATGATAATAATATACGATTTTCGGTCTCGTACTTGCTTACAATTAGGTAAATTTACGAGGAAATGAATACAGTAGGTAGGTACCTAAATAATGTGTAACTATGATGAAAGTGCGTATTATTATAAAGTCTAAAAAATATGATTAATATATATAAAATTATATATTTGTTACGGTGATTATTTCTGATTTCGTCGTACTTTCATATAATTTACAAAAAACCTAATAATAATAATCATTTGAAAATGATAATGATAATAATATACATTACGCACCTCTCTTAAGTTTTTCCAACGGTTCGTGGTGCAACAGTGACGGCGGACACGGCACCGACGTGTGATGATGATGGTGATGACCGTCGTGATGGTGCACGTGGTGGTGTCCAAGCATGCCTTGGTGCAGTCCGGCACTGCCGTCGTGCACGGGATGGTGAAACGATGCCGGTGACGCGTGCTGTAATGCGACGTTATGGTGATCGGAACCCGTCGACGACACCAAGTCTTGAAGACACAGACTCGGGTCGGTCAGGTTTTCCAAGCGTTCCATCATTTTTGGGTTTTTGAAATCTCGATTTTTGCTTATCAAAGGCCAACGACCATCACCGGATTCAAATGCGGGAAGTGAACACTCAGTTGAAATCTGCAATCAACCACACAATATTCATAAACGATATTAAAACTATACAATATACGTAAATTCTATACACATTGCAACAATAAACTCATACTATATTATTACACAATAACTCGATTAAGTTGCACTATAGAGAAATAGGTAAGTAGTTATTATATTTTATGGGAACCTATTATTAAATAATCCAACCTATAATAAATAAAACCATTTGCAGGATTTGCTCACGAATCACAATTGCCGATTGCGTATATAATACATGATATTATTGCATAAATATAATATACGTATTTAAATATTATACATTTCGTCTGCTCATAATATCCATAAAATATAATATTATAATGCGGCTATAATATTATGTAGGTGTACCGTAGTTCGAAATAAATGTTTTGTTAGTATAAATAATATTATTGCAAAAGTGATCGATTGAGACAAGAGTGTTTAATTTCCACGTTAAGCAAATACAAATACTTACAGATAAATAAATCGAACTGTATTAATAGTTCAGATAAATTTTAACATTTTAACTATAATCACTAGGTTTATAAAAGAAAAAAACGTTTTTAAAGTATATTGTTCTTTTCAGCACATATGAAACTATATACTTCACAAAACTAACACTAAACAATAAAAATATAAAAATCAAAATACGTTAAACTAGTTTAATAATTATTAATTATACAGCTAAAAAAATATTATATTTACACCGACAGACATTTATACAGATTACAGTAGTACAGGTTATGCATGCTTATTACAATGCCAATCGTTTACAGTTTTACAATATTAGTATCGTCAATTTCTATAATATAATATCTTGACTGACGTCTAGTACCTATAGTTAAACAATGAGTACCAACCCAAGTAATAATAGAGGAGTGGTTGTGATTAAATATATTTTTTGTTCACATGATAAACACGCGAGTTTTTAATATTGCTCTATTATATACATATATTTTTTTTAATTTAATAATTTAATAAAAACGCAATATAGGTACAAACAATAATTACTTATATATTCTATATTTATATTTAATCGTCAAGTAGGTTAGATTGTATCAATTAATTGAACGATCATTACAAATAAAATAAAAAAAATTGTATACAGCACAGCCTGCAATATGATTATTAAAATACTGCGTATATGTATATTATGGATATATATACCTACACTCCAGGCAAATATTGATAAATCTAAACGATTTTTATGGTTTTATGTGTGTATAGATTAAAATGCTTCAACAGAAAAATCATGACTAAATCCACGTACGCAAGAGAAAATCTAAGAATTATTCACATAAAAGAAAATGCAATCATAAAACATGCGTTTAAAGACGTCGAGGCTTTGTTTTATGATTCTAAAATCTTGAGTTAATCAATAAAACTTAAGTTGTTCATGGTAAATAATATTTATATCCCTCAAAATGTTAATACGCATGCAGATAAATTTAAAAATGAGTATTTTTATTATTTATATTTTAATGTTTATATTATACTTACAATATATTATAATATATTTTTGCAGATTTGCTACGAAAAATTATCATGGCCGCATGCGTCGTGTTTAAATTTTAAACGATCACACAAAAAACAATAAAGAGTAAAATTACATAAACTTATTCGGATATTTAATAAGTACCAATTTATATCAATGACCTTTTTTTAAAACGATTTATTAAGTCCTTGTAAATCGAATTAAGCCAATCACAAATATAAATTACACATAATATATAGGTGCGTGTTTTATATAAAAAGAGAACCATTTTATTGTAATTCCACACTGCAATTTACGTCATAAAAAAAACATTCATACTCAATGTTTATCTTTTACAATTTCAAACAACTTTACACCATTACACATATTTCTAAGACCCTGCCTATATATATTTTTTGAATACAAATCGAGTTAGTAATGTATGCTTAAATACCTACTATCTATCCAGCCTATACCTGCTGTGGTGTTCATACGAAGAACGAATGGATTTCATTGTATTTTACTCAATTCGATAACTTTAATAATGAACCGCATGCATATAGTAAATACAAGAAATTATATATATGTACCTTTGTCGTTTAAAATATTTTTGCCGTCATATGCTGTGATTATATAATGTTTGCCTTCTGGCGTGTTAACCTAATCTATTTTCCTAATAAAAATAAAAACTTTATTATATGTTATAACAATTTAACTTATGTATAGTTATATGCATGTAAGTAGGTACCTACTTAAACATGTCCAGTAAAAAATATAAAATATAGGTACTAATTTTAATTGAAATATACCTATCTATACCTATATTCTTAACATTTCAAAAGCTAAATGAATTCTGTTCTAACCCTGAGTATTGTAGGTACATCTGAATTTTGGAAAAATTAGAAAAATAAAATCTATACAACAAAATTTTACTCTTGTAAAAAATAAAAATATTAATATATAAGTACCTACATATTTATTATTTACGAATTTAGTAAAAAGTTAATAAATTAAGTTGACTGTTAACCACATATTATTGTAAGAATTAGGTATTTATATGGAATTAAAATATATTCTTATTTTATATACAGGTAATATACACTATTAATATTATTTACAACCATGCAATGGCGAAAGTAAAGATAAAAACTATTTGGAGCGTTTATATAGGTTAGGTGTTTATATACCTTATACCTGTATAATGCATAAATATAAATCATTAATATTTTTAAAAGGTTTTTTCTAAATTCTTATGATCATTAGATTTACTCGATCAATTTTAAACATACAACTAGGTTAAAAATAAGTAGGTATGTGACTGAAAAGGAATCAAGAAGTTAAAATACGTATAGAATCTACCTTAGGTCTTTTTAATACCCCTCGCGATACTTTTAGATTTAAGCCAAGCATATTATTATTAATAAATATTTATTAAAATACAGTAAGACCATTGTAAACTATAGTTAGGTAATTATCTACTTTAACATAATTTTATGAGTAGGTAGGTAATTTAATCTTTATTAATATTATTATCCTACATGTTATTTGGTTGGTCTTGTATTATTATGTATTAATAGTTACATAATATCTATACTACATTATTTACTGTAAAAAATCTAGTCCTGTTGAATTATAAATAAATAGTACTATATGAATTTATTGTTGAACTAGAGACTAAAGTATGTAGGTACCTATAAGCTAACATTATATTATATAATCTGCAGTGTGTGTATGCGACATAGTTTAAAAATTAAATAATATCAATATAAATTAATTAGAAAATCAGTAAGATAGTAACCCTGGTCCATGATGTATATATATCAGTGCCAATATTATTATGCGTTTTTTTTAATATTCGATAGGCATGTGAATGTGATATATGTAGCCTCCCTTTTACGATAATTCTCAACGAAAACAATAACAATAAATAACGTAAGACAAAAGCTTAATATGTATTTTAATATTAATAAAAAAATTATCCTACTTCTCTGTGATTACGCACCGCCGTATAATATATTATAATATGCGTTAAAAATAATTTTTGAAAATTTGTGTCCGTACGATTCACGCGTGGACGTTGAAAATATAGTAAATACCTCGTTTATAATATAATATATTATTATTATAATATATGTTATATCGTTGAAGCTTTAATCCTCGTGCAGCGGCCGCGGGAACGGAAAAATTGTCTGTCCGCCGCGACTAAACTCATCCGTCGTGCGCTGGTGACGCGGACAGCGACGTATTATATTATTTTATTTTATATTATCATAATATACGCACCAGATCGAGCCGGAGATCGCGACGAACGACGAACGAACACGCGACACACACGATAATATAATTGATGAAAATTAATCGGAAAACGATATAATATTATAATTGTCGTGACTCGTAAATCGTGAGCAATACATTACATAATTTTTCGCGGTGAAAACTGCGATTCACGGTCGCGAAAACCCACGTGCATGATATACGGGATGGCGTTTGATTCGCAGGACGCACGGTACACGCATGCATTATTATACCACCGCTTGTACTACAGTAACGGTAACAAAAAAATATTATACCACGTCCACGTGTAGTACAAAAAAGTTATAATAATAATACGAAGATGACGACGAAATATAATTTAAACGAATTTACTCACTTCGGAAAAAAACCTATGCTATCGGCAACGATTTTTCGGGAACATCGGACGTTATGAAGTGTATACATTTAAATGACAAATGTACCTAAGGCGCGTCTGTCGTATAGTCTACTGCGTCGTCTGCGCCGCACGCAGAAGACGTTTTATTTTAGTTAAATACTTATTTTACACGTAATTGTTGACACGCATACCGAATTTGAAAAATATTAGTTCTGATTACCTATCATGTTTTATCTCATTTTACATGTACAAACTATACCTATAACCTAATATGGGTATACACGATAAATTGAGATAATAAAGATTGCTATACGACAATAATTGTCAATAATTATAATTATTATAATAGCGTATACTAGTTGTAATATATAACATTAGATATTATATTAAAATATATCGACGAACAATTCGCTCGACTTACCGGTTGACTTTCGATGCGTTTAAGCCCGTCATGCAATATTTCGTTCCGACGCGTCAAAAACAAAAAACGAAATTCGATATTTCGTCCGTCGCGAAAAGGTGAATTAAATAATAATGTAACGATGATAATATTATTGTTGTAACCGTATACAATTATAATATTATAATAATACCGTTGATCCGACTCGAGTGAAATATAATCGTCACGCCGCACACGCACATGCACGGAAACGGTCCGTACTTACGCACAATGTAAGTCGCTTGTAAATATTATTAAATTATATATTAAGTATTATACGCGAGTTTACAATATAATAATATATATTTAAGTACACGCCGTATACGGTAGGTATATATTCGTATATTATAATAATAATAATAATAATAATACTACGCGAGAGCCGGCCGCGCAGAGTTTTAAAGTTAAGCTAACAAATTGACCTCAGATTAGGTCGACTATCCGCGGTTTGAGCCCCCCGGCTTTGAGATATGGGAACCGATCGGCAGCGGCGGCGGCAGTGGTGGCGGCGGCGGCCACCATCCCGGGTAATGGGCGGGCCCCACCGCGTCTGGCCCACTCGGGCGGCGCTTGCGCTCTCTCGTCCCCGATCGCCACCACCACCGCCGCCGACAACGACGCCACGTACGCGCTCGACACACGTACGGTATTTTCTTTTTTTCTCCCTCTTCCCCTCCTCTCAACTCATTCTGTCCCATCACACGTCCTACCCACTCACCCACCCACACCCACACCGACACCGCAACCGCTCTGCGCCCGCACTGCACCGCTAGAGTGTACCTATATGCGCTCGGCGAACGGGTTCATTTGTTTTACGGTTTCGCGCTCGTACGCCGTCTTGTCCGCAGACGATTTTTCATACGATATTATTACCACGCCACCCACCCGCACCCTCTCGTCGCCAGGTCGAACCACCACCGCCGCCGTTGTTTTTGCCAATCTCGCGTGCGAAGGTCGTCGTGCGCCGCTTTAATAATAATAATATGATATGTCCGCCGCCACCGCTTCAAATTTTGCCGAAAAACGACGCGTTTTTATGTAATAATAATTATTTACGCCGCGTCAACGCGCAAAGGCCGCCGCTCGCACTGTCACTGCACCAGTATGACGCGCGCAACGGTGCTCGCGTTTCGACCCTTGTCAAATTTCGTGAGCGCCGCACCGACGAAAACATAATATTATATTATTATTATTATTATTGCGATTCGTTTTCTGCGATGGGTATAATACACAAAACGATAATATTATTATTTATTATTATATTAAATACATATATTATAATATTAGTTTATTCGTATACGAGTTCATAATATTATATTATTTAATAATATATTACCGAGTTTTAAGGTTGTGGATGGGGGGAGGGCGAAAAAGGACCGTCTCTCACTACGCCCAAAATTACACGAGCCGAGTCCCGAATAAAAATATTATTTTGCTTTTCCCAAAAAGTTATATATCTAACTATAGCTGCGCATGTATATATAATATATGGTTAGAGGATAACCTACATATAGGTAAGGTACCTACCGCAGTCGCATGTATATAATAATAGATGTTATACACGGTGTACTACGGTGATATATTCTATATACTTTATATAGGCACAAATCACTACTCAATTTTATTTATTATTATTACAGGTATAATGCGTATATTGTACATAATAATATAAACGCATATAATGTATAATAATCGCACTGAACCCTATACATTTAAGACTAACAATATAATAATATAATGATAATAATAATATAATAATAATAATATAACCACGCGGGTATAGCGATAAATTCGCGTGTGTGCTGCAGTATTAAATTATATATACTTGTCGTAACACGGCGGGGAATTTACAAACGTTTAAACTAACAATAATGTATAGCATATACGCTTCAAGTAAACGAGAGAGTAAAACTGTATATCATTTATAGTACTTAGTATATATACTCTCTACATTACTAACTACCCATCTTCAAAATCACTTCATACCTATATAAACTTAAATTTAACATTTAATATACAATTTAAATTAAATTAATTTAAAATAATATGTTTAACGTTAACATTTAAACACTATATATTAAATACTACCTATTACTTTTACATTTGTCTTTACTTTCGATTTTTATTATTTATTTGAATTTATTTGATTTGTGAATTTTGATGGTTGAAAATAATTTATTGAATTTCTTAAATTTATTTTGTTTTTGGACAAACGCATCGCCAAAGAATGTGCTTTGCTTAATACTTCCACTTGACTTGAATTAAGATCTTTTTTTCATCTACGGACTACGATATAGTACCTTTATAATATATGTACACACATGCTTAAAATGGAATTATTAAATTGTGCTCCTTTTTCGATTAAGAAAAAAGTTAACTACAACCTATGTAAATTTTCTATTGACTATACTAAGTATTAATTAAATTAAAAATAATATATCATAATAAATTTCTATTTTATGAAAATTAAATTGTATTCTCATAAACAGTTTAGAAAAATATAAAAATATGTTTAAAACTTATTATAGTTCAAATTATTAAAACTGTCTTATTGTACCTACTACCTACATAATATTATAAATATAAAATAAAAAACCCTCTTATATTTCATTGAATGTATTTATATATAATTTTAAGTGGGACAGACGGTTAATATTCTTCAAAATAAGTTGGTTTCAAAAAATGTGATGAAAATAATGTAGTCGACTAATGCATATACCAAATATTAAACAATTTAGAATTTAAAATATAAAAAATATTCTAAAAATAATAATAATACCTATTGTTTTAAAATATGTATTACAATCTACAATTAATATTCCTGAATATATATACCTAGGTATTTTAAATAATAGATACTTTATGAATTTAAATATTGGTAGTTAATAGTTATGACTATTGTTTATCTTGTTATAACATACATTTTAAGAGCATATTGAATATTTAGGTATAACTGTAGTAGTATCATAAAAAAATTATTTGCGGACTTGAACATATTAGATAAATATAAAATATTGAAATCAAGTATATGAAATAAATATGTACTAAAACAATTATCAGAAATTAAGTACCTATATATCTGTAATATGAACAATAAATGTATTAGTTTATGTCATTTCTATAAATATTTTTACTTTTTACTATGGTCGTACCTCTAAACAATCTAAGCCACAGTCGAAGTTTCAAAAAAAAAATCATCAATATTACAATCTCAATATTGTGCATTATAATAGATATTATATAACAACCTTCTCAAAAAATTATTGTTCATACCATTTCCATTAGCAATGATCATACAATTTAGATGCACATAATCTTGCCTAAGTCCTAAGATTTAAATAAGTATGATCAAGATATTCAAGGTTATTAATACGGATGTGAGATGAATTATAATAATATTTAGACCAGAATAAATAAGCGGGAATAGGTACATAATGATATATTGAAAAAAGAACTGCTGCAGTGGGCCACAACGAAAAATCGTTTGAGATCAACTGTGATCCGCTGGTATTAAGTCGGCTTTACAACTCGAAAGAAAAACACTAATAAATCCCACTTACTTCTCACTACTGTGTTTTAACTGAGCAACTCGTGCGAATTTTAATTGCTGTTTATATTAATTTATCCCGAGGTTCTTTAAACAAAAAAAAAAAAAATTGATTCAGACCAATCATTGAAAATTGTAACATATCAGTGCTAATTTCCAAGCTATATATACCTACATATAATAATATGTACCTATATATTAATAAATATAATCAATATTAATCATAATGTGGTAAAAATGAAAAACTGGATTTTAGGACAGCAAAGTTTTTTATGGTGATTGGACACTCATAATTTTTATTTCCTTATAACATGAAACTTAGGCAATAACAATATAAATATGATGATAATTTGAATTTTACTCAAGTAATATATTGTACTAAATTACGCTAACTATTAAATCATTTACAATATTTTGTGTTATGTAATAAACAAATATACTTACTGCAAATGTATTTTTGCACATAATTAGGTAATTATTTTCAATGTTATATTATTTAGGAACGGTACCAAATACCAATATATTAAATAGTACCAAGCTTAAGGTATACTTTATGTATTGAGTATTTTTATTCAAAAAAAAATTATGTAATATATTTTATTTTATAAAGATACAGTAGGTACTTAAAATGTTAATTAAAATTAATTTACCTACTGCAATTTACTAAATATACACTTTGGTATTTTAAAATTGGAAATTTTAATAGTTTTAAAGTTTATTTTACATTTTTTTTTTTACATTATAACTACATAATATAACATGATAAGAGACATTTATATTATCATTTATCCTAATATAAAATAGGTTATGTGTATAATTATTTAAAAGCATTTCAATTTTATGGAGTAAAACTATATTTTTTTTTTATTAGTGTTAAAGCCTTGGTGTCTAGACAATTAACTTGAATTAATTATTTTACACTGAACATTTAACATTTAACATTTAATTTAAAATATTTAGTTTATTATTATTTATTACTATTTTAATTTTATTAAAATTATAAAAATTTTGTTATCACTGTTGGTGGCAACTTTATAAATTAATATTTTGATTAATATAATTATGAATTGAATGAATTGTATAAATTATGCAAATTTACGTTTCTATATAAAATAAGAACTGCACATTTAAGCGTATTTTAATCTTAACTTGTTAAGCTATTATTTAAAAAATTTCAACCGTGAATTTTATATGATGAAATAAATATTATAACGTTTCTAACTTTAAAGACTAGGATGAAAAAAACCTTAACTTATATAATATGTCCAGTGAACTGGCAGTAAGACATACATATTATATGGGTTTAACTGGTTTAAGTTACGTATAAAATGTTTCACGCATACAAACTTAAATGTTTGCACTTTATATAAAATTATACATATAATGTATCAAATAAATATTCATCGTATATAATACAAAAAAAAACAATAATTCTAGTATCTAAAGCCTGTGCACCTATTGGTTATTTCTATAATACCCACGTAGGTTTGTATTAATTTAACGGAATTTCATCACGTAATATATAATATAATATTTATAATGATATGATGATATCACATGACGAACACGAGTTAGAATCGAGGGGTAATAGGTGGAGAAGGGGCTAAAGTGGTAGTGAATGGAAGGGGGAGGACGAAAAAGAGCAAAACACTAACCTGATACTGGGTAGCCGTTCCACTAATCTAGCGGGATCAACATGCTAAGCCTGGGCTATCCGGCGGCGCACTGAGGGCGACACTCTCAGAATCCTCATCCCTTCCTTCCTGTACCGTCGTCGTCGGCGGCCCAACTCCACCCCCTTTTTTCCTCGAGCGGAGGGGTTGAATATACACGCCACCGCTACCCCTACCAGCAACAGCAGCAGCAGCAGCAGCATCAGTACTACCACCACCGACACTCGCCCACATCGAATCTCTCGACTCCCTCCAACCACCCCGTGCTGCAGGTGTGTGCAGTAATGTATACATATATATATATATTTGTGTACAAAAATATTCGCACGCTATCTCGTGCCAGTGTCTTCGTTGGTGCAGTAACTAGTTGCATTAATAATTATAACATAACACCCACATACACTATACGATATGCTTATCCCGAAGTAATAAAATTATTTATATTCAACGAGTTATATATATACACTCCGATGAGTAAATCTGGAGATAACGCAAATTATTTTAAGCAAGTAAAATATATATTTAAATAAACGCTGCACAATGGACATCCTGTACGTATACGGATAGAGATCTACAAGACTACAAACCGTAAAAAATATATTACATACTGCAGTGCATATACTGTATACATAAGAACAAATAAAAGAAACTGGTTCAAATAAATTCCTAATATATATTACAATCATATTATATACTAATATAGTGATATTATACTGATATATAAAAACACAATTAAATAAACTCCTTTCAAATGCTATCTCAATTAAATATTATATTATTCAACAAATTAATTTAAAAATAAATATCTTAACAATTTAATTATTTGATTAATTCCTAATTATTAGGCTGTAGTTACCTACCTATGCCTAAGTTATATTATAATTTATAGGGAACAATTTTCCATGAAAAGTCGAACCTGCTATAGGCACACATCAAGTACACCTATTTGGCTATATATTATATACTCTTTTTCACTATAGGTATGTAATTTATGTTCTTCGGTCCATGTAGTAAATTTAAAGACAGTTTTATTGAGGGTCGGTAAATATATTATAATCATGTCAAGCATTACCTGATGGCCATAAAGGGAGTTAACACGCATTGTGATTGGTCGTTAGAATCAGCTACTGTAATATTTTTTCCCCAATCAATAAATCACTCTTGGATTTTGTTCGAACTAGTGTCGATATACACTATGCCAAGTGCTCTTCAATTATAATGACTATAAAACATAACATTAATAAACACTTAAGATTACAAAATATTATGGTACGTGTATTATTCGCAAAGTACCTACCTGTATTATATTTTATAAGAATGTAAATTTAACAATGTGATATAGACTGAAATATCTTTTTATTTACAATTGATGGACGTAAAAAAACCAATGATTACTAAATTTTATACTAATCAATTATTGACTAAAAAATTATTATCTTTTAAATCCTATACTTATGTGCGTGTAACTACACGTATACACTATTATAACAAACAAAACAATACTAACTAATAAAAGATATAATATTTTTAATGTTCGGCGACCAATTTGTATTTTATTATAATATACACTCAATATTGTCATCAGATTAACATCTTAAAAATATGAAACATTAATTTATTTAGTCCAACATCTATTAGGTATTTCTATATTAGATAATAAATGTTGATGTTTGTCTAAAATAATATTATTGTATTATATTAAATAATCTTAATATGACCAATGAAACTAAATTGTAAAAATATTTTAATCAAAAACATAATTTTATCAGTTCTAGAAGGATAATTATATATTATATATTATACTAAAACTGTAAAAATAATAAACCAAAGATGTTCATTTTATGTTAAAATAATTTTAACTAAACCTGTAGATATAAATTATATTAGAATTATTTCAATACTTCTAAAATCAACCAAATGTTTAAAAAATACATTTTAGAATAATAATTATAGGGTTCGTTTAAAACAATATCAAAATTATTAAATAATATATGACTGTTTATAAATATTTAGTTTGTAGATATAGCACGATTCATAATTCTTATTAATTAAATTTGTACGATCAAAACTTTAAAGAATCTTAAACCAATAAATAAATTATAATAAAGAACATATTACTTATACGTATATAACTAATTATTAAATTGGTACCTATACTTAGTAGTTAATATATAATTTTCCATGATTTTTACTTAAATATTGAAACACATTTTTTAATGTTTTTGGATAATTTTTAAATCACATATGTAATATAATATATAAAGACTTCAAAGTTTTGCGGTGGATAAAAACGCAATTCCTGGTGTTCACTTTAAGTGCAAGGGCTGTTTTAGTTTGTTCGGACGTTACTGGGAAGTGGAATTAAGGTTAATCCTTGAGAAACATGCTGGCAAAGGTTCTTGTTTCGAATATACCTCTAAGTAGTTTTATCGTCTATTTGAAAGATTGTTAAGTAAAAACAAAACCGGAGAAGTCGCTCTGTATAGTAGGTTTCGAATGAACCTCATCATTGATTAGGATATGTATACGCTGTAAAGGATGTGTTAAATTTGAATTCAGAGATCAATCATCGAGGAGACGGTTTGTCAATTTCTATTTAAAAATAATAATATAGGTAGGTACGTCGTAATAGCATATTAATATTGTTTTGAGTTTTAACTAAAAAAATGTACTTCCTTTTTAATTATTGGCATTATTATTTTTATTAAATTAGTAGCAAAAGTGATTATGTTGGAACATTCCGAGTTGCCCATTGTATTTCTTTTTTAGTCATGGTTCAATTCCTGATAATGGTTTAAAAATGACCTCCAAAAATGTTGTCAACAATTAAAAACCTGAAATAATACGCCTGCTTTAAGTTCGGAAAAATGGAAAATTTTTTTCCACCATAAAACTACAAAATAATTAGAATATTTTCATAATTTTGACGAATTTTATCAACATATGAACTTTAAATGCTTTTAAAAAATTGTACCTTCGTATATATATCTTTGATATGTTTAAACTACGCAATAGAAGAACTTATCAGGAACCGAGTACTTATCCTATCTTCATGAGCTTTTTGACCGAGCAAAAAATATTTTATCAATATTTATCCAATAAAATACGATTATTTGAAATGTCAGTATAATCTTCGTTATATTTTTAAGTTTTTCTCAAATGTTTTATGAAATACCAAGAATTTTTTACAATCTAGAACTATTCTAGATCTAATTATAGCTACCAAAAGCCGCCTTCAGAATTGAAGTTTGAAGTATTTTTCTGCTCGAAAACATGATATCATACATATAGGTAACATAATCAAATAAACACACATCGCTGTAATATGTGCAATCGATCTTAAATTTTAAACACTAAAAAGTATACAATATGATTTTTTTATACTTGCACTGCTACAGATATATTAATAATATATATGATTTTATCTCAATCAAACTATTGAAAAAATATCTATATATATACCATCGAAATTGAGTTTTTAAATACTATACCTACGTGTTTCATGCGACATGTCTTTTTACGAGTTTCTTCAAACCAAGTTTTTATAACTATACTTTAGGAAGTAGAAAAATCACAATATTCGTTTTGTGGTTTTTTCTCGTAATTTCATTGATCACTGTATCATAATAAACTTATAACCGTAGTTTAGTATCTGATAATACAACTAGGTAGTGTATATTTTTATTAAGTTTTCAAAATATAATATAATGATACAAAAATATTGAAGAAAATCATTTGAAAATTTTTTATAATATTGTGTATAATAGTATGTATGCATTGAACCAACGCACAATTGAAATTATATAGGTGTACATCACAACAATAAATTATATACCTATCATATATATATAATATATTAATATATATTTCAAATTATTTTTCAAGGTAATAATTTTCTGATGATAAATACATTCATATTTGTTTTCTAAAATAAAATTTTCTCTAAAAGTTTCAACACAATATTTTTTTGTATTTTCGTTTGTATAGCTGATATATATCTACAGGGGCGGCGGCGGCGTTGTCGCATCCTGCTGTCTATCGTTTGGAGTGGCGCCGCAGCAGGATGACGACAATAATCTCGTTTAGCCAAATTATAAGCAATATTGTATTATGATATAAACGCACCGACCGATGGCTTAAATACGCGCGCATTAAGGTTCGACCTTTTGTGACAATCGGACGGATGTACACGCGCCAACGACGAGGGACTACGCCGCGCGATCGGTGCAGTTCGCCTCTCGTCCAGGGCCGATACTGAGCTGTATAATGTGTATATATATATATATATATATATAATATTATTATTATAATGTATACGTATCGCTCGCGCGAGTCGTCGTTAATCCGTTTGACGGCACGGAAGTGTCTGTATATATAAGCGGGACTTTCGGAGCGAGGTATTTATATGCGTATATATATATATGTATTTTATGTCCACGGATGAACGCGACTAAACGGACCGGAAATATAATTGTCAGATCACAATTATTTCGGACTTAGATTGGGTACGGAATATCAGCGGGACGGGATCGCGCGCGAGACGTGCCCGCGCGTGTTGGGAAATTTTTCGATTTACTCATACATGTCATTATATATATATATATATTAAACGACGTATGTGGAGTGTGTGTGTGTGAGTGTGCATATTGTTTTGAGTGACGTGCCCGTTGTATTATTGTGTAAGAGGTAAATACGTTGTCGCAGGACCGCGCGACCGTATTTATATACATATATTGTAAAACCCATACGCGCTCCGATCACCCCAACTGGCTGCTGTAGCAGAGGAGACGTCTAAAAAGCGATATGTGGAATTAATGCGACTGTCATAATATACGTTGTCGTTCGATTGTTGTTTTTTTTCTTTCTTTTTATTCCCACTCCCCCGCCCCGACGCGGGTCGTTATGTTTTCGTTACATGTCCCCCTATATCATATTATTATTATTATTATTCACTATCGCCTCTCACACGCTGCACGACTCTACTAAATATATTATTATTATTATTATTTGTGTCGCTGTGTGTATGTGTACAACTGTAGTACACGCGCGCACGCAATTCTTCTGCTCTTGCGACGACGACGACGTCGCGGGGGCGACAGCGCTCTGCAGCGTGGTAGCGGGTGAGGCTGCAGTAGCGGAGGCTTGCCGGGTGGGCGGGCGGGCGGTCGCGCGCGCGTTCGTCCGGGGCAATAAATTTCTGAATGGTATATAGAGTTTTAAAAAAAAAATGAGCAAAGGGTTTATACTCGGCGGTGCACGAGTAAAGGAGATATATTATCTACCGACTGTATATATATAAGACGTTCGTTTCAATTTGTTTCGTATTTGACGGTCCAGTTAACCGCCCGAGAACCACCCCCCTGGCTATGGCCCATTAGATGTGTGTGTGTCTATATATATATATGTGTGTGTGTTTAGTTGCAGAGCCCTCACGAGAGGGATGCCACCGCATCACGAGCTGCGTGCCGTCGTATATATATAAGTTAGGTATATAATATACATGTATATTGTATATACATCACGCGGTTATGATGACGTACCGCCGCGTGTTCCGACCTGCAGACCGAAAACAAAATAAATACTGTGTAATGTATACGCCGGGAGGTACCTACATCAATATCATATTATCATAATATTCGTAATAATATGCGTAAAACAAGGAAAAAAATTGAACGCGCAAACTGAATTATTGTTATTAGTATATTATATATATAGGCTGGCAGGTAGCGGGGTTTTTTTTTCACGTTTCGAGAGGTCGTTAGTTTCCATTAAATAAAAATTACCATTTAAAATCCAACACTCTGAACGAGATAAAATATTACACCAGAGCAGTCGAAAACGCGATGATCGTATTCGTGTGCATATATATATATATTATACAGCCATGTCCGTAATACATCTCATCATATATAGGTACCTATTATTAAAAAAAAATGTGATGTTTTTTATATCTTCAGTGTGTTAAAAACGTATTTATCATAAGCCTTTCGGGATTTTATTCGTGTGTAATTGTATATCATTTTGTTAGGTATAATACATTTTCATCAGTTTTCTTTAATCAAATAGTTCGTCTTAATATTATCTCATAAATAATATTGTACATGCTAAACGTATAATATATGTATATACGCGGAACATTCCCGTTTAATTTAATGCATAACTTACCTACTCACGTTTTAAAAAACTTGATAGCTGTACATTTTTCTCGAACACAATTATTGTTATTGAAATATGAAAGTTTCGGTTTCTTAAAAACAAAATTAACCTTGAACATCTCCATATTATATCGCATTTCAAACATATGAACATAATATTTACAGTTACTTTTATAACTGAAGGGCGCCGTGCAATAACCAGAAAGCTTCATTTTTATAAGAAAATCTGTTTTTCGTGGAATATTATTCATGGAAGAAATATCTATATTTTGGTATCAAAATCAGAAAATTAATTTATTATTCCCAAAGAAATTACAAAAATTAATTATTTCCCGCCAATAGTGGTAAATGAAATATTTCTTTTGCTCATCCTGAAAAATTGATAAAAATGGAGCTGTCTGGTTATTGCACAGAGCTCTTCGTAAAATGTTTTAAAAACAAATTAGTTTTTACTAATTGTAGATTTTTTTATTTTAAATAAAAATGTATAAAATAATTGGTTTAAATGAATGGTTATAAATAAAAAAAACACTGTATAAGAGATACAGTTTGTTTTATCAAAGTAATAATATTATATATATTTAATATCGTCGGTGAACTTAATTTTTCAATAATATATAGACATTTCATTAATTTTGAATCTACCACCTCGTAAAACTAAAATTGATATTTTAATAATTATATAACTTACTTATTGTGATATCATGCATTCATACCTAATTAATTTCTGGATACCTACCAGTTAAAAACTAACAGAATTGTCTGTGAATGAGTACGCGTTATTTTATTTGCAATCAGTTTTAGTTTTTAACCTTATTACTTATGAGACTATATTAGAGCTTATAAGAATTTTTTTTAAATTTGTGATTAAAGATTACTTATAATTTATAAAAATATTATCTTCGAAAATTATAATAATATAATATTATAACTGATATTACTCAATAATATTTGTTCCCAAATAGTAGTTGGAATTACTGTAGGGGCGCTGCAAATGTCATCACACAGCAATACAGCATATTCAATAATAATAATAATAATATAATTAATTGAAAATTACACTTTCGAAAGAGTATTTAAAAACAATAATAGTTAACACTTTTTTCCACATAATACGGGAAGGTAATCGAAAAAGGTCACATATAGTTGTAAATCATTTTCGGGGTTTTTCAAAAAGTAGGTGTATAATAAAATCACACATACCTATAAATATTAAATACATAGATATGTATACCGTATGAAAAAAAAACAATAACAACCAAACAAATGGTTCAACATTCGAAAATGGGCCATTACCGAAAGGGTTTAAATGATTTAAATTAAATTTCGTCACCGTTTGCGGTGTAATTTTTATAAATATCAAACCCCTAAACAACCACACCTACATGACAATATATATATACCGGCACAACTACCTCGTGCCGTACCCGATCATCCCCCACCGCGGCTGCTGTCGTTATATCCGTGGGGGTTTATATTCACCACCGCTGACGGCGGCGTCGTATATGGAAATCATAAACCCGCACACCCACCCGTTGTAATATCATAAAACTATCGTTGCAACGGACCGGTGTCGTTGATTTATGTCCATATGAAACTATGTGTGTGTGTGTGTGATGTATATTTATATCTGTATGTAGATCGTCTGAATGGGAATACGCGCTAAACCGGTATAGGTGTGATATTATGTATAATTTTATACTGTGTGTGTGTGTTCAAAAGCGGCGGCGGTGGTGGCGGGCACGCGACCGTATTGAATTATAATAAAACGACAACGGCGCGTATTTATTATATGTACCTATACATAATCTAAGTGCGAGTGTATGTGGGTGTGTGGGTACGTGTGGGTGCGCGTGTGTGCGTGTGTAAATATAACGGGTGTCGTCAGAGCAAACACGCGCGCACGGCGGCACCCTCCCGCCGCACTCCCCCAGACGACCGCGGCTGACGTTTTTGGCGGGCCACCACCACCACCGAGAACAAGGGGATGACGACTAATGTGTCGTGTTCAATTGGCGCGCGCAAGACCAAAAATAATATTACGAGCCGCCGCCGTGTGATATAATTGAAAAATCCCCGCGGCATACGTTCGGTGTTTGTTTAGAGGAATCGGAAATGGGAACGGGAAGGAAAAAAAATCTGTTGTCCCCATACATATATATGTGTGTGTGTGCAGTTTATATATTATACGAATGTGTTCGTCATATTATTATAATATAAACCACTGCGGGAAAGAGCGAACCGACTGGCGAATGCTGCTGCTGCTGCGCACTTACGCTTATGCACAATGTGACGGAGGAAATATTATTTAATATTATTCGTGAACGTTTAATTGTTATCATTATTTTTTTTATCGTTATTATTGTTCGAGACCGTGAGAACATTATTTGATGATTTTGATTCAACGTAGTTTACGTATTGCGGTATAATACTGATATCGTATTGAACAATATTTGATAATGTACATCAATATATTATATATATATTTATAATAGGGACCGGTTCACGGTTCTTATCAGTTCTTCAAGAATCGATGAAATTGATAATTATCGATTTCGACATAATTATTTATCGGTATCAGCACTTCCGGGTTTGTTGTTTTAAATAATAAAGTTATATATAGGTTTATAGTTATATAAGTTCCTTATAAATTTATTATTTTATTCTTAGGTAATTCTTATTTTTAATGAAGTTTAAAAAAAAATCAGTATCGATAAGATTTTAAGATTTTATCTCTATTATATACAGAATAATTTTTTAAGCATTATGTTTAAATTATGCATACCTACCAATATTTGAATTCTGGTTTTTGGAATTTTTAAATACACTTGAAGACTAATATTACCGCATCTGTTTTTCAAATAGGAACCCAACTTTTTCAATTATTCAACAGGTATATTTTGTTGAGCATTTTTATGTGGCTTACAATCAAAATTTGAGCCAGTAGTTTTTTAGTTATATAATAGGTAACTTTATGTATACAAAGAATATTATGTTTATGGTAGTGTGCTAAGTAGATATGAGAGCTTAGATAATATGAAAATATCAGTAGCTAATATATTGATCTATCTATACAAATAATTTATGAAACTGATCTATATGACCCTATATAATAAATACTACACCTAAATACACAATATTAAGTACTTTATATAATTAACATTTTTGTAAAACCGTTTTTTAAGATTATTATCTTTAGTATATATACTATAATCACTCAGAAACTACTATCTAGAATTTTAATAATAATTTCAATAATATCATCCATTTAATAAGTTGGAGTAAATAATATTAAGAAAGAGGGGTTTTTATTTAAAAAATAAAAGTTTGTATCGCCACAGGACGCTCAAGTAGTACAAAAATATCAGAAATTCGGGAATATGGACATTAGTACTCTAAGGTATACATATTTAAAAATTCTAAAAATCAAAATTTGATTAAATGTACTTTTATAGAAGGAAATGGGGATAAACATGCTTAAAAAATCATCCTGCAAATTTCGATTCGATTATTTCCATTTAAAATATAGGTAGTGTTATACGTATATCATCTGCAGCAGTAAAATTAATAATTAATAAATCCGATTTTACTATTGTAAATTATGTTAACCTACCGGTAAATTGTAATAATAATAAATAATTAAACTAAAAAACAAATATCATTACATAGTATATGATACAACATAATACGTGGGATATTTTTGACAATTAAAAAAGTTCTCACTTCTATGCACTTATAATAATTATTAACAATTACACTAGGTAAATTTAAATAAGTGTCTCCTTATATATACGTGTCTCCTTCACCGAGCCTTACGTTGAAAGTCCATAGGTGCAAAAAATAATTTCGAGAACTTGACTGATACGTTAGTAACGTTAGACGCTCGCGCCGTATGTCAAAAAAAACGAAATCTAAGAATTTCTAAAGTACGTTTTATTACAATTTAATAGGATTGTTATTAATTGTTGATGTGTCAAAAAAGTCATTGGATAATTAAATGTGTTTTGCACCGTGGGAAGTTTGCTAAGTTTCAAAATGGACCCCCGTAGAAATTAGTCGGTGACCCCTGCTCTATATACCTATTATAGACCAGGGACGGAAAATAAGTGGCACGCGTACCATGCTTGGCACGGGAGACATTTTCGATGGCACCCAGAAGACTTTCATATGTGTTTGGCGTGTCTATATATATTTATGTACTTTGCAAGCAACAGCGCATATTAATCAGACATAAAAAATCTTTCAAGTAATATTGAGTATAATGTTTCTAACAATCAATAAAAGTTGATTTTTTTCTACAATATTATCATTCATTTTTCATTTATATTTTGTAAAAATGCTCTGTTTTAACAAATATAATTATAGTGGTACGGATGACATTTTTTTTTTAACTGTCCCATAAATTGGAACGATGAATAAATCCTATCTGCTATCCCTACTATAGACTATAGACTCTATAGCAGGGATGGCGAACCTTTTGAACACTGCGTGATAAAATTACCTTTTTTTTTTTTAGAGCGTGCCATGAAAAAAATTATATTTTGTGTTATATTATAATTCGATTGTTGATTGTCGATAATCCTATGTTTACGACCGATTTGCCTATCGAATTTCCATTTCCGAAATATACTTTTTAAGGTTAGGAAAATATTTGAAATTTTTGTTTATTATGTCACGGTTAAATATTTTTAATTTTACCTGAAATGCTTGTATCATATCAAATATACAAGTGATTATTTTACTATCACCTTGTAGTTTAATATTCAATTCATTTAAATGCTGGGTGAAATCTGCAAAGAACATCAATCTGGTTATCCACTCCAAGTCAGATAATTCTTCATGTATTTGATTTTGCTATAAACTATAATACTATATATTATATATTATATAATAGTAAAAATTTTCGCGTGCCCACAAAATCTTTTCGCGTGCCATCTCGGGCACGCGTGCCATGGATTTGCCATCCCTGCTCTATAGGATAGAAGTTTCATTTTTTTAGGGACGTATTTTGAATACTACTATAATTTCGATGATAATAGATTTTTATAAATTGTTATTCTACCTATATTATATAACATCTGATGAAAATATATTATAAAAAAATGATAATACAGTAGAAATCACTATAACGAGCATCGCTTAGAACGAGATACTGCTTACAACAACGTTAGGTCCCGGCACGAGGCCATATGATTGTATGTTAAAATATACGTCTACAACGAGTATGGTTATTACGAGTTATCAGCTATAACGAGTAAAGTAAAACGAATTTGACTAACGACCTTCCGGTTACTACAAACAGGTACCTGCAAGATAAGAACTTTTGGCTATTATTTAGGGAGATTAATCATTGACATATATGTATGTATTATCTTTAGTTATGTAGATATGGATTACTTATTATTAATAATAAACATTATTCCTATAAATTCTGGTGTTTTCAAGTTAATAAAAATTACAAATAGCAAAAGAATTTGGCACCTCTTCGTAGTTGTAAATGTTATATAATTTGTAAAACCTTCTACAATTTATAATACTTAATATTTAAGAAACACATTTTTTTTTTTTTTTTTTATTATAAAAGCCGCTAGTACAACTATGATAGCTTAACAATTACAAAAAAAATATGATATGTAAAATTCAATCACAAGCTAATAACCTACGATGTTGAAGTCTTAATCTTTAAATAATAATAATATACCTATATAATATCTATAAATGTTTATAATATAATAATTTAATATTTTAAACGAAAAAGTTGAATTGTGACTATTTTTTTGTTAAACCTGTGTATATTTATTATTTTTTCCATAATAATATTTAATTTTAAAACTGTGACATTAAAATTATTTATCAACTTATTACACTGTCATCTGACCGTAATACTCTTTATATTTCTACATTTACTGACGAACGTCGCTTAATAATCGATTTACTTTGCACATGAATTTAAAAGAAGTTTTTTTCCCTTCAAAAGAGATATTAATGGGTGTGAGGTGTTTTATTAGGGTCGTTGACGATGTAGATACAAAGAACGCTTTAGATATTTTTTACTTAGAAATAAACGAGGTCACTTCTTTGGATTAAATTAAGATTAATACAACTAATATAAATAAAAACTAGTGTTTAATTTTATTTTTATACCACCAGAGGTTTTAAAAAATCGAGGGTAATTATGGGATGGAAAAAAAGGAAAGTTTCAGACGCTCGGTAATTACAGCCGTTTGTCAGTCGGTGGAAACTCCTGCTGCTTCACACTACCGTTTGCCGTGATAGTGGATTTATTGCGAGGGGATGACTATATACGTACAAGGGTTGTTCAAAAAAAAAAAAATAAAAAAAAATAATAATAATAATAAGACTGCTTTAAAAACACGAGACAAAAACTTGCATTTTACTATTGCAGGAAAAAACATCGTTAACAATTAATATTCTAGTGTTTACCTTTACCTGCAGAACTTATTCATATACATATATACAAAAGCAGCACTGCAAGGAGGTGCCCATCGCACTGCTCAAGATCTTATATATAGAGTTACACCCTTGAAAATGAAGAACGTTTATGTTTTCAGTTTTTTGATGACTTCTAACCTAATACTTAACTTTATATATATATAAATTTATGAATGTATATTTTATACATAAACACATACATCAATGTATTATAATATATACTAATATATATTATTATATAGTTAGGTACTATAGTATATGTATATAACCTACCTATATAATATACACATATGTTTATATAATAAAAAAAAAAACTCACATTAATTGTCTTATATATGTATTATAACTTTACCAACTACTAATAATTAATATATTATTGATATTTCCTCAGAACAACAATTTTAAATATTTTGCTCTATTAGTAGGATCATAATATTTCATTAGTTTAATTTTAATTTTAGTCATAATGGTTTTTACATCATATTATGCGTTTTTAAAAATCTCCTAAATTAAATAGCTTTGGGTAATAACATTTAATTTGTATACACTATATATATTATACCTATAGCTCACAGTATTATTATGTTTAATACCTCATTGTTAATTAGGTGTAAGGCATATGTTGTAATTACATTTGATAAACTTAACTCATTTAAATTATTTGTATGAATAGGTCTTTGGAGTTTGAAAAACATCCTATTATATGACTATAAGTATAAACCTATCCTCAATATAGTTTCTCTTCCTCCGCTCAGTATTGTTTTGCCATAGCAATTAACTAATCAGATTTATTTAATGTATTAAACCTTAAAATTTAAAATAACAATAAAAATATTTATAGCTATTATACTAACTTCAATAAAAAAATAAATATTAACTTAAAATTTTATTTCACACATTTTTTCAATCAGAAATATAGGTACCTATAATGTGTTACAAAAAATAAAATATAAAATAAATTATATTTATTATTTTTATCATCTATATAGGTAGATATATATATACCTATTCAGTAGGAGTAGAATTAGTAATTGTTTATACTGTATATAGATACATAAAATAATGTAGCAGGTATAGTGACAATAGGTATACATGCATAGATTTTATGAAGTTATAATTTTATTTACAAAGAAACATTTATTTAATAAACATCGTTTATTTTAACAACGATATAATATTATGAATAAAATACTGAATATAAGTAATAAGTAGATACTTATATAAATTATAATGACTGTTTAGGTGCCTATATACTTGTCATAACTAATATACAAATTTGATAAGATAAATGTATAATAAAACGTGTAAATATGGATATACCAGCTATAGGTAATAGGTATATTTGTGTTTAAACAAATTTAAATCTGCAGTATAATAATATTCAGAAAACAAATTATAATCTTGCCATAATTGAACTACTATAGGTTATATACTTGTATACAATCTTTATTAGAAATAATGTATTCTGTTGCAGTGGTTCACAAAAAACTTAGAACATATTATTTTAATTTTAAATTCATTTTGAAGTAATATTATTAAAGAGAGTCCCTCAGGCCAGTGAATCGTTGAACAATTTTATAAATATATTACTTACTGTACCTATTTGATTATACTGCAGATTGTAAATAATATTCGTTTTCTTAATAAACATAATAAAAATAATTTTATAATTATTGAATAAATAGCTTAACTGAAATTTAAAAATATCGTGGCACGTTATGGCTGCAGGTATGCCATATATAACGCACAAAAATAATTTTATTTAAATTTACTATGTTTATATGTATTAGGTACCTACTAGGTTAGTATATATATATACTTACATACCATGGTAACTATAATATCGTGTCAGGTAGATATATAGTGCAGTGTATTGTAAATAATATAATATAGATACCTACCATGGCAGTCTGCAGAGTATAGGATACAAAATTACTTTACATACAGGCATATATGGATATAGGTGCTCTAAAAGTCTAAAATATAGAATTGAATAAAATAAATATATAATGCGCAAATTAGTCGGTCATATTAGTTATATAAAATATAGGTACCTATAATCTACATATTATAACTTATAAGTCTTACAACACTATATAGGTAGTATAGTTATTCGTTCATGTATAATGTTGTTTAAACTGAAACTGTAGGTAGATTAGGTTATAATATACCCTCCAGGTAGCATTTTGTATTTATGATAATATTATAATAATGTTATACGTTAATATTATAATCACGAATAATATTAGTTTAATGTTATAATAATAACATAAATATAATATATAACGATATATCTAGTCATTGAAATAATTACAGGAGAGTCCGTACCACAAAGACCCCCCCCCCCACAAGTGGCGTTATAAAACGGAAATTTCACAGGCAATTGCCTCTGAGATTTTTCTTAAATAGAGGGGTGGGTGGTAGCCGGTGGATCCCCTAGTAAATATAATATGATATACTCAATATGTAGTCTATAATGATCTGAAATATAATTTGTTTTATTACATTAATATATGATTATGCATTATTACTCTGGATGTTTGTAACTTGCCTCCTTTTCAGTTCGCCGAACCGCTTTATAATATATATATTAATACATTGCATGATAATTGTATTATATTATATATAACTATCCATATAGTATACCTACTACCTATATGGTTGGACACTGCAGAAAAATCTAAACTTGCAGTTATCTTAATGTGGAGAAATATTGTTTGTGCACGATCTACGCATAATATTATAAATTATTATTATCACGATTTATATAGATAGGTTATACGTATACAATATAATAATATACATGGCATGATATGGTTGCTGCAACGATACGCTGTATAATATACGCTATGCACATCACGGACCACGTAGACGAGGACGGTGGTGGTGGTGGTGGTGGCTGTGGCGGTGGCGGTGAGACGTGCCGACTGTGGCTGCGGCGGCGAGTGGAGTGGCGCGCGCGGTGGCGGTCCCGCAGCACGGCCGAGCATAAAATATTCGATAGCCGCGCCGCCGGCGGTGTACCGTCGCCGCTCGAGGGATTCGCGACACTCCTATCGGGCTCCGCCCAGTTTTCAAAATGGCCGACACCCCATGTGCGTGGAACGTGAGGCGGTGGCGGCGGCGTCGGCGACGGTATATGAAAAGGCCCGCGAGAACAGAGGAAAAAGCGAAACTAAATATATATATACATAGGTATAGTGTGTAAAGAAAAGAAGGAGAAAACACTCTCGATTCGGCAGTCTCTTTTGCGAGCGAGTTTTTTTTAACCTCCCCCTCGCTCTCTTACAACCCCATGACGTGGAAAACCCCCGAGTCCGCGACCCCCGCGCCACTACGCGCATACACACATATATATATATATATATATTATTGTATATATACGACTACGACGACGACGACGAATAGTTGATAAATTTCCCTTTTTCTTCTCGTCCGCTATCGCCACCGTCCGCGTGTCTTTTCTGCAGCGCCCTCACTCCTCCTGCTTATCACCACCGGGTCTCGACCACCCGCGCGTCGACTTCAACGGGGTGCGGGATGAGGAAGCCCTGCGCAAATGGCTCGAATAATGGACTCCGCTGCCACGACGGATAGGGTAATCATGGCCGGAATTCCGACTTGTTCAGAACAAAACCACAATAACTTTTCTTCCCCAATCCGCCTTCCACAATTTCCTCCGAATAACGCTGCATGCGTCTGACGAACGATCGCCCCCGCCGTCGTTCTCTTTTTCACTATCTATAGGTTATAACTTATATAGGTATATACCTATACATTATGCCATATATACTTATACACAAACGGTTTATATATATATTATAATGATATGGGAATATAGGTACATAATTTAAAATATATATACGTAAGTGGCTATACACCTAATACCACATACCATGTACCTATATATATGTATATATAATACATATACTCTTATACAGCCTATATAAGCTCTGATTGTAAACCATCAAATAGTAGGGTACTTAATAATAATTATTATTTCTATAATTTTATTACATCGCAATTTATTATAATATATATACACTGCATTTTACGAAAAACGTTTATTTTATTAATATTTTGTATACGACTCGATCTGTATGTTTTAATGTTCAAACAGTACAAATTGGTGCAAAATTTATTATTTATATGGATAAGACAGTCGTATTTATACAGGCATTTTTGTACTTCAATAATTCAATTTTGCGCAGTATTCTTCCCTCCATCGCATATCCTCCGCAGTATTGCTTATCGAATGATTGCTAAAAATATTAAAAACCATTATTGTTGTGCTTTACCGCTATCGAAACTCGTCGCTGCAGTATATTGAACGATATTGAGTATTGACATAACATAATATAATTGAATAGCTTATAATATAGTGCAGACTATACTTAACAATTTATATGTTACGACTTGTCGACTTCGGACTTACGGCTGACAAGTTAAGTCGTGAATGACTGAGACGTTTGTTTTGACTTATGTGCATTTATTTTTTGTTGTTTATCTCTTTATTGTTATTTGTTTATTTTTATTTATATTTGATATATCAAACTGTCAAAGTTTTTTCGAAATCAACTTGGACATTATAAATGACAGTGATATAGTATATATATAGTTGTATATAGATTAATCACCACCAAAATAATTAAAACTTATAATAAGAACTCAATTTCTAACTTTCTTCTATAATATACTATATATTCTTCTTATATATCATGATCCAAAAGTGCTTATTGATATTTTAGTTAAACTTGTAATGTGGGACGTGGGTACAAGTATACCTTGTATAGCTAATGGTGCCTAACCAGTTTAACTGCGATCATTAAATATTATCCTCATTAAAACATTTTTGCTTGAAAAACTGTATGAGAATTTTAATAATAAATATATTATATAATATATACCAACCTATAAAAAAAAATGGCTTTTATAATATAATTGTAGATCGTTACTATACTATATATTATTGCCTGACTACGAAATTAATTTAAAAACTAATATATATTAAAATTCTTTAAAAAAAAATACATTTGTATGTAAATTATATAACTTAAACATGCCTTTCCTAAATGTTAATCTTTAACACGCCTCTGCAGCTCATACTTCAATACTGTATATATCTATACACTGCAGCAATGTACCTATATTTAGGTATACCTATTTATTATATACTATAATGAATAATTTGTATAGGCACGAGTTTTATAATGAAAATCATGATGAAGTTTAAATTTATTACCCACAACATTGTATATGTACTATTATCATATTTAAATACTACATTATATTATACTGCTCAATGCTGAATGCTAAATGCTGTATATACATATACAGCAGAGTGATTCATCGAGCATGCTCACCACCATTATTAAGTTTAATAGTTTAATATGATGAATTTATTAAAATTCTGATTTTTGGAATTTTTAAAGATACCAATACAAAAAAAATCATATTTTCAAATTCTTGAGATTTTACTACTGCAGTCTATCCTGTCGTATCGTCGTATCGATACATACTTCTGTTTTTCAAATGATAACCTCATATTTTTACCGTAAATTATTTAAATGATATTTTTTTTTAAATGTTGATGTTACGTATAACTTATTGTTGACCTATACCTAATTCATAATTCGTACGAGTAGTTTCTAAGTTAATAAATTGTTTATTCTAAGAATATTAGTCCTTAAAAATGGTTTTACACAAATATAAAATATAATGTGTAACATTATTGGATCTAGTATTTAAATTATACTTGGACCATTTTCACAAATTATAAATGCTGATAGATATTAATTATAATATATTTTATTACTAAAATTTACAAATCGCCATATTCCCCACATTATCGTTCAAACATTTCAAACCCGTCATCATAATTAAAACCTAGTGCACAAAGTTAAACATCTAAAACACTACTCGTTCGAATTTTGATTTTGATACGTCAAAATGTCCAGAAAAATTATCTGCTATAAATAATTTACAGTAGAAAATGGGCAGGGGTTCTCATTTTAAACAAAAAAGTTTTATCTCCACAGGAAAATCCATTATGGTCTTTAGGTATATGTAGGTATCTATAACGTAGTAACGTAACTATAACGGTACAAAACCTAACCTAGGTATATTTAAAATTCCGAAAATCAGATTTTGAATAAATAGATTATTGAAGAAAAAAGGGGTGGCCATTTTTGGGTGAATCACCCTGAATATTTATATTTATATATACCTACACGTGTTTTTATTTTATGTACTCGTACCCATATGTAAGTACATATATTATATATACATATAGATACATTATACATAGCAAGTAAACTGATTGCTCCGGAACAAAAATAGTAGTACTTTTTATTCACAATTTATTTCGAAGAGAACATTAAATATTATTTACGGTAAAACATATTTATTTATATCTTTTGATTTTTATATTATAATTATACTAGTAATTGAGTGCTATAATATAATTATGGTATACCCATATATTGAGTATTATAGCTGCAAGCTAATTTAAAATCTCCTAAACGAGTTGTTTGAAATTCTTTAAACGATTATTACATAGCTTAAACTTTTTGAATACTTTTTGGTTCACCGAAACTTAAAAAAAAAACAATGTCATATTATCTAACTGTATTTTTGTTTCCGCGTGTTACTTAAATTAAAAATCTGAGATGGTCAATTTATATTATATAGGTATATTATATACCTATAGCTGCCAGCCGCTAGGGCTAATTTATGTAAATATTTTAAAAGTTGAGTTATTACATTTCGTTATATCAAATATAGTTATTCAAGTTTTAAAGTACCTAGTTATATGAAGCCATGTAAATATTTATATAATATATAGGCTGCATCGAGGATATAGGTTAAATATAGTAGATATATTTATACAAGGCGATTTTTTAAACTTGCTCACTACCATTTTTCTCTTTAATAATATATTTATTCAAATTCCGATTTTTAGAATTTTTAAGAATATCTAAAAGACCATATTTCTTGTCTTACTTAAGGAGTGTCATCTCTTTGGTGATACAAACTTCTATTTTTCAAATGAGAACCTCCATTTTTATTTCAAATTATTTAGCAGATGATTTTCTTGAAAATGTTGATGTTATATCTACATTGAAATTACAACGAGTACCTAGTTTCTAGTTTCTGAGTTATTAAGATATTCATACTAAAGATAATAATCCTTAAAAATGGTTTTACAAAAATATAAACTTTATGTACCAATATTATATGTAGTATATTTATTACACTTGAATCATTTTTACAAATTATTCATACTGATAGATCAACATTAATTACCAACATTTTCAGATCATCCATAAACCCCCTACTTAAACCATTACTATAGGCATATATATATTGTACTTGGCACACAAATTTATACTCAAAATCTACTGGCTCAAATTTTGATTTAGAATATATCTAAGATCGCAAAAGAATTTCTGCTGAAATAGGGTAATAGGCTTAACCTCCGGGAATGCACGAGGACAAACAAAGACGTGTATGGTTTATTCCTATTTTAACCTAACCTATATAAATAATAAATAATGTCAGATACTATATTTTATGAATATATTACACAATTGTGTATTATAGCGTATTATATACGTAAAATATACGTAAAATATGCCTAAAATAATGTATTATACGTCTATCAATTGTATATAACCGTATGAAGCGTTAACGTTTAGGAAATCATTTTTTTATGGTAAGTACCTACCTATTAATATAATATACTATGTGATTTTTTAAATCTGTAGATAATTTCCATCACTGACCATAGTGACCAGGCGAGAGAGATAGTTATGATACTATTGATACTGTTTTACACTAAGCTAATATAATACCCAAGCTTTAATGCTTCGGTTGACTTTTTTTTATACTCGTCCATAGCACGCGTATAATATCATTAATATTGTTTATGAAAAAAAAAAAAAAACAACAGTAAATCAGCTTGACGAATATAGGTAGGTACCAATATAATATATTTTATATACTGCGAATACGCGATTATTGCCGATTAAACGTATTATATATTTACACATGCCGCTCCGGCACTTTGGCTCAATATATGTAGCTGATCTTATAATTCATTTTAAATTTATTATAACAATTCGTAATATAGCTTGTTATCCTCGTGGATTTGATAGTATAAGTAATATATTCATATATATATATATTTAATGTGTATATTATGTACAACCACAGTAGCGAATCCAGTGGTTCTTCAGAGAAGTGGGATATGATTTTCAAAATAAACTTTTTTATTTGTCGAACCTTTAACTTATAGAGGAAATTGTTTTCTGAAATATTTTTATTTCTTTTATAATTACTAATTGAAGCTTTATAATTATGGGGATTTGAGAGGCATATTATTATGATAGGTAGGTACGTATATTATTTATGTTTAAAATTAATAGTTTATTAGTTATCAAAATGATATTTCTATTGAGTGATACCTAGATAAAACATTTTATGTTAATATAATGATTAACAAATATGATTCTCATTCAATTATAAATGCAAATTTCAAACCAATCATAACATCTTATTTTTTTCTTTGGCGAATCCATGAAATTGCATCCACATCAAATGCATATATATTAGGTGTGCAAAATCGCTAAACCAGATGAACGTTCTTCTCCTATTCGAGATCTTAGCTGAAAACACATAAAATGTAGGTATTCATGAAATTATTTTACAATTAATTAATAAATAATATTACTAAAATATAACACGAATATAAATATACTTTGCTGTTTAATGCATTTGATTCCAGTGTTAGACTAAAATAATAATATTTTTTTTAATTAAATGATTAAATAGATAAATAATAAATATATATGTTTGAAGTGTACAACAAATTAAAAATTATTTTTCACATTAATAATACACATGCACACACCTAATATTTAAATAAATATATTGTAATATTATTAAATTTGGGATGCGCCACTGGGTGACTTCCCCTTCCCGTCAATCAAATATCGTCAAATTTACTTATTGTATAACATATAAATACAGATAGTAAATATCTAAATTTTTGTTCAATAAAAAAAAAATATATTATTAAACTGAAATGTATGATGTTGGTTTATGAAATGAAACTGAATAAAAATGATTATAGTAGGTACTATAGTAGCTATAAGGCACTGTTGAAAAAAATTACTGAACGTATATTATTAAGATGAATTTCAAAAGATGTCAAGTTATAAATAAACAGAAAATTTGAATGTATATACTAAAAGTTGAAACATACTAAAACTGTGTATTTTAAAAAAAAAAAAATAACAAGACTAAACGCATTATTTAGTCGTTAATCAACCAAATGGGATGGTTTAACGCGTTTTATTAGCAATTTTAAAACAAACCTTAGTTTGAAATTAGTTTTGGGTAAACTTTAGACGCTTTTAGAATAGAATTATAATACCCAAATAGACCACCCTTTTAGGAAAATGTTCAACGATCTGAATATTTAACTCCCTCTTCGACCTTCCATAAATTTCTATACATGTAGAGCTTTCAGGTAAACCTTTCAAAACACTAATAAATAGTAGTAATATTATAACATTTTATATACCAGAAAATTTTAATTTTATGGATAAATTAACAATATTTACACGCACGCACACCTAATAAAATAAAATATTATTTTCGTTTTGCTTACAATTCGAATGAAGTACCACAATAATATTATAATACACGCAAAATATACCTCAATCGACCTGATCTATACCTGATCTACCCATCTATCGTATTTGTTACGTACAAAAACAATAATATAGTCCTCATTCATCTTTCGTCTGCAACTACTTCATTATAATATATTAAATCTCGGAACGGTTAACATTTTTGAAAAAATATTAATTCACTTTGTTTTTTATTGCGCGCATATTATATATTAATCACTCGCCGCCGCTTTAAATGGAGACAAAAATAGAAGTTTTAGTTAATTGCCTTTCCGCCTCTTGCTGCGTGCATTAATATAATCATATAATATGATGAGAGTGACTGTACGTGGTGCGCACAACGCGTCGAAAGCGAAGGGGCGCAAGTTGAATGAAAATTACGTTTCACATTTTGTAGCTCCTCATAAAGGGATTAATGAGCGTTTTATTTGTCGTGCGTTCACAAAAATGTCGTGGCTGCCAACCATTGAACTATTAAAACCAGTAAATCCCCAACCAGATGTACCTACTTATGTGGGTTGTATTTATTTATTATTAGGTATTTTATTTTTTCTTACTTTCTCGGTGAAGATACCTATGGGCTATGTTTATCTTATATACTATATACGTATATGTACAATAAACCCCTTGAATATTTTTAGATTTTACGAGAAACGTTACATGATTTCAAGAGGTTTTCGTTTAAACGTTTTTACTCATATGATGTATCAGAGCTGCATTTACGACCATGCATGTTATGTATTATAATATATAATATTATTATATATTATACTACAATAATAGTCAATAAGTCGTAAGACTGATACATTGATAATAATATCAATATGTGACTTAATACCTACTATATTTATGAACTAGTAACTACTAATACAACTAAATTATAAATATATAGACAAATTAGTGTCAAACGAAATTATAATTACCTATTTTGAAATAGCTTATTTTAACAGAATTATGATAACTGATTAGTGTAATATGTCTTGTGTATACGGTCGTTCAACTTAACCAACATAATATATCATGACTATTCAGGACTTAGGTGAAGCACTTCAAATAAAATATGAATATGTTATAACCTTAAAATTGTACATTTTATAATTTCTTAAGAGTATACAGGGTGATTTGCCAAGCGTGCTCACCCTTTTTTTTCTTCAATAATGCATAATTATAATTTTTGAAATTTTTGAGTTGTTTGTACCTAGTACCTATACTATAAGGAGTACCATGTGGATTTACAAACTTTTCTTTTTTTTTCAAATGAGAACTTCCCTTTTCTACTTTAAATTTTTTAAAATTCGAATGTATCATTTTTTAGTTATTTAACTTTGTGTTCTAAGAATAATAGATGATAATAAATTTGGAAGATATAGGAGCTACAGTGAATTGAAAATTGTAGTAATCAGCATTAATTTGTCAACAACTAGCTAGGTACAATTTTTAAAAATGATCCAAGTATAATGAATATTATATAATCATCCAATATCACATGTATTTTATATTTTTGTAAAATCATTTTAAAGACATTATCCTTATTATAAATATTTTAATAACTGAGAAACTACTAGTTCGAATTTTGATTTTGATAGGTCATCGTGTTCAGAAAAAAATATTGACTAATAACAATGTACACACATTTTCAATAATTACATATGCAAATCACACGTCGACCAATCCGAAAAACAAAACCATAAATAAAAGTTATACCTACGTTAGGAATTTAAAAATGTTGTTTCTATATGTTTGTAAGTTTGTAACCATAATCCCAACCCTAAGAGTTTGCTTCGTATTTATTTTTTTAAACTAGTAAATACTTACGACAATATTTTCTACAGATTCTTTGGCTTTTGTCTACATTTATATATAGGTATATACCTAGTGTATTTCATTTTTCTTATCTTTATAAGGTCAATTGAGTATTGATCGTTTCATGTTGGTAACTACGACTGCAGATTCTTTGAACATAAAAAAAGAAAGTAATAAAATGTTGTATTTTTACAATTATGTAGTCATCACCTACGTAGTATATACATAATAATATACATATACATATATATCCATATTATATCATAAGCTTAAACTAAAAACATTTTAAATTATTTAATATGATATATTATGTGTAGGTAGTGATTACGAATTATTCTAATATTTTAAACATACCTATACATATTTAGGTGTTTACAGTTGTGTATCTATAATGTATATGTTTATATTGTACTGCTCTATAATATTGAAAATTATAATATCCATGGACTTAGAATTTAGAAATCACATTAAAATATAAACATTATAATGTTTATAATTCACACGTCGAATACAAAGATACTGCGGGGTCGTTATCTTTTAAATCCCGACCTAATATATGAATGATCAAATAAATTTATCTCCCCAAAATGTCAGAGGATTCCACACTGCATTGGTGGGCCTCCCTCTTCACGTTTTTTTTCATGTTTTTATATATTTTAAGCTACCAAATTTACTTATTGTATACAATTATATTACAGATTGTAAATACCTATAATTTTGTTTTAATTACACAAATATGTTAATAATACTTATATGTTTTAATGTGGTTTCTAAGTCTATGGACATTAAATCTTTTAAATAAATTGATAAAAGATAATAATGTAGTTTAGTTTAACAATATAACAGTAGACTACTAAACATTAAAATATCTTATGATTTTACAGTTCCAATCAATGCCATTAGAATAACACTCGCTTATTATTCATCTTCACACTATCAATTAAACTTGATCTTGACCAAGTTGATCCAAACCTCGTGTTGGTTTCGGCCAATTGAATAAGGAACCCACATACCTATGTAAATAATTGTTAACCATATGAAGCATAAATAAAACAAACTATTTCGTTTGTTTGGTGCAAAATATCGAAGCTCGTCCCCTAATAGAAATTTTTATTGATTCGTTGTTTCCCTTATTTTCTGCACACTTGCGTTTCTGTGCTCTTTTGTGCATATTGCGTCTGCAATATATATAATACGTCAAAATCGATTAGATTTTTTTATCGCCAAAGAGAAAAATCATTTTAAAGTAATTAGTCATATAAAACTTCTTTGTACACGCCGTGCGGCTGCAGTAATTTATTCATAGTCGTAAAGTAAAAAAAAAAATCATTGACAAACAGTGTATAGAGGGTTAGATCCCTCGCGCCGCGGTGTACGTGTACGCAGGGACAAAAGAAAATGTCATATGTTCCCTATTCCCGGAGACCTGTCACGCAGCGGAGTTTGGGCGGGGGCAGACCTAAAAATTAATTTGTACAACACTTAATGGCTCATCGGTTTTGCATAATGCACAACAACACCCCGATGTACAGTATAATGGATTCGGAGAATATATATTATATAGGTACTATATATATTATATACGCGAAAATAGAGTATATACCATGTATATATGTATATGATATATATTATAAATTATTCACTAATGATATATTTTATGTCTATATAATGACTAATGAGGAGGAAGCTTGGAATATAAAATTGTATTATAATAAACAATGTGTGTGTATGTGTGTTTTTATGTTATTAAAGAAATGCAATTTTAACGTCTATGAAATGTAATCTAAAATACCACTTTTTAATCGGAAGTCCTTATCCCATGTAAAAGAACCGTAATATATAGAATCGTTTCTATAATTTATTGTAGTAGAAATAAAAATTGCATCAGCATAAAACTATAAAAGTACAGTTTATAGGTCACATATCCTTGATACGTTTTTCACTATGAGCCTTGTAATACCTACATATAGTAAATATGTATAGTAAACATAGCAAACATATATATATAGTAAAGTGCGAACTACTGCGTAAAATGTAACGCACTTACTAAAAACAAACATAAATAATATTACCTGCAACATTAACCCAATAATTGCATACGTACATATGGACTTTTTGAGAGGTATACAAAATAAGTATAACCATCGCACTAACTTACAATGCCAAAATGATTATATCGACATATAATAAGTAATCAACCAACGATATAAAAACGAATTAAACCGCAGTTGTGGTATATAGGTAGTCTCTAACAAATCGTTCTCAAATAAACGAGGAAAACCCAATTCATTCGATCCGCTGACAAAAGGATTAACAATATATTTTTCCTTATCTGCTATACATAATGCGCGCAGTATACCTGTATGTACCTACGTATACTCAGGACATTTGAATATACCTTAATCTGTAGTATTCGGTTTTGTTTATTCATTATTGTACATTTGTGCCAGCATTGCGCGGCATTACCGTTAACTGTGGTATTTCTAATATTAATCGCAATTATTATTACAGCAATTTTTACGAGTTGGATTATTCTGAGTCGGAGTGACGGTGGTTTTCTCATAGAAAAGAATAATAGACGATTTACAATAATTAGTAGAATATCGATAGTAATAATGGTATAATAGGAGGACGGAGTGGCCAAGCGGACTAAGGTGTTGGTTTGCGATGCGCTCCGACGCCGGTTCGTACCCGGCCACGGGTGACATTTTTCTTCGGGCAAGGCACGGTGTCCGGAGAGAGATGCCGCCAAAATAATAAACATAATACCTATATAACCTATTATTACAACTATACCGCTCTATATAGTTTATAATTTATATAGGTACCTCACTACTGTCCACCATTTTTTTCCCTGGAAATGTTCAACGTAATTATAATCAAACGACAAAACTTAAGCTTACTCAGAACAAAATAATATATACAGAAACGTTCAAACATTTTAAATTCTGAGGTGTAGTATTGTGAACAGTTTAAGCTAATTACTCCACAAGTTATTCATTTGAACTTGTTAGTTTTACCATGTACCAAATTTATTTATTGTTTAATATAACCGATTGTAAATATATTTATAATAGAAAAAAAGGTAAGTACCTACCTCACTACCGCTAAAATATGTAAATACCTAATATTAAATATGCCATTTATTGTTTCGTTAAAATGATAGGTTATTAAATAAAAATTATAGTAGGTACCTATATGTATGTACCTAAAGTCGAATAGGTGTGTGCAATTTGTATAATTTAGTTAAAACACTAAATTGCAGTATAGTTAACACTTAAGTACTTAACCTTACATCGTTATTGTCATATATATTGGTATAGGTACCAATACTGTAAGCTGAACTTAAACTTAATATTTTGCATTTTAATCGAATCTAGTGCAGGGTCGTGTAATTTCAGATATTTTGGTTGAATTGGAGTATTGTACATTAAAATAAGATATACAATAATATGCAAAACTATAAAAGTCATTACATTACTATAATCCTTTTATGTCTAATAATAGTAATATTATTATTAACCACAATAAAAATAATAATAATCATGTTAAAAGTAATACAGTTAGCCGTTAGGTAGCTTAGTGTTGATTCCCTGAAATTATTTGAATTCGAATTTTTGTTAATTTATATAATAACTAGCTCTCCGAGCGTCGCTGGGGGAGACCCCCCCCCCCCGAGTTGACGAAGAGTTTTAACCGATGTCGGAAGCTGCAGTGGTCTTTTGGTCTGGTCGTCGATCTCGAGCCGGTTGGTGTGTAATAAGAAGATCTGGTGATAAAGAACTATGATAAGGTGAGGACCACCGCGGTTCGACGTGGTAGCCCGGGTTATGCCGCCGGAAATTCGAAATTCCGTAAAAAAATCATACAGCCGCCGCGACTTTTTTGGTGTCTAGCAGGTCAGTCTGCACCTCAGTTATCCGAGTAGGCAATCCGACTTGGTCGGATACTTAGCGGACAATGTGGGACGGCCGAGTCACGGCATCAGGTATGCAATCCAACTGCGTCGGATCGCGGACAACGTTCTTTACTGCCGCCGAAAAAGCGACATTACATGAAAAAAATTTAAAAAAATTTGGGCGTCCATGCAAATCATATAGCCGCAGTATTTTTTTGGATGTATAGCAGGTCAGTCACCTCAAATGACTTTCGCCGTAGTATATAACTACACACAATGCAAACGATATACTACACAACCCTAAAAAACATATTCTATATACCTACCTATGATATATGAATTAATAAATACATACATATCAATATAATATTACAGTTGTCAGGTGAGTTAACTGGTTAAGGTAATCAAATAGCCACTTTCTTATTTTGGTAATTAATAATTTAATGTAGCATACAAATACTGCAAATATATAAATAAAGGCAGTTAAATATAATATAATAATAACGGAGTTTATTGAATCAAAAAAGACATGTAAATATATCAATAAAAAAAATCGAACTTTTCGACGCATGTATTTATGCCTGTATCATAGGATCAATTTGGGGGGGGGTGGTCTAGAGGGGCTTAGCCCCTCCTAGTTTTATTTAAGCCCCCCTAAGTTTTTAAATATATTCATTCTTAAATCTACCTAATAAAAAAATTATGCGGGTCTGTATTGATTTTATAAATTTAGCCCCCCCCCCCAAATCAACTGTCCAAATTGCGCCTATGGCCTGTATATAGTAATACCTACGTGACGTAAAGTGGTAAAACTCGACTTTTCTAAAAAATTGTCGATAAACACGCGCGACAGCGGCACTCGATTTGCAAATTATCTCCGCAGCGGCGGGCCCGCCGGGAACAAAGGACGGCCGCGCGCGGCCTGTAAATTTAGCGGAGAACGCGAATAAGGTCCGAGCGAAGACGCAGGAAGTCCTCAAAGGGGGTAAAGATGAAAAATCTGAAGAAATTGATATCTTCATACATAAACTAAATTATTTATATTAATAGATAAAAAAAATATCAGTTTTTATCTTTAATCTTTAAAAATAAACACAAAGTTCTTCGTAAATAAACCTTTTTTTTCTGATATATAATATGACAAAGCAGAGGCCTGGGAGCCCGTCCATCGAATTTTTTCATTGGTCGTCTCAAAAATTTTGATTGAGTGTCAGAAAAGAAATTCGTTATCCCTCCATTCTCCTCTATAGCAGTACAAAAAATCATTTATACATTTATTTTTGGTAATTTATTCATAAATACATGTATAACAAAACAAGATTCAAAAATTAAAAATTACGATAATATGTTACACGCGTCACAGACATAATCTAAGAACACATCTACATCTATACTTTCGTTGAAATCATTTTTAAATTATTATTCGAGTAATTATCACACTGCAATGTACCTATAACTCTTAGGTGTAATTTTTAGACACTACTTCGCTCATCGACCTTTTCACTAGTCTGTCACTTTTTTTTTTTTATTAGATAGAACAGTCCGCGTCATCGGAGGCCATTGGACGTATTACATTTAGATACATTCAAAATTATAATTTTTGTCACTATTATATGTTATAATAATATAATATATAATAATATGTACAATGTACATTTAAACTACCTAATTTTATGACAAAAAAAAATTACGTATCCTACATATTATTTTTGAATAGTCATGTCACAAATTTCACGAGGGGTGTAATTAGAAATTTCAAATGGGGCCCCCCATTACAAATTATTATTTATTCATGTATTTTAAAATATGTACGGTGTCATTTTCACACTAATAATTATCAGAAATTTATACAAAATCATCAACAAATAATAAATATATAAAATAAACATAAAATATATGTGCATATAATACGCATTCGTCGTATGGTTCTGCATGTAGCCTACATCATTTACATAATATATATGATAAAAATGTATGATATTATGTACCTACCTACAACTGCTGCAGTACTATAGTCACCGTTGCTCTTAAAGGCCACCCGGCAAACGGTGGAAAGGAGGACGCAATTTGCAGGGTTTTTCAATCGACACGCCACTGCGGCGATTTTTTTCACAATTTTTTCTCCTGAAGTGCGGGCGTGTGCTCGAACGTCTTTATATCATATCCGGTCACCCCAACGACCATCGCTCTCCCTCCCCAAAATATCAACCAGAATCGGGAACGTGATTTTCCGCGTATTCGCGCTAATCCCTCGTCGACGACGTGTCCAAGCGCGCAAATACGCGAGCACCGCTCTTTATATACTTCCAGCGTAGCGGTGGCGGCGGCGGCGGTGGCGGCTAATTGTAATTCTATTGGTAAACACTCGTTTCGCGTGTAAAACTCGGGCGAGGGTATAGTCAGCGTATACACAAACATTATAACGATATTATAACTGCCGTGTTTGTGTTTGTGCATAGTATACGCGGCAACGTGATCACACAACATAATATGTGACGTACAGGCTGCAGTTGTGGACGGGATGGACTTTTTTCAAATATAATATTATATTATCTATACCACGGTCGTTTTCAAAAATTGCGAATTTCTTGAGTGTGCGTGATGGCATGACGTGTATTATATTATACAGCTGCCGCATTGGTTTTCGGTTAAAACATCACAATTATTATATAGGCATACGTATAGGTTAGTGTATATTACCTATATTATACCTACGTCCATGTGGACGCTGTCAGATTTGGTTAGAACGCGATGAGCGATTGTAAATTCCCCCGATTTATAGGTGGTTGATTTTAGGGTAGGATTTATAACATTGCGCAGCGGTGCTTTTCGGCGGTACCTTTTTCATGACACGATTCCGTAGGTTGAATTGATTATATTTTTGTGGGATGTCGCCAAATTTTTACAATTTTACAAGCCAAAAGCTAAAAGCTTCTATAAATACACAGCCAATTGTATAGTGCACACTAACGTGTATACTATAACGCATATATTATATGTAATGATAACGTTGAAGCTAGTACAGTTGAGTCATATTTAAGGGATGTATTGTTCGTCAAATAAACGCAACGGTGTTAAAAAAAAGGTGAATCATATACGTAATATTTGGTTCTGGTTAGGTAAGAACCGCGGATGAGCAGAACCATTCGCGCCTCACATGTTTACGTTTTAAATATGAGCAAAATTAACGTCTGAACCGGAAAAAAATTACGCGTAAAAATATTTGAGGTGATATTATAATATATATACACACTTTACACATATTATTCGTATAGGTACTATATATATGTATATTATATACATAATATGTAGCCGTCAGCAGTATAGGAATATTTTTTTAGGTTTGAAGTCTGCAGCACAGAGTGGTGGGTGATGTCAGCTCGACGTTGCAGGCACCAACAAGAGACCATTACTTTTCGCGGAATCGGTGCGTATACACAAACTCTAGCGAGACATTCGCTGAAGTCCCAACTGTTTGACGTCTTCCGCAGTTGCATAAAGCGAATACACTGCAGGCGTGCCAATCCACGCACGTTCGGTAGAAGGATTTGTTTATTATATAATATTATAAATACCTATCATAATATTATATTACGTGAAGACTTCCGAAAACGTGGTGATTGCACTCTGTACAACACATCACAATATGACGATTGACGAGTATAGGTAAGAATATCTGTTTAGGTTTAAAGTCTGCTGCGCAAAGTGGTGATGATATGCGTCGGCTTGAAGTTGGCACCGACAAGAGAACATTTTTTTTGCGCGGGATGCTCGCGTATTGGCGATGGAAAGTGATAAGCATAAAACTTTAAAGGGCACGCTGCGTATCATTTATTCCTACTTGTGTTATATTTTCTGTGGCCCGGTACAGAGTCATCCCCCGTCGACCAAAAAATGTATAAGCTTTCTATCGCCAATACGCAAACTCCAGCAAGACATTCCCGAAAGTCTGAAGTCTGCCGTTTCATAGAGCCACGCACGTTCGGTATATAGTCGTATAAACAGACTTGTTTATTATATTATTATAAATACCTAATTATTACAGTATTATATTATTACCAGAGAGGACCTTTGCGAACGTATGGTGATACATCCTGTACAACACATTATACGACGAGTAAGTACGTATGATATATATAATACAGTTTACACAGCAGCGCCCATCGCCCTCGCACGCGTTCGATCGCCGTCCGTCGGGTTTTTTTTTTATTTTATTCGTCTCATCTGCGGCGGTGGTGGCATCGTCCGCTGGTGGATGGCGGCGGGTGTGGTATCCGGTTAGGTCACGTGTGCAAGTACGTGCATGTGTGTCTATGTGTGTACGAATCGTGCGATGCGTATCGTATTATGTCATTACTATGCACGACATTGGCCGGTCGCGTGTCCGGGAAAAAAATAAACCAGTGAGAGAGAGAGACAGACAGAGACACGCACGCACGCACGACGACGACGATGTTTACGCGTCGTTTTTCCGCGTCGACGCGCACCGCGACTAAGTTATTATAAGGGCGCACGTGTAGAGCTGATCTATATAAACACACACACACATTTGTGTACATAATATATATGAATATAGCACAATACGTACGTTGTATACATGCATACACGCACATTATACTATAATATAGCATATTTGCTTCCTTGAAAATATTTTTGTTTTTTTAAATATAAATCCCGAAATGTATTCAGACTGCAGGCGAACGCACGGGGGTTTCGACGTATGCGATATGAAGGAGTACATTGAAGTTTATCCGCGCGTGCGATAGAATTTTAAATTATTCGTCTGCAGCGTATTATCATATTATCGTTGAGTTAGGTTAGGTTAAGTTTAATTAATGATGATATTATATCGTAGATAATATAAGAAATATTTATTGTATTGTAGACGTTTTGTAGGTAATTATATAATAATATGTAGGTGAGAATTCGTGTCTGACAATCGTCGTGATTTCGATTAAAATCAAAGTAATTGCGGAACTAATACATGTACGATTACCACATAAAAAAGCCACGCGCCCTTTTTTATACAACATTATCTGTATCGATCTTGAACATCGCTTTCGAGCAATTAAGTTTAACGCGAAGTTTGTTATATGAATACATTTTCTCCGCGGTGCGTCTAATTTCGTGAAGGGCTTGTCAAAAGTTTTCGCCTTATATAATAACTTTGACGGGGAAAAAAACCGCGTTATTTACTATACTGTATATTATACGTATATAATATAATATATAGGTACCTAAACTCGTTATTCATCCACCGCCGCACCCTCCTCCGCAGAGTCGCGCGCGCACTACGACGATGACACTATAGTTTCGCATTGTGACCGAATTGCATTATTCATCAAATGTCCGTTTTTTGGCCGTGCGCAAAAAAGCGGTAAAAAAGTGTGTGTGTATGTATATATATAGTTTTTTTTTTAAAAAAAGGCAGACAGGTCGCTCAAAGGCAATAATTCATGAGCTGCTGCTGCTGCCGCGAACACAGTGTCAGAATAAACAAACAAAACACCGGCGGCGGCACATCCTTCGCGTAGCTATCATCCTTTCCCCCATCGACCGACGCAGGTCTCTACTAAATATATATAATATATTATGTTATACGTATATTATTATTATTATAATAGTCATCGCGCCGTCGTCGTATTTCGCCGGGGCGGGCTTACGCGCGATCGTCATTATACGAGCGGACCGTTGTTCTATATATATATACGCGCGCGGGACCACCGCCAAAGGTCCCTCGCCTCTCTATTGATATGGTAATGTATAGCAAACCCCCCCCCCCCTCTATGCGTATACTTATGTTGTATAATGCTCAGTGTGTACATTATATATAGGTAAGCGTATGTAGTGAACTTCGTTTTATACTATGTGGTAGCAGACTGCTGCAGTATACGCCATTATAATATATATATATATGTGTACGCGTATATAATGTGTACAATATGATATTATATTTGTTACATTATTACAATCACGCCCACTCGATATACCGCGGTCACGCTCGTAATAAACAACGCATGGTAACTTGTGCTGTAAACAATGCACAGCTGATGCGCAATTGTTATTGGAATTATTTTTTGTGTATACATTGTAAATAGGTAGATTTAGGTACGTATATTATTGATTGGACTCTTAAGTATAGAAATATATGGTCAGCGCCAAAGTCTTCGGTTCGAAAATATCATATAACATAATATGAAAAACAATTTTCCGTTTGATTTAAGTAGGTAATGAGTAATGACTAATATGTGTGGTACATATAGCGTTGGTAGAATAGGCTATACTATATAGGTTAGTCTAATTGAAATTATTCCAGTTGTATCAGAATTTATTTTCTATGGATGCCAATGATTCCTAGAGTCATTAAGTCAAACGTATATTTGTCGATTGTACAAATTCGGTAAACCCTTCTTAGAGTTGAGAAAGTCTTTGGTTTCTAAAATGCGGTATCCCGCCCTCGAGGTGTGGTTTCAAACAGACTTGTTGCCTAAATCTTATTATACAATATTGTAGTATCCGTAACACTCCCTCGAATACAATAATTAAAATATATTAATTTATACATTGAAATCGATGGAATTTCAAAAATGTGTACTGTATAACGTTGCTATATGTAAGATTTATATGACAACGAACAAATAAACATTTTAGCAACATTCTATAGTAAGTAATATACACTTGTCCGTGTTGTAGTTTCACAATATTGTACGCGTATACTGTCCAGTGTCCCCGAAAACAGGGTATAGAGAAAAAATTAAGTTGTAGCGCATGATATATGTTGTATGCGCAAAATATACAATAGTTAAAAAAAAATTGTAAGTCATAGGAATTTATGATCCAACAGTTTAATCTCATGTCCCAAACCGCCTTTAATAATAATAATAATAAGTTCATAGGATACTGAGTAATATAAGTAACTGAGTTAGTGAGTTATAGAGTGCACCCTTTTTTGAGGACTCACTGTGTATGTCTGTTAAGACTTTATTGTATTATTGTGTATTTTGCACTAAAGTATATTTTAGATAATCTTTTTGCAACTGAAAACCGCTACAAATACTTGAAATATATTCATACGAAATAATCCACCATTACTATTCATAAATTAAATTAACATCAAGTTCGTGTTTTTTTCCGACAATTAATCGTCAATCTGTACTTTCAATAAACTCATTTCGTATTCACTCTGCAACATATACGACCGACAGATCAGCCATTATAATAAACGTATTGAATTTTGATCACGTATATAATATCAATCATTATACTACGTGCATAAACTGGGTCAAGTTACGCTAATTTTATCTAAAAATAATCAGAGATCAAATGATGAAATATTATATATGTACCTATTTAATATTTTAATATTTTAATCTGTTAATCTTATAATTAGTATTTATTTAATTAGTCAATATTATTACTTCCTAAATCACTTAAAATATATTTCTGAAACTATTCTAATACATATAGCAAGTGAAATTGTTTTGAATTTCATCGATATAATTTAAACTAAATATTTTTTTATCAAATTCAACGATTTATGTCAATGCGTTTGATGCGATAATTTATCGATTAATTTTTTTTACAGTCTAAATATTATCCGAAACCATTAAAGGACCAAATCAATTATTTTGAAAACGTCATCACAAAAGGGATGAAAATCCATTAAGCCCCCGGTATAACCCATTTGTTTTGTACTATTATTATTATTATTATTTCTAGTAACAACTATTTTGTAGATCGTCAGTGACTGAATCGATTAAATTCGACTTTGTCATAATCAAACGGTCGTTATTAGCAAAGCTCGTTTACATTATAATGGCTTAGTGTGTATAGCAACCAAATGGCAGTTTACACTGAACAAAAAAGATACACCTACTTTAAAATTTAAAATTGATTTTTTTAAATTCAGGAAGGATATTATTAATCATGGTGAAAACTTAAATACGAATTTACCTAATTTTTTTAACCGTACGAAATAAAAAGTTAGTCAAATGTTCGAAGTTTATTTATTATAGTATAAAATAATGTCGTAAATTATAACTTATAAGTAAAAGTATTATGATTTTGTTTTTATTAAACAACAAACATAATATTATGCCTAATTATTAATTTAAATTTAAATACCTATAATACAATAATTATAATTAACTATTAACAAACAAATAGTTTTTTACGTTATATAAAATTCAATGCTATTATTTTTTTGATTTATAATGTTACTTTAAGAAAATAAGCCAAATTCAAGAACTATTTTTGAATTATTATGCTACGGAAATAACCGAAGTTATCAAACTCATTAGGTATCTTGGTAATTATTATACTTGGGTTAAAAATTTTAAATGATTATGTTTATGATTTTTACCTATTTTTTCTTTCATGCACATTGTAGACCAAATTATAAATCCGTTTGGTATGACGTATACAAGCGTCATTTTATGTAACCACATAAACTTACCACATTTCAGTCGTTATTATAGCTATATAAATGTATTGTATATTATAATGTATCTATACATATAAAATAATCAACAATTACGATTTTAGTTATTTTGTTGTAATTTAAAAATATTATTCGAAAGTATTTGAAACTTTTAAAGTATATTATTATAAGTAAATATGATAATATATACAAATAACATTAATTCAACTTGCCGGCTACCGTATTAATAATAACATTATAAATAGGACTGTGCATTTGTAGGAAAGTGGTTTTTTTTGTTGATTGTGAAACGTAGTTTTGTAAGTACATAATTTGAATTATGTAACTACGAATCTATTTATGAAACTTTTATTTTGCATTTTTTTGTCATATTTTCATTTTTCAGTTAATTTTCCGGTATTTTTAATCAAATTCCGTCAATTGACTTGTTTGAAAAAACATGTTTTTGTTTTTTTTTTTTTATCTTATGCAATAGTAAAGACTAAAGATGAATAAGGTACAAATAGATAGAATAAGAGGCAAATAAATATATTTAAGTTTGTTTTATTATTTAAACAAAATAAATACATAGAAAAAAATTTAAAAAAATGTTTCAGTAAATAGCATTATACAAAATTCAAATTCAAATTCAATCAATATTTTTACGTTTTATTTTTTATTAAATAAACACATTTTTATGCACGTAAAATGTAATGTTCTAATGTATAATATCCTATAATATCATAAATATAAAAATTAAATTAAAAACCATTTTAAGTGAATTGTATTCTATAATTTATATTGCATTTTTTGTATTTTAAGTGCATATTTTATTGAATTTTTTTGAGACTTTTAAGACATTTTTTAAGGTTTTTTAGTGTATTAAATTCACATCCCTAATTATAAATATATAATATTCTAGGCCGACAAACCGTCTCCGCTCATAATCGTTTTTCATAAATACAATGATATTATATCATTTAATTCAAATTTAAAGTTTAAATTTTAAACCCATCCATTACAAGTGACCCACTTGTAACCTACTGTGCAGCAGAGAGACACCCACTTATCCGCTTTTTTTAATGGATTAAATTAATCGATATTTGATTGATTTGTGCGCCAGGAGCACATTGACCAAAAAATAATGTTTTGTTTATATTGTCCAACCAATCAAATATGGCCGTTAGGTTCAGATATATGTATATATAGATATTCACAATATTAAATTTACTTTCTAAGTAATCCTGCAATTCATCTTATATGGAATGTATTGACAACTTGTCAATATCAAGCCAATATGGTTTTTAAAACTAAAAAAGACTTCAAAGGTTAAGTTTGATTATGTTAGGTAAAACATCCTTTATAAGATATTATATTGTTCTGTTATTGCTCTCAAATTGGATTTTACTGAATCGTCAATAACACGATTCGAAAAAAGTGTAGAAAAAACGACCCTTTAATCGGTCTGGTATATCGTATATGATGTATGAGTTTACTTTATTCTATTCTAAATTGATGGTGACATCCATGTTTATACTTCATTGGCCAAAGCAACTAATAGTGGCTAACCAATTCTTAGATTTATGAACTAGCAGATCGCGATTGTAGCGGTTTTAAAATAATAATGTTGTAAAACTCGAATACATTTGTGTTCAAGATAACATTATTATCGAGCATAATAATATAATATACACGAACTCAAAACGTGTCACCCATTAGCTACCTATAATATAACTTCTCTGACGATTACATCAACATCAACGCCCTATATTTTGAAACACGCAATAACAATAAATTATAGATACCTACGTAATAGGTAGCTAAGTATGTAGCTAATATCTACTAATAACAATTTTATATTGTGATAACCTTATAATAAGACGCGGTCACACCCACCCGAGTTGACATCGGCTTACTACACATAGTATACGACATGGACAATTTGCGTCCAGCAAAACCAATTTTGTGTCGTTAGCTCTAATAAAAATGTAAATTGATAACCTTTCATAAAAATCCAAAGGTAAGAAAATTATCTGTGTACCTACGTCAGTTTTTTACGATACTTCAATTTTCAAGAGATCTTATATAGTTAACAAGATATTGCAGTTTAAAAATTGTCGTATAACTTATATTACCTATTGCTTAATATAAATTAAATATTTTATGTAAGACCTACCAAGTACAAACACAGATAATGTTCTTGACTTTTAATTTGATAATATTAGGTCAATTTGCTATTTTGTACGACGATAACGGAGCAACGCATGCAGCCATGCAGGTGTAGTGTTATCTTAAATGCAAATTAAGTGGTTTCAAGTTTATAGAGTTTATGGTAGTGATATCAAAATCATTTCAAGATCCACGTAGGTGTAGGTAGATATAATTATTTAATCTTATTATAGAATATTAATTGAATTGTTTCTATCAAAGACTTGCACCGCATAAGTTATTTACAAAAATGAGACCGGACAAAAACTGTCGTATATGACTTATATTTTTTATAATATTAAAATCCCAAAACGTATAAAGTTATAATAATACTATAGTATAATGCATTTTTTTCAAAGTATAATCTCAAAGACTATTTTATTCGAATTTATTAATTTTACTTCGCTTTAAACCATTTTTAGTAAGTAAATTAAAAAAGTTTTAAAATCAATACCACTGGTACCTAAATATACTCAAATATATATTATTCATTGTTGTTTAAATTTTTCACATAAAACGGCCTCATCAAATATTTATTATTATTATATTTTGTCTATTAAAGATACTAGCACTGGACAACCAATACAAAAATGTGACCGTACAAAAACTACCAATGCAAAACTTATTTTTTATATAATATAACTGTTAAACGTACACCTATCTAACCTTTTTTTTTCAGTTTTTTAACCCACGACGCCGCGGGAATTGCTTTCGCAATACTGCCGCGGCGCAAATACCTATCTAATCTAGCCTTCATAAAAATTAAAATCAACTTTTTTTCAAACCAATCTCAAATACAATTTTGATCGAATGTATTCATTTTATTTCGTCTAACGTAAATATACGTTGGTAGTTTTGTGCCGCTATAAGATAATTATAATATCTGGTCATAATTGATTAGTTTTGCATCACAGTTGCGTCGTGTGGTATGCAATATTGAACCCATACATTATTATACCCAATTTTCATCGGAATTTTCCTGGAAACCGTCAACCCTCAAAGATTAGACATTGGCATTATAAACGGAGGAGACTAGAGAAAGCTTATATAATACCATGTATTAATATAACAGTCTCTTGAAAACCTTCGTGAGTCCAAAGCCAAATCCTTCCTCGAATTTTGCCAAGTCGTGATTATTTAATATTAATATAGTAGCAGTAAGATACTTGTAAAGTAGTAATATTAGCAATAATACTAGCTGTATAACCCGACTTCGCCCAGGAAAAAATTCACGATTTGATACATTCCGTCCGCACTGAGGCGCCGATCGGGTCATATCAATAATGTGTTGTTATTATTATTTGCTGTTCAATTCTATACAAACCGACTCATATATTATGTGGAGTTCTTATTTATTATTATTATTATTATTATTATTATAGCCTTTGTAGTGCGTATATTATTAATTTCCCGGGAGCTTATAAATATATTTATTATTGTACTATTGTCAAATATATACATATTGTGCATTGCGGCCAATCAGATTGGATAGTCTTTGTACTAGGTATTGTACTGTGAATGATCCTTCTTCCATCACCGACATTCGTTGCCGCGAAGCTAAAAGTAGGATCGGAACGGCGCACAAACCCCGTGATTATACTGATTATAGTGTACCTCAGTTCAGATATTATGGCACTTGGTATATTATGGTCTAACGCGGTTCAGACGACTCTTTAAACTTGCCTGATATCTCTAAGAATAATCTATGAAATGTTCGTTAAAATCGGCCAAGTAGTTTTTGAGTCTACATGACAAATATAATGTACATAGAAGAATCGTTTTATAATTAATAATCACTCATATTTGTTTTGAGATATTAACATCTTTGTTCGAGGCCATAAACGCGACGATTTGATGCATCATTTTATCTCAACTGCTCGAGAAACCAATGGTAACCATTTATCAACGAAAAAAAAAATTCAATTTTCATCGTGAATATCAAAATCCACGTGTGCAAAGCACCTTTTTAAAATGTAAATTTTGGAAAATCCTTTCTTGCCTTCTTGGTGAACCCTTACATGGCGGTACGAATGTACCATGACGATTTCAAGCCTCTAGCTATCATAGTTTAGGCTCTTAGTTGATCAGTCAGTCAGGACACGTTCGATTATATACTTAGATATTATGCATACATAATATATATTATTTAGCATTGACAACAGTTATAGGACGATGGCGCCAGAGCATATCCATAAACGGGTTTCCATCGTAAGGCTACTATGGTACCTACGGTTTATAAATGACAGGTATAGGTTTATCTAAGCCAGCAATCCAGTGTCCTACTCGTATCACGATTCACGGGTAGCTATAATACTGAGGTATACTATGTTACACTCGGGTCACGGTTATCCTAATTCCTGGTTGCAAACAGTTTATACAAATCTGTGGTGTAATATATGTGCGTTTTTTCGACTACCTACTATATTATATAATATATATTAATAGGGCTCGTGTTTTATACAACAAACAAATAACATAAAAAGCATAAAATTGTTTGTAAAAAGCAAAATTAGCTTGACCAAAAATCAACTTAAATTAGGTAAAAAATTTAATTAAATAAAAAATAATTTTTAATTAAAAAAAGCATTTACGATCATGTAATTTTGTTAGATTTTCACTTGTGAACCTGACTCTATTATGAAACAAAATGTTTTTACACGTCGAAAACGAACGCTCTAGATCCGCCGAAGTAATATATTTCATATTAATAATAATATACAGTTTACGGACTATAATATTATGTTTGCGACGACATATTACATGTGTATCGTCACATACTCACATTACATATACCTACCTATTATATTATAATATTATGATACGTATATTATTATAATATAATAATTATTATACTACATGATATATAATATTATGATATACGGTACACACCGTGCGTGTATCATCCGCAGCGATAAACATCGTAAAGGTCATCTCATCGGCATCGATAACGGGCAATTGACTTCTAACGAGAAAATGGGGGGGCTTATAAATCGTGGAAGAGGGTCGTATATAATGCACAGTCGCGATTATATACACTGCAGTGTAGCGTCTAAACGCATAACATGCATTATGTATGTATACAGGGTGGCCGGTGTGCCATTCCGTACGGCAATACGTCATAATATATAATAATACAGAAATACCTCCTTATAACGGACACTCTACAGGATCGTTTACAGCAGAAATTAACAACAGTCCCGTACAACCTGTACCCGTATATTAAATTTTAGTCTCCCTACACCGAAAACTCCTATATATTGGAAAAATCCGTTGGCAGTTTGGTACCGGGCGATTCCGTTATAAAGAGGTTTTACTGTATAGGTACGGGCGTTTCCGCGACAGACTTCCACACGCTGATTCGGACGAGTTTTTCAGAGACTACGCGCGCTTATATTGTATTATGCATTATACATGGCGCCCGCGCCCGTTGTACAACAATAGTGTAACATAATCACAATAAGAGTATTGTTATCTACCTAATATTATCATACTTACACGACTCGCAGTGGAAGAAACCCGCCGCGAGAGCGAAATGCAAAACTGGCCGTCGACGGGGTCTTATATAAACGCTCGTAATTATTGCTCATAATAATAATAATAATAATAATATGTATGTTAATGCGGCGGTCTGACGGTCGTAAAACCGCGCGCGAGAAATGACAATGTATATATATTATTATTGTTGTTATTATTATTATTATAACGCGGGTATATATAGGGTGTTTCTCTATTGTCACCAAGGGTCCAAAAGGCATAAATAATGGCTAGAACTCCTCCAACCCGCCGCACCCACCCACGGCAATCCCGTTCCGAAAAGTCTATTAGGACTCGGGTGTGTGTGTGTGTGTTTGCGCGCACACCGAGGGGACCGGAATATATGAATTATAGATCTTATTAAATCGGTAACGACCTTTTTCCCCGCCGCCGTTTCGCTACAATATTATAGTGTCCGAGAGACGAGCCCGATATGGCGTATGTTGTGGTTTAAACAAACAAATAGCTTATATTATTATTATTATTATGTAGGTCCCGGGGAAGATGTATTATATAAAAAAAAAAATACTGGTATAATGTAAACATTAAACATCTGATTATGCGATACGTCGCGGGCGACGGCGGCGTGACAACAATGCACGGGGTCCGGATAAACTATATTATACGTTATGATATTGTTATTATTATTGTATTTTCGACGGCGATTATTCAGCGATATGTGCGTATCATCGTTATTATATTCCGATTTTTTTCCGTTTCGAATCTCCGCAGTAACAATATCGTAATATCATCATGTCGGACCGCGGTGGTTCGATCGCGGTAATCGACCCCGGGCAACCGTCGGATCGGATCGTACAACCAAAAGGTAGGAGGCATAATATTATAGATTGTAATGTCTTACCGATTCGCCCAGTTCGGATATTGTGTTGAATAAAAAATTTTGCGAATCGAGTATAATAAGCACCTACCTATGTTCAGTACCTATGTTCTGCGATTCCACAACTTCAGTAATAATAACGTAGGTATATCGCATATAATATTACTAACCGTACCGCTTAAAAACCTTCTAAATCACATCCTTATTCCGTTACCATAGGTGAAACTACGGTCAGACGATGGCCTGACCTAATTGTGACTTAATAAAAGTTGTGACTGAATTTAAAATTAACATTAAAAACTTATTGTAATTAGAATTTATTTTCATACATTTTATCTTTATTTCATACTATTTATTATTATCTAATGAAATCGTCTAGTTTCGCTTAGGTCCTTAACACAAGTTTAATACCATGTTGGACTTCGCACAATGCACAATAATTGCTACAAGCTGCTATGAATAATTTCTTGTATTAGACTTATTAGTTGAGACATAATGATTATTAATTATTCATATGAAAATTTCAATAGTAAAAAAACGGTCTGAAGTCGGTAAAAATTAAAATATTATTCTAACAGTAGGTACCTTACCTTATATCAATCAACTATTATCATATTTTATTTTATGCTTTTTATTGTTTTCGTTGTCATGGTTTCTTATTAACAAAAACGTATATTTTATGACTCATAGATTTTCCTTGTGGAGGAAAAATATCGAGTAGCGAGCTATGGTTTTTAATATAGATTCATAAATCATACTAGCCAACACTAAAAAAATCGGCACCTATCTACTTTTTTGAAAATTAAAATATTTAATTTATTTAGGTTTCTATATTTATATTTATTTATATATAAGCATAATATTTAAGTTACCCAGTTATTTTAAACTTGTACTAATTGTACGTATATGGAATTATAGTTTATTTAAATACCTATTAAATAAGTTTAGAAACCGAGAATTTAGCACGCTCGAACAGTGAGCTTTTCCTAAATTGTTTATTTTACTGTAGATTTCAAAAGCATAAAATCATTGCTATAATATGTTAAACATGACGTGTGAACTGCGAATATAGTACCTATTTATTTTGTGTACATATTTACCTTTTCCTTGTTTAATAATTAAACAATTATTGTTCTTTTTGAGTACCTACATACGCTGAAAATTTAATTTATTTGCGAATAATAAATATGTACAATAACACGTTATCCGCACGATTTCTTAAATTATTAATTTTACTGCACATTATAATATTATATAAATATCAGAGTTATAAAATTACACTATCACTATCGTCAGGGTTTAACTATACTTACATAAGAAATTAAACTTTAAACATGTGTAAATAATATAGCTAAACCACCGCATCATTTATAAAAAAAACTATTAATGTATCTACATTTTATTATATTATTTTTGTATTAATTTACATTTCATATTCACAATGAAACTGTATTTTATTCATACGTCAACCAAATAAGCTGTGCGAAAAATGTGCAATATTTAACGCAATTGTTTCATTCGGTAGGTGTGTGGTTTTTGAAGTAAATATTACAATAAACTACCTAAAGTAATATAATGATCATAAATTCCTAAACAAGAACTCGTGTATATTATATTTTTACGACTTCGCGGTGATACAATTCATTCTAGTTTACGGCTGTAATTCAATGAGCATAATGTATTATTACTGTTTTGTATTATTTTTTAAATTGCTCTACCTACGCGTATTTCATTAAAAGTTGTAGGTAGTTCAAAGTTACGAAAATTAGTAACTCGCTGTCACTATCATAAGTTACCTGCATTTTTAATTTTTAGCTTACAAATATTATAGCTAACTACATACATTGTTACATTTTAATCGCTCGTATAAAATTACTATTTTTATTAAGTAATAAGTAAATATATGCATAACTAAATAATTATTTAAATACAATTTAAAAAAAATAACAAAACAAATTGTTCTTAAAACCGAAATAAGTTTAAAATACAATAGTGGTAACTTTTGGCATCATAATATAATATAATCTATTTTCTATTTCGAGACTAGACGATATTTATTTGAAATAATTTATCATTCTTTATTAGATTTTATAAACTATCCTAACCGGGACGCGCTACCGTCTTCGCGTTTTATATTTATACCTAGATATTCTTTAATTATTTATTTATTTTATGTATTTTAGATTAATATTTTACCGTTTGTTTGACAATACAACATATTACATACCACAAAATATAATACAATACACGTAATAGAAATAACACTATATTATTCTTTTTAAGAGGTAACAAATAGAGTATTATATAGCACTCATCTGCGTCCCGCACATTAATGTCATTTTTGATTTATGACCTACGAGAGACTTCGATTTATCTTTAATTTACTTTTGGTGTTAAAGATTACACGTTTTGATGGTAAAAACTTGGCTTTTTAATTTTACGACGCTCAAATGTTTATCTGCACTATAGCACTTCTACTATATTATTCAACGATAAGAATACACTTATTTAAATAATACAAGTATACAATATACAGAAGTTACTTGTCTGTTTGCACATTGTTTTTGTTTAGTGCCACCAAATGTACACCATGTTGTAAATTCTTTATTATAGAGTAAATATCATTATGTTCTATATAAACAACGCACACATCGCAGTTTCAGCTAAAAAATATTGATCCAGTAAACGTTCATTTATCGTGGCCTAAATTATAAACTCTCTACGAAATTCTGAATACTATCGGTTTGTAGCCATATGTGCCATCATATTTTATAGATTTTATATAAAAATGATAAAGCACTAAAACATTTAGGTAAATATGATTTTTAAGATGACCTTTCGTCCTTGCGTAGTGTGTGTCTATGCATTCAACTTGTTGATGTATTTTCCTTGATTTGTAATAACAATATTATTGAACATAATAACGCATACAAATGAAAGTAATTATAATAATAATTTACAAAAAATATTATAAAAACACCGCTATGGTCACAGCCGTTAATGAATTAAAAACAAATTAATTTTCCATATTCGTCCAAATTATTAATTTTATTTATAAATATAGTTTATATTTGGCTTCAAAATATGAAATTAAAAATAGGAATATGTTGTAAATCAAAAAACTAAAAAATTAAGTGATTGTCGATTGAAAACATTATTGATCAAAAATCAATGAAATCACATAATATACAATTTGTAAAATCGTAGGTAATAGATTATTATAGTCTATAGACTGTTCATAAATAAATCATGAGACAAAAAAATGTAATACGAAGTACTTACTTCAAAAATATTTAAAAAAAATAATATTACTCAAATTCAAACTTGGGGGGGTGGCGATTTCAAGACAATTTTTATTTTACTTCAGATACGCCGAAAAAAAGGTTAAAAATGTGTGTTATAGTGTTCAATAAGTTATGTTTTATATGCAGTGAAAAAACATGAATCAAATTCGGTCATGCGCGTTCAAAATATTGATCATGTTTCCTTCATCATCGAGCACACTATATAATATTATAAAGAATATACAAATAATTAGATATATAGTAACTATACAGACGACAGTTTAAGCTTGCACAGCTCTCTATTATCTAGAAGTAAACTCTCCAATTCACTATTGGCTTTTAAGGTGAGTCTAATTTGAATACCGCGGTGTGGATCATATAATTGAATTGAATTAAACAGCGGATGAGGAGTTTCACGGTGGAATTCGACCTGCGCACACTGTACCTAATTCTAAAAGTATTATTATAAATTATAATATATACAGGGCGTTGCAAAAAGAATGCACCGATTTGAATGACTAATAGTACGGAAAAAGTAAATATATTTCATGCGAATTCTATTATCATACATTCTTGCAAATGTTCAATGTGGTCACCATCAGTAACACGAACAATATCGAGGCGGTAAACTAACTCCCTCATATTGGTACCGAAAAGTTCACACCTTCCTCATACTAACCACAACGCTGCAGGATAGGCCGCGGTGAAGGTAACCTGCGGGGCCAGCAAGTGCGAGATCACCCGACCTCACACCATATGTGACTCCTTTCTGTGGGGCTACGTGAAAGATAAGAGGTCTTTGGTTCGCCGAAACGCTGGTAAATCGGTGCATTATTTTTGAAACGCCCTGTATAATATAGTCAGATGAGCGTCATCCGCCGAGATGAGATTATTATAATGTTATACCAAACGACGTATTTTAATTTAGTATAATATTGTGCATATAACTATACACCGTATACACTTTGTTACTCGCGATCGCACTTCCGCGCATTTCAACTAGCGAATTTGGGATGAAAATAAATATTATGCGATATTATATCAACGATTCTGACACGAATTTCTCGGTTTGCAGTCACATGGAAGACCCGCCAAATCGCTCTGGACAGAAATGATCGTGAATCGTACGTCCAGCTAACAATCAAAGAACTAGCCATTTACGCCGTATTTTTCGTAATATTCTTTGCCTGTAAGCGCAGACCTAGAGCAACATGTCAACATATTATTATAATAAATATATGAAAACACTATACTATTATACCTACCAACGCCCGGTGACTGTATATTATACAGAGTATAACATAAATACCTGACAAATGAAATAACTTTTGTTATAATAAATATTTAAACATTTTTTTTATATACAGGGTGATTCATTAAGCGTAAACACTCTTTATATATATATATCTCACAAAGTATTAATGTTTTTGAAAATATTTATTTACATAGTTTCGAGTTGTTAAAAAACAACGTTTTTATTAAAAAATTATATTTTTAATCCTTATAATTTTTTACTTTTTTACTTTTTTGAATGACAGCTTAGAGTTTTAATTTCATATTCCAAAGCAGAATATTTTTCTAAGCATTTAGGTTCATAAAAGCCGAATTTTGAACGAGTAGTTTATGAGTTGTAAGTATTTAAAGTTTAGACAAGCGGAGTAGTGGATAAACAATTTGCGAGGTAACCCCATATACTTCTCCACTCTGCCCATCTAAACTTTAAATACATATAACTCATAAACTACTCGTCCCAAATTCAATTTTTATGAATCAAAACATATGAAAAATATTCTGCTTTGGAATATAAAATTAAAACTATATATGCTCTCATTCAAAAAAGTAAAAAACTTAAAAATTATAAGGATAAAAAGTATTTAAAAATATAATTTTTTAATAAAAACGTTGTTTTTTTAACAACTTGAAACTATGTAAATAAATATTTTCAAAAGCATTAATTCTTTTTCAGATAATGAGTGTTTTGCGCTTAATGAATCAACCTGTATATAATGTACACAAACTTGCACTACAAGTACAGTATAACATTAATTTATTTATTTTGTAATGCTGAACATTTAAAATCTGAAATTTTATTAAATTTTATTTACGAAAATTTAAAATAGTCAATTTATAAATCTATTTTTTGTAAAAAAATTGTATGTTAAAAACGTTTATTTAAGTAAAGTAGTTTATTTTTATAGTTTTAAAAATATCAATATTTTTTTGGAGTATATTTATTTTAAACGAAATATTTTTTGGTGGATTTTCCAATATAAATCTATCCCTTAAACTATTAATTATCATCCATATAATTTTCTTAATTTTTATTTGTCAGATCTTTCTGTCACACCCTGCATATTGTATTACACTTTAGTGGCGTATTTGAGCGGGCGTTGTGGGACCGTCCCCCTCCCTATCTGGTGAATTTGTCTTTGTGTTTTTTAAAATATATTTATAGCTAATTTTGTATCTATAATGATAAAATAATTGTTAAATTATCATCAAATGAAATTAGAAAAGAAATTAATCTATTTAATGTATTAAAAATCAACATTTTAAGAAGTGTAGTCAAAAAAAGAGTCCTCCCCTCACATCCAGTGTTCAGCTTGAGATACGCCACTGTGCGTATACCTATAAATATTATATTATTGTTAACGATAATACCGCGATGCAGCATGTACCCGTCTGTACTCGTATGACACGTTCGTGATCAACAGAGAAATATCCTCGTTGTTCGTGGAATCAAGTTTCTCGACGTACTCGGACGACGATTACGACGTGCCCTTAAAATTTTACGACATCATCACCATGACGCACTTCTGGCAGGTACCGTTAATAATATTACCTATAACATTAAATCCGTTCATGCATCGATCAAAGTTCCGACTTTGCGGTGTTATGTCCTATATCAGGCCTCGGATTCAGAGGGGAGCTATGAGTGCTCGGGCACCCCCTGTCGGCAAGGCTTGGATTCTAAGCCAACAACAAAATACATTTTTTTTAAATTACGTAATCTAAAATAATCAATTTTTTTTTTTTTTGAGCACTCTCTATTACAATTGTCTGGATCCGCACCTGCCCCGCCATATAATATAATTACACTATACTCGTGCGGGATGTACTGTGTACATACACGGTATAAATAGATATATATTATATTATAATTCGCAGTTTCGTCTTTGTACAGTACTTTCACAGCGTGTTGTGTGACAAACTGTACGAAATGCCCACGGTCGTGGACAAGGATGGCGGTACCAAGTTACTGTTCGAAAACAAATTTCTGTTCAGGCCCAGAGTGAGACAGGTATTGTACAATGTTTAATAGGATATATGCCATAAGATAAATAATTAATAGGATATAATATAACCCGCGGTCCTGTTCATCTCGACACTCGGCAACCAAACAAAAATTTTGTGGTTCGAAAACTTTATTTTTTCCAATATAATACTTACAGTGGTCCTCGAACCACAGTTTTTCAAAATCGTAACGAATCAACCGCGGTGTAATAATATCGTCGTAATTTTAAATAGCGACGAGTCTGCTGCACGTCATAAATTATTATTATTCGATTATTATAATGATATTATATAGTGACACGGCGCGTTGATACCTCTACCTATATACACCATAATATACGAAATATCAACGCGGTGTGGTCGTATTGTATTTTTCCCAACGATGAGAGTATGTTTCCAGGGGAGAAAAATAACTACAACAATTATATAATGTCATTATCTATAATACGGTATTAAGCGTGGTCTTAAGTAGTACCTATACACATCATAAGCCCGTCGGGATTTATAGACGCGCGTCGGTGCATATAAAGGATTATAATATATAGGTATACGAGCTCCACGCGAGATTCCCGTTGTATAAATACGCGACTGCTCGCATCCCGCAAGTTATGTGGCCGCACCGGGTGACGACTATAGGTTAGTGTTTGCTTTTTTTGTATACGCCGCTTCTCCGCAATATCAACTAACCTAACCTATAACCATTGTGCTACACGTCTTACCTCACACCCACAACTGCGTCAGCTAGTTTACATTAAACGCGCGACGACCGATCGTCGTTATTAATTTATATATTAAAAAAAAAAAAAAAAAAAATACATGTCGAACATACTAGATACCGTATGCGCTGGAAGGCATCCGAAAAACATAACCCAATATACGTATGATTTGTTCAAGTTGTTATATTTTTATATCTATACCTAGGTGAGGGTCGAAGAAGGACACTGCGAAATCAGAAACCAATTCAAAGGATTATTCCAAGACTGCTATGTCCCGTACGAAATTAAATATGAAGACAAAGCAAGTTTTGGACCGAAAAAAGGAACACAGTAAGTCGTAGTTTAATAAAAAAAATCGTCTATACTACTAGATTATAATAATTTATATAACCACTGATAATTCTTCTATATTGTGGCAAAAAATGTGGGAAAGAGTTATGCTCAAATTGCATGTCAAGCTAACTTTTCAAGTACTTCTTAGTTTTTAGTTTTTCAGTTTTCTACCCGAAAGTTAATTTTTCTATTTTTTACTCGTAAATAAGTTGTTTTTTTTAAAAAAGAAAAAGAAATATTTAAAATAGCTTTTTTACTTTATAAAAAAAAAACTGAAATAATTTACCTAAGCCTGTTTTGAATAAAAAAAGCCGAAGAATTTCCCTGTATCAGTATATAAGTTCTACGATTGCAAGTTTTATGCGCTTAACAGACGCGACTCGCCGAGCAAGTCTCGGTATTATTTATAGAACAACATAATTTATTACAAACCATAAATAGATTACCTCCCAACTTAATTTAATTTTATACGAATGACTACATTATTTAATCGTTGCTTGTCCGGCACTCCGTTTCTGTGTGTATATAGATGGACGTACTCTGATAGCTCCAAGACCCAGGGCGTGTCCTTCAGAGGCGAAATCGCGACCTACGGACCCGGTGGATTTTATTTCGATTTTCCAAAGGATAAAATAAATGCAAAAACAACGATCAAAGACCTCGAACACGACACGTGGCTGAATCGCGGTACCAGAGCGGTTTTTGTGGATTTCGCCATTTACAACTGCAACATAAACGTGGTTTGTGCTGTCAAGTACGGACCCATTTCTAATTTCTTTTCCGTCCACCTACGCCTAGAACAGAAGAAAACGTGTATACATGCGACAGCCAGTGACGTAGCCAGGACTATGAAATAGGGGGGGGGAGGGGCGTCTAAGTATAAATTAAACCAAGTTTTTACAGTTTTTGTATATAAATAATACATTTATTAGGGGGAAATGTCAAGGGGGGGGGGGGTTAAACACCCAAACCCACACGCCACTGGTGACAGCTATTACTACAGTAATGTATCATTACTGAATGTATACGTTAGCTATGCTCAACCAACGGCTGAGCGGCCCGCCGAGCTTTTTTATGCGGACTATTCGCGCTGCAAATACGCGGCAATTGCCTTGCAATAAAAATTGATTTAAGACCCCTGAAGATATGTAATTTTTAAGGCAGGAATACGATTGAGAACGGTCATTATTGACGATACCTTCTTTAGACCCTTTTGACTATTACGATTGAGAACGCTCAGTTTTTATTTTTCCGCGCAACGTTGCCAAACTTTGTTATATGAAAATCAGCTTTGGCCAGCCTATATAAATATATGCGACTTAGCACTGCTCACACACTGTCTATGTGACATTCGATATCTTAATCAGATAATACATTTATCCATTAATAATGATACCTGATCTATATAAATACAACGATAACGAATTGTTTGCAACGAATAATCTAAATATATACTTTGCCATGGCGTTATGTCCAAATGAATTATAATATGGTCATAGATTTGCTGATTATATTTTAAAAACATATGTTGTACCAAATTGTTTATTTTCTTAAGTTTAATGGGCAAAAGAACCATTTCAACATCCTAGGTAAATTTGTACAACAAATATTGAACATTTCAGAAAATATATTATGCATAATTTTTATTTTTATGACTACTAATGCCGCAGAAAGTTTTCATCGGACTTTTAACAGATAGTTTTATTGCACATGTCCACCTATATACGCTGTCATACAAACTTTACTCGAAACCCAGGAAATAACGTTTTTAAAACTCAATACCATTCAACTGTTGGGTACTGTTCAAAAATCAAAAACAGAAGAAGAAAAAATTTCAAAAACAATACTTATGTCTAAATAAATTTTCTGAAGGATTAATAAAATATTTAACGTATCTGGGAAATCTATATAGGGAAATTAAATTGTAAATTATTATTAGTAGGTACCTCTATGTGCGTTGACATGACATTTTGTTTATGTTTTTAAATTTCTAAGCATTTGTATTATAGGTTAGGTATATTGACACGACATTTTTAAAATTTATAATTTTTAATTATTTTATTCAATGTTTTATTTCATTTTTATTTTTACTTGAATATAGTTCGGCAACGTTGCTCTCTTAATTTCGTTCTCAATAGTACTGGTTTTTTTGGGTCAGCGGTTATTTCGTTGTTCCATTTCGAGTGATCTCAATCGTACGCTAAAAAAGGTCGAACGTTCTCAATCGCATTGCAGCTATTTTTAAGGGGTCGTATTTAGGCAATTATTTCGTTCCTCGCGGTCTTTGTGGGTGTAGTAAATTATAATTTGTGTGTGTATACTCCCCACCGATCACCCGAATCATACATATTATTATATAATGCCACGCGCCCACGCATGTATGTAAAGTAATACAAAAAATATATAATTTACCACGAGAATATGTGGCGGCCCCAAGTAAAAATAAGGTCGAGCATGGCTGCTTTGCAAATAGGTACATATATTATTGTTGACCCGTAGCACAATCCACCGACGTCCATTGCATCCGAAATCGATGTTATACATATTATTAAAACCGGATGTTATTTGGCTGTCGTCGATCTAATTCAAACGTTCCGCTATTGTCCGCAGATTAGTTTTCGAATTTCCGGCGTCGGGCGGCATCGTCTCGTCGTCTTCGTTTCGGACCGTCAAACTGTACAGGTACGCTGTGGCCGACTCGTTGTTTACGTTGATCGGCATGCTCGCCGTCGTCGGGTTCGTCGTTTATTTCACGGTGGAAGAAATATTCGAAATCATGTACTTCCGGAAGGACTACGTCACCGTGTTCTGGAACTACGTCGATTTCGGCATCGTGGCCGTAAGTCGTTACCTATAGTTTTTTTTTTTTTTCACAAACAGGTGATTGATTACCTATAATATATTTTAACGGCGAACACGCTTATAGCGCAGCGTTGTTTCGGAAACGATTAACTTTTTGATTTTATTATTGTTGGTGCTCTTAACTTAAAACGTGAATATTTTTTTTATTTTTTTTTTGTTAGTCAATATTTATACAAAAACATTTTTATATAAACTATTATTTGCATTAGATAATGAAATTAAAATCTTAAAGATAGCGATTTCAAAATTAAAAGTTTGCCGTAGTTTAACCATGATTTAGTCAGAACAATATGATATAAGGGCTGTGTATCAACTGTTATAAGTGCAAAAGTAAAAAATGTGTTTTAAATCAAAACGCATGTAGGTATGTACACACAGTGACACGGACAGTAGTGCAGTACGCTGTCCAAATGACAGAATATTCTTGCGAATACAACAAGTCGTATTATATTATTAAGTAGCCGTGTTATTTTTTGTTTAAAAACGTTGTGGAAAAAAAGCATCTTCATTTTTTGATGATCGATATTTATAAACCTACCTACCTATTATAGTATTATTATAATATGAACAATAATAATTAAAATGTGATCTTTATACGCCGCTTCAGTTGGGATGGTGGGCCATCGGTGTGGTGCTGATGATCGTATTTAAGGAGAGGTCGTCGTCGTCGGGTAGTAACCCGTGGAACGCAATCGCGAAAACCATGACGGACCGCAAATCCGTGGAGCGCCTGGTAACAAGACATGAGACCCTCGTACAACTGGTGGCCTACTTGTTCTTCCTGGTGTGCATCAAAGTCATCAAGTACACCGACCTGAACAGATCGATGACCATCGTGTACTTGAGCGTGGGCAGGGTAAATAATATTATATTATAAATTATCGTATTATTATTACATCATATTATTATATAACCCGGTGGTCGATATATATTATATTCAGTGGCGCAGTGGCGACGCAACCGAGATTTTTTGGGACAAATGCCTCAAGACGAAAATTGGTGGGTAGGTAGAGGTATAAGTGGGTGTTACCTTAGTGGACAGTGGGCTGCAGTTGTCAGTTGTCACCGAATGACTTTTCTGTGTAACTTAATTTCAGTATTGGGAAGCAGTATGGCGCGGTGTCTGGCTAATGGCTTCAGTCACTGATGTGCTCTGCAGAGTGCCAACACCGGCCGGCGCCACTAGTTCCCGGAACAAAAAATCTCAGTATAAGTATTTCAGGGGTAGGTGGGTCAAAAATATCTAGAACTGTCCCATGAATAATAAAATTGTTCACACCATCACTGCAGCGGCGTATCGCCGGTAATGCAGGGAGTGGGAGTGGGCGGGGCTTTACTTTAATTCTATTTAATTTCGTTACAAAAATAATTCTCAAATAGAATGTACGCCGTTCGACAGAGTTGGCCCTTCAACTTCATTCAAAGATTTCTTAGATTATGCCTGGACTTTTCAAATGGTTTTCGAGTATTTGAGGGGCATTTTTTTTTTAAATTAGCAAGTGCAGATTGGTTTATGGCACGGATATTTACAATGCATAATATATAACATGTGGCCGTATTATGGTTGTAAAATACGAGACTGATATAACACCAAGGGAATCTTGAAGTCGAAACTCCCCCTGTTTCCCCCTTTCCACCTATCGACGAATTTAGGTAAAAATGTCCGAGGTAAAACTGTTCAAAATCATAAATGTCCTTGTGATAGTTGTTCAAAATCAAAAATATTAAAAAACAAATCAGCTGATAATTATACATGTATTAACATCATTGATAAAAAATTTTGACACTTCTATACTTATTAATAATTATTAATTACATTTTAAAAATTATATAGTGTTTGAACAGGTCAATATTAGTGTTACGGGGTAAGTATCCTTTTTTCATTCTATTTCAATACTCTTAATACTTACTTTTTGATTTTTGATAATTTCCCCAAGGACATTCTTGATTTCGCTCACGCTCACGCTTGGCTCGTCTAGCGAACCACCGCCACTGATTATAAAGGATCTGCAATACAGATCTATTAAAAATTACTCTAACACCACTGACGAGTATAGTAATATTAATAATATTTGCATTGGCAGTATAATAAATTGTGGTTTATCACTGCAGTGCTTCAAAATCGTCGCTGGATACCTGGTTATAATGATTTTTGTCGTGAGCGCATTCGCGACGCTCGGTTATTTCGCATTCGGCTCACAGGTAATTAAGATTAAATACAATAGGTCGATATATTATTATTTTCTATAATAATATTATTATGTTTAAATTGAAAAACGAGCAGTTAATTAACGCCGTACGTTGCCATATGACAACATAGATTTTTTACAATCATTTTTTAGGTATAACATAAACGTTTTCAACAAAATGTTGGTTAAAATTGTAAATAAAAAAACTCCGGCGCTAATGGGTTAAAACTCAATCCACGTTGTGATATACATATTATATATTATGATATAAAATATTTATACCTAAATGCATACTTGTGTTCACCAAATCCAGTGTTGGTTTTACACGCGAAGCGGAAATACTTTAGATTTTTTACACATCGTAAACTATAAATTCCTGTATAATATGATGCTTGTTACGGGACAAACTTCAGTAGCGGCTTCCAACCACTGCAGATAATAAATAAAAAAATACAAATTATAAGTTTCAAAAATGAACAATAAACTATTAAAATATTGTAAATAGTGTTATATAAATACGATATTTATATTCAATGATATTACCTAAAGAAAGATATCTCTAAAAAAAAGTATAAATAACCTCGGCTCTACCCCTTATGTCTGCCCCTGGAGGCAATCCTCGGTAAAATTTGTTCGTAAAAAGGACATACCTAATATTCGATGTCGGCCAACTAGTAAATTTATACTTCCTCAAATGCGCATAATATATATGTAACTACCTACGACGTATAATTGAACGCGATGTCACCCTCATTTATTTTTTTTGTTTTTCTCTAACATACTCTCGCCCCCAAACCAGGTAAAAGGATTCTCGACCATCTACGATTCAGTTCTTTCGTCGCTCAGAATACTGATGAGGGACTTCGACTACAAGACGCTTCAAGACGCGGACGCTTGGTTCACCACGTTCTTCTTCGTATTTTTCACGTGCGTGGTGATATTCGTTCTCTTGGTAATTATGATGTATAATTTTAAACCTATTTTCTGGGATTCTCATGTTAGGTAATATATATTATATTTGATAGCGCAACGATATCGTAGGTAAGCAGTCTGCCTATTTTTTTACAGTTCTTTGTAGGGTTAAAATATAATTTCGTCGCATTCGCATTCGCTTTCCAGACGATGCTAGTGGCGATCGTGTTTCACGCGTATTTTGACGTGGACGTCGAACAATTGTTGGGGGACCGGCAACAGTACGTGAGCGACAAGGTTTCGGCGTTCGTGGACCGCGTCCTCGTCTGGATGGTTTTAGACAAATGGGCGGGGCGTCGTCGAACTGACCGGCTGAACAACGAACTGGATCGCCGAGTCACCTATCAGGACGTTTACAAGATACTGAAACGGTACATGGTATTATTATAAGTGTATAACCATATAATTATGTAAACAGGTTTGTCATCATAATAGATATAAGAGGGTTAGGTGGGTGAAATGAGCATTTGTATCTCTGCTGCTTCCGCCCGCTCCCTCGACCAAACATATAGGGGCATATTCGCGATATTTTTCTGCGAGTCTCACAATTAATACTAAAGCCGGATTCAAAGCTACGTCGTATATCGTGTCGTACGTGGGCCATGGGCGCGGTAACCATATTTGTTTTGAAATACTCGGTATACTCGGTTGCAACTTGGTTATTACACGATACCTACCAAAAGAGCAACGTCTAATCAATTAAAATGAGATTTTATCGAAGCGACACACACACGACGACAAAGCTGTGAATCCAGCACAATTGGGGGAGGGGGTGGTTCACAACTGCCTGTGTCGTGTAAAATACTTTTTTCTGATTGATTTACCAAAATGTGATTACAAAAAACGCTTTAGTAGTGTGGTTTACTGTTATCTATTATATTTTGATTAGAAACAATTTTAAATATTACTTTTTATTCAATTTATACTCGTGTCTTCTGTTGATCATATTTAATAATTGTTGAACGTATTTTGTCCTTAGTCCTGATAAAACAAACGGAACAAACGTGCCCACAACACGAACCGTGTAAAATTAAGATATAACCCTGGTAGAATTTATGATTGCCTATTGTTGGTAACGTACTGATTCGGAACGTCCCCGAAGAACGAATTGAATTCATAATTCACTCGACACGACACGGGCAGTTGTGAACCCTCCTTCACTGCGTATATTATATGCTTGACTACCTGCATCTATACCACGGCGATACCCTAACCTGTAAATGCTTATGTACAGTGGTCAAAGTGGCTCAAAATACATGCCTTTCGTATTTTATACAGTTTTAATATATGAAATTAATTACAAGGGGGATACATTATTTTCGACGAAAAAAGTGAAGGGACGGAAAACGTAAATTATAAAAAGTGGAGGGATGTCATCCCACCATATACCCCTCCCCCCCCAATTCGACCACTGCCTATGAATAACGATAGAAAGATTCCACATAGATCGACTGCGCGTAGGTGGTTTATTAACACCAGCGTAACGTTTCGTCCTCGTCCCGCAGCTGCCGTTTTACGGACTCTGAAGTGGAAAAGATTCTCAACAAATACGGAATCGAACCGCAGAAGACAGTACACGAAGACGAAGCCAAGCAATGTTCCGGGACGTGCTGCAAAACGCACCCGAATCGAGTACGCGCTTTGTTATTATTATTTGCTCATATAATGTACGGTTCGATCACGACAGTCTATCGCCGTTTTCGTAGTAAATGCCCACCATTACTGGCCACTGCAAATAGTCATACGCGTTTGGTGTTACGTCGTTTGGACGATCCTCCATCTAAATTAGGTTTATATAATATGCGTTTATTCGGATAGATAGTAATATTACACATTTTAAATGAATGCGTACTTATCGCACTCCGTTTAGCAGACGGATTGTCGACGTCTTGCTAACTCCAAGAATCTTTTATTTATAATAGTGTTATAAACTTATAAATAATATACCTAGAGTGGCTTACATTCTAAGGCAGAAAATTTGTAGTTGAGGTAAATTCCCCTCCGCCTTTTTGCGACGGCGTATATAAGCTATACGTGAGACATAGGCGTATAGCATTAACCTATACCCAGGCGCAATGTTTGTTTTGATGATAACATAGATCTAAAGGTTGAAAAATACCCGATTACTGAATACTTATTTAGCGTATCTGTTAACTGGGCTGCGTATGAGTTGATTCGCAGGGACCTGTTTACCTGCACCGATATATCGTTGAATTGATTCCGAATCAACTAAATTAATACATAAAGTTAGTCTCGGGAATAAACGTGACAATAACAGCGGTTAACTGTATATAAAAACATTAATGTACGTCTATATGGGGCTTATAGACTTGGAAACTACTGAACCAATCGTCATAAAAATTCTGTACATAATATGGGTTTCTTTAGGATGGCTCACATATGGATTTCGCTTTAGCTTACGAATAATTTTTTTTGTTTACACATAGAAATTCCAATGGTTATAAAAATACATTTTTTTTTATTGGTTTACACTAGCCAATCTGCCATGCGTTTCTATGGAATTTTTATAAATAAAAAAAATAATATTTAATTACCTAATTGATGTATGTTCTTTAAATGTACAAAAGGTATAATATCCCCATATATATCTGTAGCTATTATTATAGCCTTAAAAACTACTCAGCCAAATTTGACGAATGTATCAATGATTATTCTTAGAGATATCAGGAAAGTTAAGATAGTAGTTTGAACCACCTCAGAAAAAATATCCACCACAGATTGATTGCCTATCTCGGCCGAATTAGTTTACAAAGCTAGGTAGATCAATGCCGATTCTCCCGTGAACTGAGGTACTTACACTAAAACCGAGAAAAATCGATATAGCACCGTATTTTATGTTTGTTCATTTTTTTCCCCTTACGAAGTCGGATTAGGCACATACAGCTATAGTATTTAATGAAACTAAAAATGGTTATTCATAATTTATTATAAGTATACTTAAAAAAATATATAGAAAAATTATTTATTTATTATTTTTTAGGTAAAAATGACGAAAACTCAACTTCCAATGAATCAGATATCAAATGGCAAGTATACAGTATCGAAATTATTGTTTCCGAGCTGATTTATAAATAAAATGAGGTTTCAGGTTGATTAAAAGAGTAGATCTACATGAAAATGCATTGGAAGATGTTCATAAGAAATGCGATATCGTCATAGCACGACTCGATGCGATACGAGTTCAATTACCACCAAATTACGCAGAACAAAATCTGCAGAATGACCCTACTTCTTCTTAAATGCGTGATTATCATAAGAATATTTCTTTTACAATTTCCCGCAGTATACTAGCTATTTTTTTTATAAACTTAGTCAATTGTAACAAAAAAAAAACCATACAAAATACATCAATAATTACTTTGTATTCGCGCAGTTCACTGTTCGGGTCTTCTTATCAACATGTATGTTATGTTGTTTAAATTACACTCAATTTCCCCGGCCTTGACTTGGCAACTGGCAGATTAGTATTATCTCTACACATAAATCAAATCACACAAACAAACATCGATAAACATACTTCTACACATACGAATAATAATTATTAAAATCTATTCTTCGATTCTCGTTATATTAATATTTTCAGTTATACATTTTAATTATTAAACATAATATTAGTTATTACCTATATATTACCCATAACGTACCATACTATACGTTTCGTTTCATAAAGTGTAGGAATAGATTATTTTTTATATATTATACATATTATGTAACCTATATAATATTTGAAGAATACAAATGAGAATTATGATATTGTTGCCAAATTACGTATGTAAACATTTATAATAGGCTGCCGTATAAAATAAATCACAGCAGTTGAAACCGTTGTGTCCTAATCTCTGAAATCAATGTCTTGAACGCCTTCAGAAAGCGGTCAGCATTGGCTCTGCTGAACACCATCGGTGGCTTCAGTTTGATGACGTTCACGTCTGGTCCGTCGCTGCTGACCAATATTCTAAATTCGTCTTTCATTCTAAAACACAATTTGTACGTTATTTATGAATATTGTTCTATTAAATATTCCAATATATAATAGTTTTAACTTTAGAAGTTCGTGAAATATTATACACTGCACATGACACATAGTAGTCAAGCGCTCATTATTTCTACCGCGAAAATCGTTTCGCTAAGACAATCCTTTCACGTGAAAAATAGAAAGTTTTCTTGGACATATTCATACTTGTGAAAAGTACTTTTAGTATACCTGTACGTAATTTATGTAATGCTATATAGTATAGCTATAGCGGGTCCAATTGTAAATCTAAATCATTCAGGGAACCACACAAACACATCAAAATTCGGCTCTTACCTGTCGACGACATCTCGGACTTCCGCCGTTGCCGGAGTCTTGGTTTTCGGGTCCTTTATCAGTTCTATACCCACAAATAGTCCGACACCGCGGACATCTCCAATCACGTCCGGGAACGTCCGTTGCATTTTTTCTAGTTCGGTCAACAGGTACCCGCCCACGTCTTTGGCGTTGTCCACCATCCGTTCTTCGTCGACGGCGGTCATCACGGCGATGGCTATTGCGCACGACACGGGATTTCCACCGTACTGAAAAACCACACGAGAGTTTTTCGCGTTAACTTGGATTAACTTGAATCCTAGTTGGATTAGCGGAGTAACACCACTGTACAATAATAATATGTTATTGATAATATGTACATAAAAATTTTATTACGTAAATATATATTTAATGATACATTGTGCTAATTAATAATCGTGAACGTGAGTATAGGATTTAGAATTTACTCCACATGGCTGAATTAGATCATCGCCACCGTAGGTACATCAATGCGGATAAAAAGAAATAATATGTTGTTTAATACTTTACAAACTTTTTATTCTTTTTTTCATGATTATATGGATTATAGACATGGGCGTATTCGTGGGGGGGGGGGGTTCTACTATAAAGAGTGTCTTCTGACACAGAAATAAAAACACATATCATTGTTAAATCAATACAATTATCGCTCCGGTCAGAATATAAGATTCCAGGGAATAAATAGAATGCCCAGATTTTTCACATTACCCGCCATAACATATTTAAGGGGTGTTGGCGTGTTGCGTGTACCTATCTACTAATTTTTGTGGCCAGCATTCCATTAAAAGGCACCTAAATTACATATTTTCAAACTTTACATGGATCAAATAAAAACACATGCCCGAGGTAGGTACTCAAATCAAGATTCATACCTAAACCAATATGCATTTTTACTCACCGTGTTAAAATATTGTATGCCAGTGGCTTCAAAACTTCGGGCCACAGCTTCTGTGGTGATGACGGCGGCGACCGGATGTCCATTGCCCATAGGCTTGCCGATGGTCACGATGTCAGGTAGTACGTCCGGTCCGTCGATCTGAAACGCCCAATAGTGCGTACCCGACCGGCCAAATCCCACTTGAACTTCGTCAGCAATGCACACGCCACCGGCTTCCCGCACATATCTAAAATCAAAAATAATACTCTATTATTTACACCATCTATTGATCCCTTACGTACATAGAATAATAAAATTATATTCCCACACACGGTTTGTTTCATAAAATGTCGGTTTTTATCAAAACACGATTTCAAAAAACTGATATCACCGAACGATGACTTTTTTTACAATCTCATCGTAAGTCTTACAAATTCGAATTTTCCCGGTAATCGTAAAAATATATTACATTTTTTTAATACATTCAACACTAAAATTATGTTCTCTCGGCGTCGTGTATAGGCAACTTAAGGTTTGCTATGAAAGAAAAGTATTATACCTTTATACAATTATAAGAAATCGTGAATTCATGAACAATTAATATATATACAGACTACAGTTCCACTTATCTTTAGTTGGGAGTAAGACCCAGCAATTAGGTACAATAAATAAATTCCGTTGATTTTACCTTACCGGCTATACGACTACACGACTATGCCTACACAATATATTAATATTTTCAATTAAAATTAGCTTACCGTAATTTGAAAAATCTTTGATAATTTTTTTTATTAGTACGGTACTAAAGGCTTTGACTGCTAAGGTCATTAGCCTACAAGTTTTAAATTGGTTAAAATTTGACATAATTTTTACATATATGTAATTGAGAATAAAATTTTAAAGTATTTAATGAGCTTGATATTTATTCGAATGCTAAGCAGGTGTATTTAATTTATTCGACGGTTTTATTTAACACTGTAAACGTGCAACACGCTTAATGATAATTTATTGACAAATAATAAGTTTATTTAACCTTGAATTCAGATAAATACATATTAATATAATGGTAAACGACAATATTTGATCAACACGATAAAAATATTAAGTTATGTTATTACTTATTACAAACCGATTTTATCTGGTTTAACCTTTAGCCAATGATAAATTTACTAAGTTTTAATCGAACGAATGTGTTTTAAAAGTATTAGCATCGTACATGTAAAAATTATGACTACTTAGGTAACGTATAACCATTTATTTCACCTATTTATATAGTCTTTCGAACTTAATTAATATTAAAGTCACTTACGTGTAAACATCTCGCAGGTAATTATGTGGTAAAATAATCTGGCCACCACAACTTTGTAAGCTTTCTGCGAAGAAAGCGCACACTTGTTGACCACGTTGCCCGATCACGTTTTCATCAATAATTTTTTTAACTTCCAGAGCGTACAATTTTCCCATATCCTCGTCGGGATGATCATCAGCTCTTATTTTACCTCTATATACATCCGGAACCGGAGCCTATGTAGTAAAAACATATATTAAAAGGATTTGTATATATGTGTCTTTGTGTGTTTGTGTGTGTGTAAACATTAAACCATAAGTGCGACAATGGTTAAATGAAAATAATATGAATGACCTTCAAAATCAAAATTACATATTTTATAACGATTTAGTTGTAATTTGTGAATATTTAACAATCGACTAAAGACTAAATTTTAAACTCTTAAGAAAATAAAACGTCGGGACTATTTTCAAATTATAGTCAGGTTAACACACAAATAACCTTGAATAAAAGGTTTTCAAAACTAAAACTTCCAGTTTTATTATAAATAAAAAAACTCAAAAAACTATATGAGTATAAGTGGATACAACAGGAAATATTTAAAATAAATAGTTCATATTAATGTACGTATTATTTGATAGACAATAAAATATGTAAAATTAACTAGAATAAGGTTGAATAAAGTCAATATTAATAATTATAAATATAACTTTTTTTTAAAAATACATACTATGTGCACGTGATCTGGTTTTTTTGGTGCTCCTGGCAAATTTAGTTTATAAGGTGAAATATCAATTAGTGAAGTCAAGTGACCATGGTACGCACTGAAACATGTATAAATATTTATTAAACTCTAAGTTACAGCGATGTATTTTGTAAAATAAATATTTTTTGTACTTATCAAACTTAGGTTAGGTTATTTCTATTGGTATAAAATAAATAGTTAACAATAAACATATATAATACAGTAATACATATTAAATAGTTATAAGTATCTATATCTCGTATATTATGTTGTTTTAAATGTCATAAACCAATATGGCAATATATTAGGTAGGTAAATAAGTAAATTCAATAGCAGTATACAACAATGTTGACAAAATTTTTTTATATATTTTGTAGTGTTGAATTATATAGGTATATTATCTAAATATATATGTAAGAACAATAATTATTTTAACAGTAAACACTATGCATTACCTCTAAATGTATTGAGGATTTTAAAATAGTTTTAGTAAATACAAAACAACATATTTGAAAAAACATAAATTTTTTAGTTTTCCTACATTCTGTAGGACATCTTTTCTGAGAATCGTTATATACATACAAATAAAACTTTGAGGATTGAGCGATATTAACTCTAGTTAATTAGCCCTTGAAAATTAAATGAATGGACCAACATATTTCCATGATCTTGTGCCACTCAAATTTGCTCATTTAAACTTAAAATAGTTTGTTTGAAATTAATATTTTATATATTGAAGATGAAATTAAAAATAATTGTTGTAAATTTGTAATGCAAAAAGCAGAAATTAAAAACTTTTAAGTAGGGCTGGGTTTTTAATGCCCTAATAAATATCAAAAATCCAAAACTACCTTAAAAATATTAAAATATGCACCAAAAATTATTTCAAAAATGTTTTCTAACAGTTTGCATTAATAATTACTAAAATGTATCTATATGCGTGATTGTGCTGACTAAAGACAGTTCAATTATAGTTTATCTGCACAGATGAACACTGACTCAAATAAGAAATAAACGATATAGACAATCTTATATCTATATGAGGTACTATCGCGTGTAAAAAATGCTATCATCTATTCTAAAGATTAGACTTCTTCTATTGCATAATATTTGCGAGCCATCATAATATAAAACTGTTATTCGGAGTCAAATCCTAATCAAACTGTTACAACTTATATCAAAATTACTCATAACACTTAACATACAACAAGATATTAAATTATATATATTTAATAGTTATTTAACTCGTTAATATTGTTATTGTATAATTATTTTCTATAATGATGATTAATTATAATTTTAACTATTCATATCAATAATTTAGTAGTTATAGGTATTATATTTTAACCTTTCACGCTTTAAACATGAAAAATTGGAAATATTGTTGTATTCCTGTCTACAGTCTATATGCATAAAAAGATCACATATAATATATATATTATATAGGTACTAATCTACTTAATTTCAATGTCAACTGTAATACATTTAAAATACTCATACCGGACTAAATTAGTGTAACACAACAAAGTATGTTAAAGTGTGAAATATTAAAAAAAAACAAATTATTTATATAAAAATATAATATTTCTCAAATAAGTTTTTCTGTTTATTTATGATTTGTTGAACCACATAAAAGATAACAGCAGAGATAAATTTATTAGGTAATTATTATATTAAACAATTTAACGATATGAATAAAATAGGTAATCAGTAGGGAACGGATTTAAATGCTCTAAAAAACAAGAAAAATGCCTTAAAAAAATACGATTTAATGCCTTAAAAAAATGCTTTGACGTCAAAAAATGCACTAAAAAAATGCCCTAAAAAATTTTAAAAATGGGTTTATATTCAATAAAAACAAAATTTTGAATTTAAAACTTATAAAAAACACATTATTATGAAAAATCTAGTAAAAAATATTTAAATACAATACAAACTTAATTAATTAACTTTCAATTATCTTCTGTCCATCTTATTTTTACCCTAAAAAATTTAAAATTTAATAGGTATACCATTTAGATAGGTATATTCGTTATACTTTTACCTTTTACCATTTAGGTATTTTATTTTTTTTTAGAATGAATGTGGAAAAATGTTGAAAAAATTACTTAAAAACCACAAAATGCACTTAAAATTTCAAAAAATGCTCTAAAATGCATTTAAGTCTTAAAAATGCAAAAAAATGCAAAAAAATGCAAAATAAAAGTTACATTTTTTAATTCTTTGATGTATGAAATGAACTTTTTGCTTGGAAACCAATATTTTCGGACGTTCAGAAAAAATGCAATTTGCATTCAAATCCGTTCCCTACTAATCAGATAGGTATCTAACATTTTTAATAATTCCATTCATTTCATATTCCACCAGAATTTACCCCCTCTCGCACATACATTGACATCGACATTCGTGTAGTAGGTGATGTACCCTATAACTGTAAATGTAGCAGATGATCTATACCTTTTAATTGAAGTGTAACGTACTCACTGAAATTACCAGTTGTATCAAATTGTTTAAACATTTTTCAACGGTTACTAACATATTTCCTTTTTAGTAGGTACCAATCTTGGTATAGAGTCCACAAAGTGTGCCTTTTCGCTTATAGGTAGTATTATATAGTTACCTGTTAGTTATTACATATACACGAAATTTATGCCAAATTTCGATAATTCTATATTTTTATAGTTAATTCGATCATGGTACCATGTGCCTATTAATTTTAATAGTAATTTTATATATGAAATGGAAGTGTTCAATTCATATTTTTAATAAATTTTAATTTATTTATTCTTGTTATAGTTTTCATAATCTTTAATTACTAATAAAAAATAAATTTCGATAGTAAATACTAAATAATCAATTGTAGGTTTGAAATCGAATTTCGTAGTAGATCGCCTGCTACACGAATGCCTAAATATTATGTCCACCTATATGAATATGAGCAACTGAGGCAATTGTGAGACACGAGCTATTATAATTATTAATTTAATATAACAGAAACTTACTGGTCCAGGGTGATGACGTCGGTGTTGCCGGTGTGTTGACGGGCCAACCTCAATGCCAAGTCATTTGCTTCGGAACCGGAATTGACGAAGAAACAGACGGAAAGCGATTCCGGCATTTTCGACACGATCTTCTCCGCGCACACCACCAAGTTATCGTGTAGAAACCGGCTGTTGGTGTTCAACTGTTGCATTTGCTCTATACCCGCTCTCACCACGTCTGGATGACAATGGCCAACTGCAAACAATACAAAACAGACGTTTTAGACATAGATAAGAACAGGGACGGATAGGCGCTTATTTTGTTGCGCTGGAAATGTTTAAAAAGCCACATTAAATAAAATTCATAAGAACAACGTAGTTTCTCCCTGGACCTTCAATCCACCGACCGTTAGGACCCAAGGGAGAATCTCTATATCACTGTAAGCATATGTGCCCCTGGGTTTGAGTTTGTTAATAATTGGAAGCAAAACATCCACAAAACGGTGTTCAAAATTGAGTTTAAAAATTATTCAGTAAATATAATATTATATACCACGCGCGTTACAAACTATATATTCGTGTAAACTAAAATTTGTAATAAATGTAGTTATAATACAAAATGTTAATACAAAATACTTAGGATAATACTCATATTATATACTTATTATTACTAATAAAACACTTATATATATCCATCAATCATTTAATAGTATACCTACCTATATGGCTATATAAACAGCATAACATTGATTATTAATTATAATATACACCTTATATTATTACCTACATTGGTTGATTTTTTTATTATTATATTTATATAAAAATAGGTTCGTTATAACTTAAGTATAATTCCAAAACATAAGCTAAATTTGATAAGTTTAGAATGTTCAAAACCGTTTAATTTACTAATTAAATTAGTATTTGTGGACAGATAAGTTATGAACCCTATCTATAGTAGGTGGTATCTACGACCTACGTACTATATAACATGTGTTTACATAACGACAAGTCAAAAATATCGAGCCTTCACTTTTTAGTCCTTATACTTTATAGTACCTACTTAGCCAATTGGGTTTAGACTAAAGGTAATAGTAATAGGTACCTTTAAATTCTAAACATAAGTAGCAATATCTATAATTTATGTATTTTTATTCAATATATATTAATTTTAATTTAATGACTAGTAAATAATCGATATAAGTATTTAAGTATGATTAGGTAGGTTATTATGGTATAATTTAGTATTTTCATTTTCATTATCGCAGCTCTATTATTACTAATAAATTACAATAATAATAATTTTATTTAGATAAAGAAACAATAAACAAAAAAGTGTAATATGGATATTATAATAATCAAAATTAAAAAAAATAAACAATGGCACCTATAGGTACTTATCAGTTACCTATCGGCTATCATACCACCAATCATCGGCATCATTGGATTTATCGTAGTATGATGTTAATTGTTATTCTATTATTACTTACATATGAAATATTTTAAAATGTAAATTATATTGAAAATAATAAAAAACTGGGGAGATTTTGTACCGCACTATACCATCTACTGTATAGTAAGAGTTTTGAGCATATTTCGTCATTAAGTAGGTCACTGACTACTGTAATGGATGAGTTCAATGTGTTTTAAATTCAATAATAATCATTATAGTATACAAGATACGAACAACGACTCTGATCAAAGTCATACCGTCTCAGAATATAATATAGTCAATTGTCGTGCTGACACACTGTCAGCCTCTATTTCTTTTGATATTTTATAGTTTAATTATTATTAGTATAACAGTATGGTACTACGGATATAGTATTACGGTAGCCGGTAGGCTAAGTAAAATATAGGTATTTTATTGTTATCAACTTATAAAATATTACAAGTCAATACTAGCTTAAAATTAGTTTAAATATTTTGAAAAATGAATTGTGTATAATAGAAATAAAATATATTTAGTAATATAAAAAAAATCCAAGTCCATAGAGTTAACATTTTTTAACTAAAACAAAATAACTTAAGTCATTAACGAAAAATAAAAAAAATATTTTTAAAAACAAATTAGAGCAATTTTTTTCAGGAATCTATATTGTACTAAATTATTTAAGCCTTAAAAGTACACAATTCAAAATTTAAAAATTTAATATTTTTTGCGGATTTTGGAACGCTTAAAAAAAATTGACCATAGGTATCTATGTATTTTGTATACATTTTAATTAAGTGTGTGTGACAGTAATGGATGGTGGAGACGGTCAGTTAGCCTATATTATAATAATATTTTTTAATTACAACAAAATATTATTATTATATCTAAATAAAAAAAACTGTTAAAATATTTTTTTAAATTTTGGTGACAGTATGAACTACTTATGAGAAATCTTGTTTTAAATTTACAATCCTTAGCTATAGAAACTGAACAGTTTAAACATTTCTAACTACAAAATAGTTTGAAAATTGTCGAGATTTTGATGAATTTTGACTAAATTAGAACTTTAAATCTTTTTTTCAACTGCTATTATTATAACAACATATGAGGTACCTTATACTAAATTTTCAAGATTTTATACCTAAAGAAAAAACACTAAAAAAATTGAATAAATAAATAAATAAATAAATAGATTGCTAAAAACGAGTCAAAATATTTTGAACATTTCAAGTATCTACGGTTATTAGTTTTTGTTTGGAGTTACACCAAAAAAACTTAATATACTTGATCAAAACCTGATTTTGCATAAGAAGTCCCGTTTATCCTAATTTTTTTTTCCTAATGGTTTTGAAAACAACTAAGAATTTTTACTTTTACTTTTTAATTTTTACCCCTCCCCCCTCCCCTCCTTCTAAAAAAACTGACTACTGACTAGACGCTGAAGTTAAAACCAAAATATTATTTCAACTAAAAAAAATTTTTACAGACAGAAAAGAATACTTAGCTTCACTCCGATCAGAATCTAAAACAAATACCTAATTGTAAGACCAATTATACGCCATGTATCACTCTGCTCGGTAATTATATAATAATACAATAAAAAAATGATTTATATAAAATTAAAATGGCATGAAAATTAATAATATATTAGTCTAATAAATAGTAATAACTAAGAACTATTATTATAATACTAATGCAGACGTTTTCATATACCTAATACCTATATGGACATGTGGCTTATTAGTGGCTATACATATATATATTTATACGGTAGGAAGCAGGAACCCAACGTGTCAATACTCAATAATTTAACAAACAAATCACCTAGGATTGAAACTAGGACCTTTAGGATTGAAAGGAACAAAGATGGAAGAACCTATAAATATGATGTCTAAACGAAATAACTGTACTACTGGACTACCTAGCTATTGTATCTACATATGTACCTACTATTGCAAATTCACAAGTCACAACACTCAGCAATAAAAAATATTAGGTATTTTGTTTGTTTGAATTAATTAATACTTAAGTACTTAGATACCTACTATCTATATATTATAGTATATACCTAATATTTTTTTTTTAATACTGCCATACTTACTTGTAAACTCAATCGTTGTTGTTAAGATAAGATAACACTACACATTACAATAATACGACCTGTAACATTGATAGGTACAGCGTAGGCATGACGTAGCATTGAGGATGTGTTGTATACATCTTACACACGTACAACATAGAAAATTTCGTTCAGCGGTTTCAATAGCGATTACTGATTGGTAATATAGTGTGGTGTTGGTTTTGATATACTTAGAGTTAAACTTTTAGTTAAGAACATTATCTATGTTCTCTCGATCGATTTTTTACGATATTTCAATTTTTAAGTGAGTTATGGCTTATGAGTATGTAAAATATTAATATTTTAAAATGCTCTTAATTCACTTAAAAATTAAAATATCGTAAAAAATCGATCAAGAGAACACGGGTAATGTTCTTACCTCTAAGTTTGATTATAGGTCATTATTCGCTCAAATATCAAAACTATTAAAACTGGTGAACGAAAAATTGCCATGTCGTGCGTGTATACGACTGAGACAACATAATATGCGGATACGACGTCCACGTCCTCTTAAGTGTCTTATTGGCTACGTGACCACCTATATTATTTGAAATATCGACGTAGCAACGTAATGCTAGGTTCAGATGCACAAATAATATGTTTAGGTCATTAATACATTAACATATATATATATAAACCTAGTGCATTACACATTTGCAGATCTTGTAAGTTATATAATATATAGGTATATAATATATTATATAATAAAAGGAATATGTGTATGTATACTAGATAGTATAAATACGGAATAGGTACAGACAATACAAAAACGTATTAAACTTATAGTAGGACAATAGGTAATAGGTATATAAAATATATTACCCGGAAAACATTACATATACGGCTAACCTACCTTCTATTTGTAATAATTTATCGAATTAAATTATTATATAATGAAGGTATTATTTTTTTATTGGATTCTTTTATTTCAAAAGCTTTCATTTTAAACTATGATCACTAATAATTGTTAAAAATTAAGAAAACGTTCAATTCGCCCGATTCGGACACGTAAAAACGAGCGTTGTGCAATAGATATATCAGCTGTGAGAATAATTTATTGAAAAAGTTCCTAGTATTATAAGCGTAGAATAGGGGAGAGGGGATGTAAGGGAGCAGGGGGCTATAATCCCCCTGGAATTTTGTTTACCCACCATTCCGAACATTTTTTTAGTTACATTTTTAGAATATATATTGTGTATACCAGAAACATGATAAGCTATAGCCCATTAGCCCCCTGTATAAATTCATAACGCTACGCCTATACGCCTAGTATTCGAATTATTTAGTTAATTTGTTTTTTATGATTTTATGCAGATAATTATTTGAGAATGTTAGATATAAAACCATATAAACATCCTTAAGATGTCAATCATCTGTTATAATTACTTATGAATTATTACCTACCTAAGAGTTATTATTGCGTGAAATAGAATGCCTACGGACACACTTGGTGTAGCTTGGCAAACCTAAAAATGCCAATGAATTAGGCACTTGCAATTTTGTAGAAAATTATTTCATAGGTGAACAAGTATATACAACGTGAGAATAAATACGTGGTATATTATATACCAACCTATAGATTCCGTAGAACACGTATACCTACGAAGTCACAACAAAAAAAAATCCATCAAATTGTTAAACCAATTCCTCACAATAATCGATAAGGAAATCCTTAAGTCTGCGAATACATTTTCCCATACGATTATCTGGACAAAAACCACGAATATGGACGTCCTACCTACACATTAATATTTAAGGGGGAGATACAAGGATTTGTATCACAGTCCCTGATTCTCAATATTGTATAGGTACCTAGCTATTAATTAAACAATAAATAATTATCTACATTTTATTCTGTTATTGCAATTAAATTATTTTGTTATTGCCTACCCCGTTAAACACTCATAAATACGCCCCTACAGCCTACGTCCTACTAATGTTTAAAGCCATACCGTGGGCTACGTTATTGATGCAATCCAAGTATTCTCTTCCGTCTTGGTCGAACAAATACTGTGCTTGGCCGCGAACGATTTTCAAAGGATTCTTCTTATAAAACAATTCGCAAGATTTCCTAAAAAATACATACATAAGCAAACCTATTTTGTACAGTAGACACAAAGAATGTTTGAGTGTCAATCGAAAATTAATTAGGTTGTTAAATTTAAAAATAATTATATTTACGATTTAATCATGTTAACGGTTTTTGTATCTGAATATAATTGGTGTAGAATTTATTTCATTCAATTCAATTAAATTAAATGAAACTTTTACAGTTGGTTTGAGTTTAACCCAAAATAAATACGTTAAATAATTTGTTTTAAAATTAGGTGAGTAAAAATCGAAAATGGTGGGCTTGAGGGGGCTTAGCCCCCCCCCCCAAAAAAAAGTCCGTCAAGTCCAATCGAAGCCCCCCGCTCACAATGATATTAATAATGACACCCCCCCCCCTGAAATTTTAATGGCTTTCCGCTTATAGACTAGCCTGTCCACATCAAAGAAAAGTCTAGCGGCAACAGTACTTTTTTTAAATCGTTTTAATCGAAAAACAAATGCTGCATCGCCTGGACACGTTTTGCCGCGCGGCACGGTGCTACTGACGGCCGAGCGGCTGTGCCTCTGTTGCGTCTGGACGCGCCTTAGAAATATTATAATTTATAAATTACCTACTAAATTTGATCAAATACATATTGGAATTATATTCGTTATTATCCATAATGTGGCTTATTACAAAAGTAATTATTATAGTAGGTAAATAAGTAATTTTAAAAATCATCAAATGGGTTATTATTAATTAATTATATAGGTATCTAGATGGCTAGGTATAGAACAAACTTGACGGGTGTGAATAAGTATAAGAGAAGAAATATTTTATTTTTTTAAAAACTGAACAAAACACTAATATTTAATGACCGAAAATTTTAAGTTGACCTTTGGGGATGTAGGTGGTCGTAAAACACTAGCCTGTCTCCGGGGCTTGGCTTAAATTAAAGCCCCGTAAAATTAAAACACTAGTTGCCACTAGTTTTTCAATGCATTCAGCAATTAAATACACAAATTAAATGTATTATTTTTAAAACCATGGAATTTAAATAATAGCAGGTAGCCGGTATGTACGTGACGATCACGATATTAATAAACACGAAAAAAAATATTGGACACGGGTCAAAAAGAGACAAATTAACTAGTAAACTATATTTTAAAAATAGCACTTACCCGACATATTTATTACGCAGATTGATTGTTTCGGTAAATGTGAGCTTTTTACTTTCCATTGTCACTTTGTTTTGTTGAATATTGAAATATCAGACCGATAAAAGATACAGCTCTGAACACGACCGTTCTAATACTGCATTAGGTTAGTAAATTATAATTACATACTCATAGATTTACGAAATGGTAACAGAGTGGATGACCTTCATAACATAATCAAAACAAGTTATCACACACAACAATAATATATGTATAATCACATAATAGTATTAATCTATCATAAATGGTAATATTGAATATTTATTTTATTATGTATTTAAAAAAATATATATATATTGTTTAATATTACAACCTCCGTGGTTATATAGATAGACTCAATAATAGTAATAATAATAATCATAATTGTAAAAAAAAAAATCTAAAACATATAAAATACTGAGTGGCAGACATTGTTATAATAAAATATAATAATTAAAAGTCAAGTGGAGTTTAAGCTTTCGAGAACATCACTTTCAAAAAATATATTTTACTAAAAAGAGTCGTATTATGTATTTATGTGAATAAATTTTCATTGTAATTACATACAACAAGGTATTAACAAAACAATATTTATGTTTAACTTACTACTCCACTTCACAATCAAAAAATAGGGCTTATCCGTACAGCTTAATGTAGATCACAATAGTTGGTGAATACTTGTTATCTTAGATCTTCAATTTACATAAGACAAATCAAAGTTACAATAAAGAAAATTGAAAAATAATTAATCATAATAGTATCATAGTTCATAACAAATCTTGATATAAAATTGAATTACTATACAGAGTGTTAAACGGAATATACAATATTGCAGGTACAATTTTATCATTATCATAGTATATAAAACAAAAAAATATATATTTCAAAACGAGCTTATAAAATGATTAAATAATGTAAAGCTATATATGATCACTTGTTGAACACTCAGTATAATACAATTTTATTGATGAAATAAAATTAATTATGTGCCTATATTATTAAATAATCAAATTAAAAAAAAATGTCTTTCAATCAATACAAGATATAACATATTAACATATTGCAATAATAATATACAGTAATAAAATAATACAATAAATAGTCATTAAAACAATGTATTTGTTATCAAAACAATGTCTTATGGTTTAAAAGGTTTTAAATATAACAACTGAAAGTAAAACCGAAGTCTTATAAATGGCCCAAATTACAATAATGCTGGCACTATATTTTTGGTGGAAAAATAAATATAATATAATTTTACTCATAATATAGATAAACTATTTAATATATTGTATTTGTATAATATATATTATAATATGTATGTCCATATGAGTATATGACAAATCAGAATTTAATTAATTATATATAAATAAAATACTAAAAATAAAAGTAGATCAAAAGAAAAAATAAGGAAAACTAGCTAGGAATACATTTAAATGGAGGAAAAAATGTATCATCCCATTAATGGAACTCTAATCATACTTGGGAATGTTAAACAAGAAATTAACTTTTTAAATATACAACAAATAATAGGTTGAAAACAAATCTTTTAACATGTTACATCTAGTTAATTCTAATAATTTGATAGTTTTTAATTTTGCTCTAATTTATTATTATGATTTATTTTTATTAAATAATTTTATAAAACTAATTGTTAAATGGAAAATTATGTTTTAAACTTGAGAGTTTAGAGTTTTTTTAATTAGATAGTATGAATATTCAATAAAATAAATAAGTTCAACATTTTTCCCAGTTTCCATATTATATTTAAATAAAATCATACTAAATATAGAACAAAATTAAAAATGTATTAGAATGTAAAAAAAATAAACTTCAAGATTTTAATTTTAAAAATATACACAAATTCATAGTTTATATTTGATGGACACTAACTATTTGAAAAAAATGAAAATGAATAAGTTAATTAAAAGAAACCGATATAATAGACTTTTGTAAAATTCAAAATAATAAACATATTTAAATGGCGGCGCCTGTTATCACTATCACATTATCTTTATTTTTTGCTTAAAGAAAATTGAATTAATTGAGGATCACACTTTAAATGGAGAATATAGTATTATTCATCAATCAAAGCTTATGCCAAAAAAAAATTATATTGCCATAATACTATTTAGGTATTTTATTTATTTTATATTCATAAAATTAAATTAAATATTTCATACACGTTCAAAATGTATACTACTATGCATTTATTGTTTTATGGTGTTTTAATTTTCCATGATTCCTCTTGTATTCGATTAAAGCAGTCTGCTAGGAATGTAAACTGTATATATAAAAAGTGCATATAAAATCAGAAATGATACAAAAATATAAATTTGTTTTTAATTATATCAAATAAAATACTCACATAAGGAGTGTGTAATTTAACACATTTAGGGCTTTTTTCTTCACGCTGAAACTGAAAACTAAATAATCCATTAGTCTCATCAACCTCCCAGCATTTGATAGTTTTCCAAGTGAATTCAACAATTTGATTCTGTAACATTAACATTTGATGTTACAATATATTTAATATTTGTTAGTATTATTTTAATTATTTTTCTACTCAATGTTTATTATAATTATTTAATTGAAAATGTTAAATAAAGAAACATTTTTTTACTTCTGTACAAATAAATATCAAAATTAACATTTTAAATGTTCAAAAACATACTTATTTTTTTTAACTTTATGGAATCATTTTAATAATATTTCCCATTAATTACTTATGTTCATGATATTCTAAATGTTAGTTAACATTTTTTTAATATCAAATTATCAAAATAAAAAATTTGTCAATAAACAAATACAACACAATATTAAATTTATATGCAATTAACAGTCTATTTTTGCTTTAATTTTGGTGCATTTATAGGATGTCTTAAAGATACTTATAAGTTAACGACAATTACAGCAATCTTTTTACTAACAGCCTACTTATTCCAATTACCAAGCACTTACATCTAAATATTTTACTAAAATAGATGGTAATTAATTTAATTTACTAAAGACAGGAATTTTATGAATTGACATGTTTTTACTGAAATTAATCTGCATAATCTGCACAGTTTGTCAAAGTTTTCATTATTTGATAAATTGAAATACTAAAGATTTTATAGCAAGTAAATATTGTATATTTTAAGATTAAATAATATTTTTTGCAATACAATAGGTTTTCGAAATAGTCCAAAATACAACTCTATTTTTTTTATTTTTTATAAATATTTATCCAATGAAACATTATTCCTAATCGTATTTTCTATACATTTTTGGAGGATAAGATCATCTTAATGTAATTTTTTTTTAAATCATAAACGTCAAGTCTCTAGTAATAATTAATTAATAAATATTACCTCAAGAGTACCATCTTCAGTGCATGCTATAAGTCTAAGACCTAAATAACCAACTGCTGCCATCACATGACCAGTCTTTCGAGAGTCACACGGACAATGTGGAAATATTACTTCACCATAACCAGGTAATTCTTTAGCCATTTTTAAATACTGGAAAAACAATTTTTTTAATATTAAACTTTTTTACTTAATATTTTACATTCATACATTAAAACTTTATAAATTGTCTCATAAACTGTGGTTAAAAAATAAAATAAAAAATATGATGAATAATTACATCTAATTTTTTGGAAGAATCTTGCAAAGCTTTTAGCTCATATAAACGGTCTCCTACAATGATATGATTACGATCAACTTCATCTATAGTACTCCAGAAAACAAACGTAGCAGCTAAATTATCTGATTCTATGAGACGAGTTTCAACAGCCGGATTAAATAACCATCGCTTTATACATAAACAACTAGCACTCGCCGTCCGGTAGTTTTGAACATAAAGTTGATGAGCTACTTCATTTGGTTGAATTTTCCTTTCTAATAAAATATAATGATATGATGTTATAAGTAAATAATGTATAGTATATAAATTTTAAATGTTTTAAAATCATGACAAAAATATACTATGTCTTATGTTAAAAAATTTTAATACTCACCAAAATTATACTCAACAATTTCAAATAGGTAAAAATAAACTGCTGTATTTTCAGCCATTTGTATTTTATCAACAACACTGTTGTAAACACTATCAGCTGTTGCATTTTTTTTAGTTCTAATAACTACTATTTCTCGGTCAGGTAATATTATTTTTAAATCCACTATAGAGTCAATATTCTGTACACAAAATTAAATTAAAATAATAAGTACCTATATTAAAATCTCACATATTAATAGAATTACCTGTATGTTACCAGAATCGGCTAAAAAATCTTGCATTATTTCACATTCAGCTATAACACGAACAGCACATACCTTTTCCAAGTATAACTCCAAACCCCTTCTTCTAGAATCAAGTTGTTGTTCACTTAACCTGTTTCAAAAATAGCATTATTTATTGTATATTGGTATAAGATAAATTAATATATTTAGAACTTACGTAAATGGCCACTTTCCCGGGATTTTAGGAAAACTGTACCCAATAAACTCTCTTTTAAGGTTAGCATGTAGATTGGCAAATTCACTATATCTTTTTGAACACAAGTGTCGACCAGCCATATATATATTGAACACCTAAATAGTATTTTTATTTGTTAATTAAAAGACCTCACTATATTCCTATCTACAATGGTTAAAATAGATAGAAATAAGCATTATATTAAAAGAAGAAAAATCCAACAAAGTTATACTTTGTTATGAGGTTAGATTATCACATAATGTGAACTTATGATAAATTAACTGTTAGTATAATATTATGTAAATAGAAGATTACAAGACAGTGGCGTCATTTGGGGAATGGCAAGGTGGGCATTTGCCCCTGTCTGATTTTAAAAGCAGCCCAATGGGCTGGTGCCTAGTGGTTTTCGATTAACCATTGTCCATTTTTATATTAAAATAAAATACCTATATTTGTAAGAAAACATTTTTTTAATTTATTGTGTACTACAATAGGTACTAAGAAATTATTGTCACAATGTTAAATTGGTAATTACTAATTAATTGTTGGAATATATTTATATTATGGACGTGCCTAAAAGTAGGTATGTATGACATTGAATTTGTTTGATGAAGTAAAAGGAACATAATATATTAATATGTGCTTATGAGCGGTTGTTTTTAAGTTAGCCACTTGGGCATGTACAAACGTTTACTCCCCTTTATTAATAACTGAAATTACACCACGGTTACGATATAATCTATAAAGAAAAAATTTAATAATATTTCATATTCATAACTATTTCTTATATTTTTAAGGATCTAAGGACATTAATATACATATTATAATTTTTATATTTAGGTGGGTAAAATAAGTTGTTTTTAAAATTGTAATCTTTTAATAGGTAAAAAAATTATTCAATGGTATTTAAAAAAACTATGATAATATAATATCTTAATTATGTGATTTTTGAGTGTTAAATATTTTAGAAATCTGATAGTTAAATAATTACATTTATGTTTATATTTTAAATATATTGGTATGATAAACAATTACATACTTATTAGTAATTACTCATCAAGATACAATTGATAATACCATATTAAAAACTTAAATATAATAAATTCATACCACATATTTATCTCCATCTTTATCAACTGTATGATAATCTGGTACAGAAATTGGTAATGATCTTTTATCACTATAATCTATATAATTATATATAGATTGATCTTCACTTGGTTCAAGTCTTTCGGCTTCCTAAAATATAATAACAGGAATTCAGTACATTATGTGTATTTAAATGTTTTAAAAATAATTAAAAAAATATTTTTTTAAGTTATATTTATAGTTTCTACCATTGAAAATTGGTTCCAAGTTTTGCTTCCAAGAAAAAAGTTACCACAAAGCCAATTAAATAGTTATAAATTTGTACCTATCGAAGTAATAATAATAAAAACAGATTCATGTGTAAAATTTTTTTTTTATTATGTAGCAATAAGGCATACAATATCACTGTCAGCTAAAAAATAATCCCTAAATAATTGTTTGTATAATTTTTATAATCTAACTTATAGATGAATAAAAATTTTATAGTATAAAAGTTGGATTTTTTTATCTTAGATAATTTTTGTTTGCTGCAACAAGGATAAGTATTAAAAAAATTGTATTGTGCATATAAATTGCTAGACAAAAGTTAGAATTAAGGATTAAGTTTGGATAAATCTACCAGACTCATGTCATAGCCATAATGGAAACAATAAAGTATGACAACCAATTGATAAAAAAAAAATAAGTGACAATTATGAATTATGATTCATAATGATTCATGCTTACAAGAATACAAGATTAGATTTTTTTTTAATTATAGGTAAGCGAATCTACCAATTTATGTTACATAAAATATCACATATCCATCATCTGTAACTTATGTTCTGATTAACAGTTTCATATATCAAATTATTAAGAATCTACATTCTTCAAATTCTAATTTTAATTTATTTTGTTTTAAAAATTCATAGATCTATATAGCAATGTTAAACCCTGATAAATCTTATACCTACATAATAAGGAACAAACTATAACACCACTATTTTAAAAGTAAAATTAATGTTAGTGTATCTTCAGTCTTAAAATGGAAAACATTAAAATGTACATACGGAATAATTCCACTCTGTAATATTTAATTAAATTCATCTATTATCAAATTTAAAGATAAGATTATTGTCTAGGCCACACAGGTGTTTTTATATATTAAATATAAGAGCATTTTAAAATGTATGGAAAATTTAATTTGTTTAAAACTTGCTTTAAAATTAAAATATAAAAAAAATATAAGTGGAGCTCTTGATAATATAGGTACTTACCTACCTTTAAACTCGATAATAGGTCAATTCACTCTAAGGTTAAACATAAAAGTAAAATGTAATATCCTAAAAGTAAAATGTGGTAGTTAAACGTTAGTAAGAAAGAAAAAACACAAGAGGGTACAATGTCCTCTTAATGTAATCAGGTCATAACTGATAATATTTAAAAAATTTAACCTTTTCTGTTTATCAAGTATATAAAACTAATCTTACATTAATTTCTTTTTAAAAAATGAGTTGGAAATATTGTGTTTCTACAATTCTTCTAAAACTTAACTTAGTTGGATAATGTTGAATATAAGGGAAACTCTAGAAGCCAAAATTGCTATTTGTTATTTCCTGTTAAATTCAATCAATAATTTTAAAAATCTGCTCAGCATATGTTTTTGATTAACTATGATAATCTACTAAAAACATAAAATAATAAAAATATTAACATACTTGAGGTGTAACGGAAATTACCGTCAACGTCAACACATCACCGCCCGATTTGATCAGGTCTACAACTTGTTTGTGTGTTGATCCTTCGACATTCACATTATTCCTGGATATCAAACACAGTATTATAGAGTTTTTAAGTTTTTTTTTCACCACAAATTAACAGGGAGCCATGTCCCATAAACAATTCAATGACTTAAGACAAGAGGAAACACACAAATACACAAGCATGAGCCTTACACTTCGAGGATCCTGTCTCCTTTTCGAATCCCCGCGTCATAAGCTGCTCCTCCTTCGAGTACAGCACTGACGTGCTGCAGAGGAGCGTAGAGTTGACCATTTATGCTCTTAAGTTGACCGCCCTCGCTAACCTGGCCACGAACGTTAAATCCGAAGCCGGTGACGCTCTTTGTTATCGTGACTTCACGGGGGCCCGCCGGTACTTTCGACGACATCGTCCATTAACAGTCCATCACCTAAATGAGCAATAATAACATGTGATCGTCCACGGCTCAAGTACGAAATTAGTGTTCATTTATTTTGAAAATCACTGATGGGTCAAGAATATTATCATCCGACATTTCGATAACACGGTCACTATCAATAATAATATCATTACAATATGAATAGTAAATATTACGACTCAGATTTCTCAACAAGAGAGACATCTACAATCACAGAACAATACAGATTAAAAAATGTTTGTCTTGTTAATATCCGTTTGTTCGTACCATATTCAGAACAACGACAATTTATTTATTTTCAAATTGGTCAAAACTATATGTAAAATGAATTTAGTGTTTGAAATATTATCAAAAGCTTTCCTACGCGAAAAATGTAAACATACATTATATAAATGGAGGGAAATTTGAAAATAACTGAACGACAATACAGGTATTTATATTATTAGGTTAAAATAATAAAATTAATTGATAAATTTCAAATTGGTTTGTATTCAAATTTACACGATTTCAACCAATAATTAATTAAATAGTGTACAAACTTCAAATAGGTATGAAAGATAATTTTTTTACACTACAAATGTTAGTGAAATTAGTTGATTCAATAATTTATTTATTGATGACATAACTTAATCCAAGTTAAAATTACTAATCAATATAAAAAAAGTGGGCGAGAGAGTGTCGCTCTGCTGTATAGTAGGTTACAAGTGGGCACTGTAATGGATGGTATTAAATTTGAATTCAATGATAAAATAATATCATTGCATACAAAAAATGATTCTGAGCGAAAACGGTAAGTCAGCCTAGAATATAAGTATATTTGATGACATAAAGGTGAATAAATTAATTTATATATAATCTATTTACGTGAAATCTTGTTTTAAATTTTCAATCCTTAGCTATAAATTGAATATTTTATAAATTTTTAACTACAAAATAGTTATTAAATGTTGTCAAAATTTTAACTTTAAATGCTTATAAAAAAAAATTGTGCCTATGTATTTTTAATATTTTACAACTGCTATTGTAACAATATATATCAGGAGCCTTGCATTAAATTTTCACGCTTTTTTACCCAACAAATAACATTTTATTGATATATTTATAGAAAAAAAAAACTAAAAAAATCGAAAACTGACAATGTCCGTTAACAGTTCAAATAGAGTCAAATAATTTTTAAAATTGTATGGTGTATAGAAAATGCTAATATAAACATTCAGTGAAATTTTTAAGTATCTACAATCATTCGTTTTTATTTACAATAAAATAAGAAAATCGTTACATGAGGAATCGATGAGTGAATATCAAATGTTGTAAAAATATGAATTTCAAACGCTAATAAAAATTTAATTTGACTTTCTTGTAGACATTTTTATTTTGATAAAGGTAGACAAACTTATGGATAATCTTGTATTACATTTTCAAATCTTAGATTTAAAAAGAAAAATTTTTATGAATTCTCAACTTCCCCCCCCCCTTCAGAAATCATGTCTGTACTACTCTCTGATAAATTCTTAGAATCGCCTATGATAAATGTATAACTCACAGATATATAAAAATACATTTTATATATTTGTTGTATAACTGTAGTGTAGCCTACGAATATATTTTGTGTATAACTATTATTATAGAAATATAGAATATAAATGTTTGAATCAACACTTCACATAGTCTCGACGCACTGGCTTACATACTTTTAACTCTCCCACCCACTTTAAAAATAATTTGGAATTTAATTGTTTCTTTAAGAATCTGGTTTAAAGCTTTCATATTGCCTCTTTTATGAGTGACTCATAGTGACTCTTTTATATAATTTATATTAAATTCCCTCTTTTCTTAAAGATATTCATTAATTTTTCTTACGAGAAAAATAATATTATAAATATTAATCAATTAATGTACATGTAATATAATCTGTGTATAATTGTATGAATATACAATATACTATAAAAAAAACCGGGTAAGTGGATGTCACTCTGCTGTATAGTAGGTTACAAGTGGGTCAATGTATAATGGATTATATTAAACTTGAATTCAATGATATAATATCATTGTATAAGAAAAACAATTCTGATAGCGGAGATGGTTTTTCAGTGAAAATATTTTATATTGTTATTATTAATTTAGCTGGTAATTTGAATTAATATTACAATATTATTATTATTTATTCGTTTCTACGGTGATAAACAAAGCGTTAGAAATTAAAAACACATTTTTAGCGGTTTTTTGTTATTTTTCGGTGGTTTCTCCTGTGACATTAAATAACTATTGAGAAAATCGAGAAATGATCTCTCTAGAGTACTATCTTGATCCAATTTCCTAAAAAATAAAATAATCGAAAGCACTCCTTCTGGTAGAAATTTTGTATACAGGATAAAAAATAAAATAAACACCATTGTAAAACCACTAGCTTCCTTGCTCTGCTCAGAATCTAAAAATCATAGGTATATTATAAATTACAATCATTATGTAAATAATAATAATAACACAGTTCCTTCTTAGAACTTCTTTAAACAGATAGTTGAAATATAATAACTATTACCCATGTATATTAATTAATATTATTTTATTAAAACAGGCAAACAGGGAGCCCCATCGATCGTGAGGCCCTGGGCACGTGCCCAAAGTGTACAGTGGGAAAGTGGTGCTTGGGCGCACCTGCACTCCCGTCCTCCAACTTCCAAGTTTCAAGTACATCTGTACATGGATAATAGAAGATTTATTTATTTGTTTATCTATGACGAAAAATTTCAAATCAGTTTAAGCGATCATCCCATAGAGTCTTGAGTAAATCATCTGACTCCAACGAGATCTATCGCCGTGGTTTTTAAATTTTAAGCACGTGCCTGCGTAAAGAACACATACTTCTATACTATTCTAGACGTCAGTGTTAAAGAAGGGCCCACAAACGTGATAATGACTTGTTAGCATGAATCGTAGTAGCTAGGTGGCGCCACCATGTATGTTTTTTTGTATTTCATTTTCAAATTTCCGATTTCCGTGTTGATATATCATAATCTTACTATAGGTATTGAAAATTAATGTCATATTTTTATACTTATTTCTTTGGAGTATGAGACGAGCAATAATTAATACTATATTATAGCGTATAGAGGCATACAAATCTTTAGGTATTTTACATGCTCATAATGTACAAAACTACAAATAGTGCCAACTACCAAGTAATATAGGTATTTACGTAAACGAATCTTTTAAAGTTTGAAATCTATTTAAAACGTTTGTTTTCAGTTTGATTATTTTATCGTATTAACCACCTATTAAATATTAGAACCGTAAAATACATTTTTCTCTGGACATTAAGTTTGTTCAATTATATTTCTAATATTTCGTTAAACGTTATATTTTGATTAAATACATTTCATATTTTCATGTTTTAGATTCTGAGCGAAGCGATGAATGTATTGATTTTACAATGATGTGTATTTTTTTTTGTGTCTGTCATCACCTTTTAGGACAGTAAAAGTGCTTGGATTTTCTTCAATAGTAACTTTTCTGATAGGAAAGTGAATCTAGTTGGTACAAAAGTAAAAATTTTCCAGTAGTTTTCAAAAGCGACGTGAAAAACAAAAGAAAAGTTAAGGAAAAACGGGAATTTTTAAGCAAAATCTGTTTTCGAGAAAATCGATTTTGGTTTTTGGTGTCACTCTAAAACAAACGAGCGTAGGTACATGAAATTTTGACTGAATGTATATATTAGCATTTTCTATACAGCATAACATTTTACAAATATTTTGACTTATTTTGAACTGTTTACGGACATTTTCAGTTTTCATTTTTTTAGTTTTTTTTTCTACAAATATCAATAAAATTGTATTTGTTGGGTAAAAAATCTTGAAAATTTAATACAAGGCTCCAACTGTATTGTTACAATGATATTAGAAAAATATTAAAAATCCTTAGTCACAGTTTTTATTTATAAACATTTAAAGTTCAAATATTGACAAAATACGAAAAAATCACGAAAATTAGCAAATTATTTTGAGTTGAGAATTCATAAAAATTTTTCTTTTTCATCAATCTAAGATTTGAAAATGTAATACAAGATTATCCTTAAGTTTATCTACCTTTATCAAAAAAAAAAATGTCTACATGAAAGTCAAATTAGCGACATCCACTTACCCACTTTTTTACAAATGATATTATATTAGATGACCTATTTCATAGGTTTATCTATGTTGTACATCTATTGTCTGTTATTTAATAAAAGCAATTATAATGTTAGTTATTAGATTTTTTTGTGATATTATCACCACCCCCCCCCTCCCCTAGATTCTGATTGATTTGGTTTCAAATTGTTATAGTAGGTAATAACTTTGTTATATATAGGTACCTAACTCAAAATGAAACATGCATTTTGTACATTCCTGCATATGTTTGATTTGTAAAACACTAGGGTACCTACTTTAACTGTTTGCTGATCCATTTTCATTATACATACTTCAAAATGCACAATTAAGTAACCTCTCTACCAACGTCTAACATACTCAATGGTACTATCTTTGACTCAAATTGGAGGGATATAATATATATATATTGTATTTTAAAACCCAAATCAGGTTCGTCCACTAGTCTCTAGATAAATACTAATTGCTACGGCCCAAGGTTATTTAAAATTGTTTTCTTGATTATATCGATTTAATAAATTTCATCTCCCCACTGATTCTATTACCCTTATATTCAGCCGGTATCATTGTAAAGCGTTGTCATTTTACGGGCATTGGGCACTACAGGACTCTGAGCTCAAATTAACGGTATAATAATATAAATCTAATATTATATTAAATAGATGGTTTTATTTTTGTCAAGTTTTATGACTTTATACATTTTTTTCTTTAAATGCCAATCTTAGTAATTTTGTGAGCTATGGCATCTTGCCATTTACAATACCCTATTTTTATTTCTTTACATATATTATATTATAGTTTTTTTTAAATTTATATTGGCAATACATTTATTGAATAAATGCCAAGTTTGTTTTAAGCATTTCAATTATGAATTAAAACCATAAAAAATAAAATATTACCCAAATATTATTTAGGTATTCTTACCTACCATTATTATTATTAGGTTACATTATAATCGTAGTACATAATTAATTATTAATGTACCTACTTTAAAAATCTTAAGTACTTGCAGTCGTGGATTTAAGGGGGACCAGAGACCATTGGTCTAACAGCTAGGTTAATAAATTGGGCCAATTTAAAATATTTGTATCACCCCCCCCCCTCCCAAAAAAAAAAATTCTAAATCCGCCACTGCTATATTGCATATAAAAATTAACTGCGTTTATAATTTATAATATTTAGGTAGTATAAATAAATAATTTAGTATAATGGATGGATAAGTATGGGCAACTACATAAACAATTGCTGAGAAAAAACGACATAAATACTATTTTTTAATTTATAAGTGCATCAAAACGTTCGTGTATTTATTTACTGTAACCCAAAATTCATAATCGAATTATACCTACTATCTTGGCTAGACAGTAGACACATTTACGATTTACCAGCTACAGACACAACTATGGGTACCAGGAATTAAAATATATATATATTTTAATTCGTGATGGGTACTATATATTCTGTAACCTATATGTAATGTTTGATTGTTTTGACTTTTGAATTTTGAGTTAGGCAAGCTAGCAAGACAGTTTGCTGTATAAATGTTGCTTATCAATACATAATATTACGGCGAGATTGTGAGAATGATTTATAACAATTTAAACTCCAAAATATACGTTATACCTATATTATATACTATATTATACATTATATTGGTAGGTACTACCTACCAGGGAAGTAAATAGAGGGGGACAAAAATGTACCTACCATCGCCACTAAAGGAAAATTGTTCAGGGGTTTAGGGACGGTAGCGTCATAGGCACAATTTCAATTTTTTCTTGGAGGGGGCTGAACAAACTCATATCAAATAAGTTCGTGGAGGAGGGGGCAAAACCCCCACACAACCATCTTCAACTTACCTTAAAAAACTTTTTAGATCTTGAAAAAATTTATTGATAAATTGTAATTATTACTCGGCTTATCTCGAGAAGAGTTGTAGGAGTTGTCACTCCCGCACACACTAATATACAACAAAATAAACGATAAGAAAAAAGTGTTACCTATCCAGCTAAAACCCAAAAGAAATAAATCGTTAATGGATGATACCACGAATAAAGATAATAGTATGATCAAAATTTAAGAATTAAGAGTATGCCAGTGCATCAGATGTATAGGTACTTAGGTATTTACAATTTTGTTTTCTATTTAACGCGCGTCACATATTGTGCAACATACCAAATTTGTGTTTAGATAAACTGATATCGTGTTGCTTCAATATTAACCAATTATCAAACTTAAAGTTAAAAACAGTAGGTATATGTGTTTATATTATAGTTATATGATAGTGTTCTTATTTTTAAGTTTGGTAATAGGTCAATTCTTTCTAATATTAAATCTAACAACAGAATATTAGTTCTGCAAAAACGAAAATTTGCTTTATGTTACAGTAAAAAAACAGTGTGCTGACATCCAGTCATCGTACATATTTTTAATGACAAATCTAAATGACTAAACCATACTAATATTATGTTTAATGTACAGCAGCTATAGTTGCGGTTGGTTACACTTCAGTGATGTTGATTTTTTTTTATTTATAATAAATTTCCTAAATTAGACAATTATTTTATGACAAAAAAAACCTGAAGATTTTACATGTTTACATCTAATGTTGATTGTTTGTAAGTTCTTACTTCTTGCAAATCTTTTTGTACCTATCTAAATAATTATTTCCAGTGACACATTTCTTCTGAGGAGAGGAATAATAAAGATGGCATACTGGCGTCAATGCCTAGGGCGTTAAAACTCTAAAATATTTTTCTGTATATACTACATAGGTATACCTGTGGTAAATGCGGTAATATAAAAAGTAGGTGCCTATATAATATTATATTAAGTAATATAAATAAGACTTTATCTATCTTAGACTTTATACAACACATTACAATGATTGTGGACTAAAGTGTTCATCTCCAACATAAAAATTATATCCAACTGTAAAACGGATACACTCAATTTATATTAATTTAATTTATTTGTTTGTCAATAAATTTTTTCTTGTTAGTATAAACATATCATAATTCATAATAGACATATCACGCTGTATATACTTTACATATAACATATTACGCATAGTATTTTAAAATGCAAATTGATTTCCATGAACGACTTCGAACTCACTAATATTTACTACATCCCTATAGTTTCAATAAAAAAAAAATCATCGAAGTTGCGTTATAAAAAAAAAAAATAATGCGGATCGCTGTGGGTACAAAGTACTAACAAATACTATATAATGAATAACGATTAATATGGATATATTTATTTCACTTCACGAATCATGGATCTCAAAGCCAATGTATTAAATTATTTTAAATCCTGTAAATATATTATATCTAATTTTCACTAGAAAATTAAAGAAATGTAAAATTACCTTATAATATTAATTTAAGTACAGCCAAACATGTTCTGCCTAAATTCGATATATTATACAATATGTCAATCGATGGATGGGGTAGGTACTGAATGCAGTGGCGGCGTGAATAGCTATTTTATAAGGCGGCCGCCTCATGCAAAAGTAGGGGTGGGTATCCCAATGACTTCAATCTCCAAGACCTAGACGGCTAGACTACCTAGTTAATAATTTATACTTGCATAGTCACATACTCACATATGACCTGCGCTTAAAATGCAAAAAAAAAATGGTGTGGGTATTTATCTAAGGTAGTTGCTTCATGGGAAAAAAAAATCACCTGCCACTGGCTGAATGACGATCATTTTTCTGCTGCCTCTCAAAGTATAATTTATACAAATGATTATACGCATACCAACTTAAAAAACATTGAGTTACAAAACCAGGATAAATCAATCTACCGAAATAAAACGAAACAAACTTTTTAACAATGCAATATTTGCAGTTTATTAATAACATACTATATAGTTTACATATAATATATTAAAATACTTTATACTAGTGGCGTAATTGCGGGGTGGCAAGGGTGAGCATTTGCCCCACAGGCATTTTACTGAGGACAACTTATTATTTGACCCCCCCATATTTTACATTACAAACTTTTGAATTTCTTATAATTCAACTAGTACCTACTAAAAATATTATATATATATAGCATTAGTCTCACATAGTTGCATGATTAAATATATCATTTAAAATCATATTTATTGTATATAGTTGTATTTTATGCGCAGTCCGGGCAGACTTACTATTTTTTTGTCTGCAAGTTTAATTTGATATTAAACTATAAGCGTTTTTTCTTATAAAATAAAATATAATATATTCAAATTATACTAAGATACTAATATACTAATATACTATAGTACTAAATAAATGTAGTTAGTCTGAGATAATTTAAAATGCTATTTTTTTTAAATTTTTTGATAATGTATTAAATGTATCAACTATAAATACTTAATATGGTATTTTTTTCATAAATAAGCTCTTATGGGTATTTTTTTCTGTTATACTATTGTTAAAGTTCTAAATTGTATGTTTACGCCATAATGGAGTTAAATTGTTATGGAATTTTTACATACATGATCTGCATAAAAAAATATACATTTTTTTCTTTTTTTTTGGAAGACTTGTCGAACATGCATTTTATTTTGGCCTTCCATTTCTCCACAATTACACCACTGCTGAATACAATTAAACATTTGCGTTCAAAAATAATTTGTTTTGACCACAATTCATAGATTGCAACAAATTAAAAACCTAATATCTTATAAGGTATCAACTATTACTAAATTGATAGGGTTGGTATGGCAGAATTTGTAACAATTATGTAATAATTAAAATATTACTTACAGCAAATAAAAATAATAGTAATAATAATTATAACAATTATGATAATAATGGGGGAAGGCATATTGCTAACAGTTAAAAATTTGAATTACCACAAACAGATATATATCTATATTATATATTATACACAATATAATATATTACAAGATAACGTAAAGATATACAAAATATAATATATAATCCCGATTGTAACCATAAACAATTTTTTGTTGATAAATAGTCTGAATAGCGATAATTAATTAATGATAAGGTCTAATTCCTATGTTTTGTTTACACACTTTATCAAATGCATTAATTACCTAACTCGTTGATAGTATTTAATGTTTGATATAATATTATTTAGTCACTTAACTTATTAACGAAGTAATGTAATATCAACAATAATTTAACATATTTATGATGATGTACAATATTGTATTGTTCATTTGTACTATTTCAAAACAAAATATTACCTACATACAGGTTCACTAAAATAACACTCCATATACTTATTTAAATTTTTAATATTTTTCCGTAATGATTTTACTAATTACGAAATATAATGAATAAAAGCTCGTCACTATACGATTGTAGTATGGTAAAATGATTGTCACTAGTCACTACTAACTGTATTAATAACAAATATAAATAGTATATAAATAATATATTATGCACTTATGAAAGTAAATATAATTACGCAAACAAATATGTAATAAAAATATGAGCAAATCGGAAACCTACAGTATGCTGCAGATTACAGATACTATGTAGATTGTAATCAAAAAAGAAAATCACTGATTTGGTAACAAATAAATATCATTAGAGCCCAAAAAAATTACAAGATCGAAATGTGATTGAATTTGGTAATGGAAGCGCTGACGCAAAGACCATTGAATAATTTTTGATAGGTAGCTCTGAAATGAAGCTGTACAATGAGCTATAAAACGAATCATACATAATATTATTATTATTATATATTAATACGACGTGTCACCATCATTGGCATCTGCCATCTTTAGTGAGCAAAAATTCATTTTATAGAATAAACTTACCAAGGTCAGATATATAGTCTATTTATTGATGTAAAAAAAAAATGATTGGAACTGTCTGTAGTAATTATCACTCATTCATAACTTCATAAGTAGCGTAATATAATCTTATTTAAAACTGCATTATTGTTACCTATAGTTATTTAATAAACATTATTTGATAACAGATAGATGACTTAAGAACAATTTGATAACTCGCATCGATTTTTATTATTTTCATTTTCGCTTAAAACACTGTTGTGACGGCAACACTGTAGTCTGTACCTAAACGTTGTTAACGCATTTTCGAATTCGAATCCCCTTTCTGTTTAAGTTTCAGCTAGGGACCTACTTTAGAGGGTTCGACTATAACGAGATGAGTAAACAGGGCTACCGTTCGAGAATAAGCGGTTTAAAATAACTGAATAAACCGATGTCTAATGTATTGATGTATTTTCAATATCTGCAAATAATTAGATTAGTATGCCCTATGCTATATTACTATAGTATTATAATGAATAATCAATAGACGTTGAATTCTCTGTGTCAGTGTGTCATAAACAATGGAATTTATTAAATATAAATTCACAATACCCTTTGACAAGGCAAAAAGTAGTTTTGCAGAGTAACATTATGTCAACATACGTTTGAGATTTTAAAAACTATACAACTCTATCAAATATTATATTATTATAATATTATAATATAATAAAATATATAGTTAAACAGGTATATTATTATTTATAGCAGCAGTAGCTAGTAGTATTGTAATCCTGGCCCTAGTCTCCAACTTGGACTCCAAGTCAGCCAAATCTATTTTAAATTTGCACATACCTCTGAAAGTAAATTTTAAATTAATTTAAGGTATTAATGCGATTGATCCAATAATATTATGCCCATTTAAATCCATAAAACGTCGACGTGTTTAGCTTTAGATTCTGAGCGAAGCGATAAATGTATTGATTTTACAATGATGTGTGTTTTTTTGTTTTTTTTTTGTGTCTATACACGATAAAAAGTCGAATTAATGCTTCAATTTTCAACTTCAGTATCTTGCTCGATGGGAAAATGAATCTAGTTGGCACGTTTGGTCAAAATTTCCAGTAGTATTCAAAATCACCGGGAAAAAAAATTCAAGGAAAAACGGGAATTTTTATGCAAAATCGGTTTTTGACAAAATCATTTTGGTTGTTGGTGTAACTCTAAAACAAATTACCGTAGATACGTGGAATTTTCTCTGAATGTTTATATTAGCATTATCTGTACACCATAACATTTTCAAAATATTTTGACTTGTTTTAAGCTGTTTACGAAAATTTTCAGATTCCAGTTTTTTTTTTTTTTTTTTCTATAAATATCAATAAAATTGCATTTTTTTGGTCAAAAAACGTGAAAATTTAATACAAGGCTCTTGATATATTGTTACAACGGCAGTTGAAAAATATTAAAAATATATAGGCCCAATTTTTTTTATATGTATTTAAAGTTCGAATTTGACAAAATGTATCCAATTGAAAATTTAAAAAATTTTTTATTAAACATTAATAAAATTTCAACTTTTATAGATAAGGATTGAAAATTTAAAACTAAGTTCCACGTAAGTAAATTATTCTGTAACCAAAATATCTGAAAAATATAAAAACATAGTTTTTTTTTAATAGTAATTTTATGTTCAAATTCAGATGAATTTAGATATTTAAATGAAGAAGAACGATTTTAATTTTGTGTTATATTTTAAAAATATTATTCGTGGCCCTTGGGTACATGAAACTTCTTAAGTAATTATTATATATAAATATGATAATAAACAAATAATAATAGTTCAATTTATTCACCCACCGTAATAATAATAACAATATAAATACCTATATTATAAAATAAAATGACTTCCACTTACCCTCATTTTTAACTTCATTCCCTTCACTATGAGAGCTAAAGAGTTGATTGATGTCAAATTAAAAAGAGCTTGTCGGCTAGATACAATAAATGTGAAACTTTAAAGTTTTATAAAAATAATTAACTTTTTAACTTTTTAAAATAATAATAAATTTTGGCTAGATTTTTCGGTAGCGACGCACATCTGAGAAAACTAGAAAACGATTTTATTTATTTTGTTGTTTAGGGTCTTGTAGATACTATTGTTCAAATCACATTGATTATTAAAAGTGCGGTGAAGATTTCAAACCTTTATCTTTAGATAAGTAGTTCATTCACTATAAACCTTAAAGTTGTACTAAAACATTAACACAATGAAAACATACACACTGCTGCATACACACACACATATATGTAGAAAAAAATTATAATTTAAGTACTAAAATTTGTTTACACTTTAAGAGTGTTAAAAAGTACGAAGTGGGTTCAAGAGTTCCATTAGAATAGTACAACATAAGTATTAAAAAGTGTTAACATTATAGAAATGAACCACGCGTCCACACTAAAAATGAAAATGTTGTATAAAAATTGCGTTCCTGCAGTTCAGAAAATTTTACATTTCGAACACTGCCTGAAAGTACTAAAGTACCATTTGGTTTAAACCAATTGTAATGAAATATATACATATAATTCTCTAAAAATTTAAATCAAGAAAGTGTACATGCCGACTCCAACTTGGCAAGCGTTTTATGTATCATGGTCATTGGTCCATTATCTTTTACTCTTCTTGATGATTCTATTAAATATATAATATTCTAGCAGGTATGTAAGTACCTATATACAAATTTATTCGATAGACATTTGAATTAATTTAATTATTAAAATCTACATTTTAGATTCTGAGCGGAGTAATAAATGTTTTGGTTTTAGAATGATGAGTGTTTTTTTTATCTGACGTCACCTTTTGGAGCAGTATTACAAATCATGACATATTATAATATATTATGGTGACTGCACGTCCGCCATACCCTGCTATTAGTTGCCTAGTGCCAACACTGTTAAGAAGGGATAGCCAATACTTGTGTACCTATATGATAGAAATATAATAAGTATATAACTTAAAGTGTAGGCTATCCTTTTTTTAAAAATATGTAATCTTTGTTGTTAAACTTTTCTTTCTTGCAATCAATGGGTATAGAATATAGATGGACTTTACTTTAAACTTTTGGATACTATATTTCGCTCACAATGTGGCTTCTGGACCTCACTCTGTTGTCTGTTCTCTCTCTCTCTGCTATCAATCAATTTCTTTATAGGTCAATTGTAAAAATTATTAAATACCTATATAGTCAAAGAGGGTTTCTAGTAGAAAATTGAATATTGTTGGTACTTTGAAAAAGTATAAGGTAAAAATGAACAATACTTTTCAAACAATCAGAAAAAAGAAAAAAAATTTGAGAAAAACTAAAATTTTATAAAAAACAAGATTTTGACAATATCGATTTTGTGTTTTGTTGCAATTTAAAAATGAATAATTATAGACTTGAATTTATATCATTATTTTATAGATATGAAACAATTTTAAAAGTATTTTGGCTCTTTTTGAGCAATTTACACATTTGAAATATTCAATTTTTTTCAGACTTGCGTGGAGTTCTCCCCTCCCTCAGTCTTCACCATTACCAATTTATTTGAAAATTAAGTACTCATGGTGGCTATGGAGGGGGCAACTTCAAGCATGTCTTTTTCAGTTTTATTCAGTAGGTTTAATAACATTTTTGTTTGTTAGAAAAAGTTTGAAAACTTTATACAATATCCTCACGAAACCTAAAATTATGTTTAATCTGATAAACTTTGCATCGTTGTACAAAAAGTAAAGTGTGTAGATACTACGAAATTTGAAAGTATGGAGTAAATTATTTTCCATTTGTTATAGCCATTCTTCCAACCAATAAAAATGGTAACATTTTGTTCGTAATTGTTTATAAATATGATTTATAACAACATTGATTATTTTTGCTCAATATTTTATAAACAAAACCAGCGTGATGAATGATGATCTAAAGTTTGGGTACCTAATATATGGTGAAAGATATAATTACCCTTTTGGTTCTAGAGTAAAAAATTTGAAAAAGAAGAAGCATATTATAATAGTCTAAAAAAAAGTAGGGGGCAAATAGCGTATACTATATAGGATTTCTAAAAAGGACGATAAAACACCTTAAAAAAATTAAATTTGTACTGTTTGCATCAGGTATAACTTTTATACCTACTTATAACTTATTCTATGACTATATAATATTCAATCATTCTACTTAAATAAATAATTTTTTAACAACTTTTTATTTATATTAATTTATTACAATAATTAATTAGATCTTTATGAGGTTCTTATAATTAATTATAATATTATATTATTATGGGGTAAAACTTTCATTCATCTAGAGGTAGTTTATAAAAACGGTCAATATAATTTTTATTAATTGTCATATTCTGCAAAAATACGACCAAATGAGGGGGATGGCTCAATGTTTTGATGTTTAACTCCTTAATTTCACCACTGCGGCAGTATACTCACCTATACACTATAATATATATACATTATACAGTATAATACTTATGTATAAAAATATACCCATTTATATGCTGCATATATCAAAGTTATACCACGATCTATATACCATATACATAATCATAATGGTTATACCACGCTGTAAGATGTATAAGGTGCTTAGGTGCAGTAACTACGATTTGTTCTAAAGATATCATTTATTGTAGATACTTAAACACAATTTTATATATATAAAGACACAGAGCAAATAGTACCACGCGTTTAATATTTTCAAATAATTGTTTGAAGGCCGTTTTAAATTTTAAATTCTGTTTTATTATATAACACGTTGGAAATTTGAATAATATTAATATATTTTATATTTTTATGTATAGGTAATATCGCTTTATCATTTATCAAACCTTCCAGAAAATGTATAAATAAATATATTTATAGACAGGTTAAGTACAACTTAAACTTAAATGCAATATGTATGAAGGCATTTATAGGCATCTTAAATGTAAACCAAGGTAAAAGTATAAAAAATATTAATTTTCAAAATTCTAATTTGCTATTAAAAAATAACTGGTGACTCACGTTTGTCGACGCAAATTTATTGCAATGAACCGGATCTTATTGAATATCAGTCATAAACGTTAAAAATAAACATAGGCACATCGCACATCAATATTCAATATAGGTACGTCACAACTCAGTAGGTGCTCACTGCTCACACTATATTGTTTGAAACTTGAGTCAACGCATAAGTGTTTATACAATATAATATACATTTATACATATTACATGTGCTTCCGTGGTATCCCTAGTATCACTAGTATTCACTATCCACTGTCCCGTGATCACTGGTACTCAGGTACTTAAATATATAAATTGGAGTAGGGACGCAGAGAGACCAATTTAACTCCCCCCGCGTAAAATTGTTGTCACCCTAAAAGTATAAATATTCATCATCACTAAAATTAAAACTTTTACATTTAATTACACTCTATGTTTTTTTGGACGTATTACTACCGATTTCTTGTTTATTGTCTTTTATATAACTATCTATTTTATTACTATTATAATATTATTTAGATACAAACGACTAAAATGGTTTGGACACATTGGAGAGCAGATGGACAACTAATAAAAAAAGTACTTCTAGAAAAAATTAACAAAACAAGGACCCTAGGAAGACCAAGAACCCGATGGATCGATGTAATAACCAGAGATCTTAAAGTGTAACTTTAGTTACCATAATGTAACTTTTGAGCTGACTTACAACAGAGAGAGATGGTGAGACCTCTTTAAGACAGCAACGGTTCTCAACGGACCGGTAAGTTGAGAAGAAAAAGAAGAAGATAATACTATTTAGTACTATCGAATCATTGAGGAATTATAAATTCCACTTTACGGGGTCCAATACGGCAATATCTACTCAAAACTTACGGATGTCTAGTTCTAGAACGTTCTTTATGCACTGATGCACCATACATAAATGTAGTTTAAATTCTTAAATTATTATTTTGATTCTATAAGGGTTGTCGGTACTATTTTCAACGATAATTTCTTTTAAAATCTTTCTCTCACTTGTGGATTGTGCGTCAAGTACAATTTGTGGATCATATAGGTACACATAAGTACACATTATAATTTATAAACAATATTATACTACATAGTAGGTGTATACAACATAGGTACATAAAGATCAAGATCAATGATCATAATACAGTTAAATACACTATACACATATACCTACATAAAGATTTTACATAAGCATAAATGCATAATACATAATACGTATTATTTATATATAATTTACGCATGTTTAATTTAAGTGAGCTTACATTTTAGCTTGAGTAAGCTTTTTATCCATTAATACAATGCGACGTAAGTATGTACGTACCTATAATAATATAATATGATTCTGTGATAATATGTGTAAACTACTTACTATATAATATTTATAAAACTGATTTTAAATTCAGATAGGCAATAAACAGTTTTCTTCAGTCTGTAGATATTTGTGTGGAGGGTGGTATTAAAAACGGGAGAAAAACATTGAATAATAAAAAAATAATTATGGATAGTTACCTATATCTTATATTCTTATTTATATACCTACATCTCCATACTACAAAATGCATATGGAAAAAAATATCTTAATAGAAGCTTGAATCCAGATATCCGGAAATCCTTTGAATACGAGTTACGACTATGTGTTTAGTGATATAAATAGAATAGGATAGATTATAATCATATATTTTATATTATATACATTAGTGTATTGAACAAAACATAAAACGCAGATGCATAGATGAAATAGGTATACTTTTATAATAGGTAAAACAAAATAACCTATACGGCTTTACCTATTGGCTATTGCCTATTAGATATAGTTACGTAATTAAGATTATAGCTGTAATAAATAATAACAATAACGTATAATTTATAGACATAATTGATAATATGGTACCTATACGGCTATATCTAAATATATATTAATATTAACTCAAATGATCAATAAGGATTTATAAATTGTGATATCCACACCGTACATAATTTATTGTATATTTGTGTTGGACATAATGCAATGGTGTGCATATTATATACAAAGACAACAGGTATACAATGCCCTTTAAAATTTGAATAAATTATTCAACATTCACAAATAAATTGTAGACGACCAAAGTAAATCTAATAACCTCGAAATCTCGACGATTCACATTTATGAAAAATTAAATATTTAGATAAATTTATACCTACCTTTTTAATATTAAAACACTGCATGATTTCAAATTTCAATACAGAATTAACTATTCAGAAAGTATATTTATAATAGGTGCCTATATAATATATTATTACATAAAAACAAACTGTAGGTATAGATATGCTATTAGTGTGATAATAAATACGTTTTGAGTAAATTAAGTTAAAATAAATTCCAAATTTTGCTTGTCCATTTAGTATTGATTGACTATTAAATAGACAATAATGGATAAAATAGCATGTAAACAGTATTTTTTCTATAGAGAATAAGATTTTATCTATGTATCTACGACTACACAATTACACTACCTTTAGTAAATGATAATTTACTATGTTAAAAATAAAATAAAATAATATTCATAAGTAAACTGTAAAAATACTAAATAGTCAATTAGGTACATATTATTATAGCCAAGTTTCTTTCTGGGTTAAGTAATTGAAACGAATAACGAATAATTTGTTATAACATTTACAAGTTACAATACCAAACTGAATATATCTCGAATGGCAATGGTAGTTGTGAAAAAAAATATTTCGTAAAAACCAGACGGCTCGTAAAACCTTTTTGTAGTTTTGTTAACACGTGGGGGTCAGGTGTTTGGACGTAATGAAGGTATTTTTTTTTACCCAAGCCGATTGAACCGTTTTGGGTACCCGTGGAATTGTCACCCGCACTTTCACCTTCGAAATATTTTATGTAACATACCGCCACTGAGTGACAGTTTTAAAACCAGCTAGACATTAAAACTATTACATATTTTGAATCAATCTAACACCACTGTTTTTTGTTTGTCTATTTAGGTACGCATTAAAAGACCACAACGCATTGTCAATAAATATTAACCTAAAATACTTATCAGCTATATTAATTATTATTAATATTATTATGCATATAAATCAGTTATTATATAATAAATAATAATATTAAGTTGCATGTGTGTACCGTGTGGTTGTGTGGGCTTATAATAATTCCGAAAATAACACACAATAGGTACATAAATACACAATATACTTATAACTTGATTTATATGAAAAATGTTTGTGTAGTTTATGTTTTTTTCGAAAATAAACCGTACCATTTTCGGTAATAATTAAAGAATATTATTCTTCTTCGGCAGTTACATATTTTTAATAATTTGAATCGCAATTAAATCAAAAATAAAAATATTCACCAAAAAAAAACTTCAGAATTCCGACGTTTTTATCGTCTTTAAAATCATTCTCAATCTCAATACACCAGTGGCGTGTATATGTTCACGTTTTATTATATTTTCAAGTTGACCGTCATCGAATAACCTGTTTTATTATTGTTTTTTTCTCCTACAATATTTTGATCCAAATTATGACGAGGGTAGTGGGGATAAAGGGACGTTGCTGATTTGCTGAAAAACCATTAAACCGAAAGACGGAACAAAAAAAGTAAAACTCGTATATAATATACTACTGCAGCAGCCGGCAGACATAAAAACCTTATCGTCTTGGGTGTACAGTATATACGTGTGATATATATGTATATTGTGTATATATATTGTGTATTTATCTATATGACTGTATACATGGTACGTACACAGTATTCTTGGGACGGTGAACCTCGCGGGTCGGGGTAGTTTTTATTCGGTTACAGGTGCATGCCGTAGGTATACAATATAATATACACTAACACACATACACACACACAAATATAATATAACATTATAGCCTATACACAATACTGTGGCGTGGGAAGGAGCTGGATGTTTGAGAGCATTGGCGTCATAGTACGGTATACTTGTATAAGAAAGGTGATGGGAGGGGGAGGGGGTAGTCACGAAGAGGTACACAAAATACCATTTATTTGGAATTTTTGTGATTGGCTGGGTTGGGATTTGTTGCGAGGGTGGGTGAAGCAGGGGTAGTATATAGACATAATATAGTTGTAATATTTATGGGGTGGTTGTAGAAAAATGCTCGATCTGAGGGCTTTGAGTCTCCACTCCGACAATATTAAAAGTTCGCGACGTCACCGCTCTGGAGTATAAAAATGTAAACCCACACCCGACGGCCGATATCACTGCTATACACAACTTGGAACACACCATTTATATAATATTATTATGAATATTACTGCGGCGGCGTTGAGCACGAAAACGAATATCATTATAATAATGTGGAAAAAAAAAGAACAGCCGTCGGGCAATCTGATGGTGTGGCTGTGTGGCCTGCGCTCGCCGCTCACAATGCTACGGCGGCGACGACGTCACGATTCACAACGAGTCGATGGCGCGGGAACGGTGGGGAAAAAAAGGCGCTCTGCCGCGGCCGATTGAGAGATCAATACACCCTGGGCGCGGCGGCGGGGCGAGCGCTACACGCACCAACAACTACTACAACGACGACTGGTGTGACCGCGAGCCGGTCTTCGACCGCGGTAACCACGGTCCCGGGCAACGTCACGGATGTTACAAGCGTCCCGCACTTGCAACGTCACCGACATCGTGTCGGCCGATTGATGTTTTCGTTCAGCATTCCTGTCTGCCGCCGTCCTTGTCCAACTACTAAATATAGCGCGTACGCGGATCCGTTCTCGCCGCCGTATCTCGTCCGTACAATGCACGCGCATTATCGTTTCGTCTCCGTCTGATCACCCCCGGCCACCACCGCCGCCACCGCTGTTCGTGTGTATTATTGTTTTGGTTTTTTTTTCTCAAACATTTTTTTCACATTATTATTATAACTATTATTATTATTATTATTATTATCATTATTACTATTATTACTATTATTACTATTATTATTATGTCGCCTCCCTCCACCCCGCGAGCCAGACACCGCGACTGAAGACGACGACGACGTTTTACGTTTTTCGCGATTTACGAAATCCTTTGCTATCAACGTTTTCGGACGCACAGAATCCGGCCGCCGCCGTCGCATTATTATTACTATTATTATTTTTAATATCGTCTTCGCCGCGGTTGAACAACACGTCCGTGCCGGCCATTGTGGCTGTCGACTGTCGAGTACACACCACCGTTCGCCCTTTTTCATTACATTATTATTTCATTTTTTTTTTTTTCACTTCACTCCTCTCGTCGCGCCGAGTATATCCGTGCGTGCATGTGTGCGACCGTAAATATACGTGAGTTTGTTGCGTGTTCGTGCGCGCGCGTCGTCTTGCACACATATAGATAATATATATATATATATATACGCGATATATAATATATATATATATGTATATAAATAATAACAGTTTATATACATAGAGAGTGATACGTGTGTATGTGTGCGGCGGTGTATATGTATTATAATAATAATAATATACGTATCGTACGTTTATACGCTTTATATACGATACTGTATACGTTCGAAAAACGTAAACGGAAATAATTGCCGGCCGATGGCAGCGTAGGCAGAGCAGGCGGGTGTCAGCAGCAGCAGCGGCAGCAGCATACTCCGGTCCTCGGCCGCTGTAGAAGGAAGAATCGAATCGTCCGTCACAATTTCCGTGAGTGGTGTAAATGTAAAAATACGATCGCGCGAACGGGAGGTTTTTTTTACACCTACGTCTCCACACACTCGACTGTGGCGTAGGCATTCGAGTTTTGTGTTCCGTCGTGTCTCGTGTACGATGTCGCTCGATCTGTCCGAGTTTTCACTCCGACAGACTCGATTTTAAAACAGACGACTGATCGTACAATAATATCGTTTTATTAGAACAATATGTATTTTTACCTGCACAATATAACAATATCGTCGTGACGCGAGATATTGTGTAGGTACCTGTGTTTTGTTTTTCCTCGTCGGCGTATTTCGAGTTTTATTTTTCGGTTAACTTTTTTTTTTCGTTTCCAGATTTTTACAACACAGTCATCGCTGTGATGCATTTGATACTCTGAGTTCCATCTATCAGCAATGAGCCACAACATGGGTGGTATGGCCCCTTACGTCACGTAAGTTGCTCTTTGTTTCCGGACATACTTTTATCTACCGTCGTCCATCTGTGTACATACTTGTAATGGTCATATGTGTTTGTTTCTAATAGGTTACCGAGAGGCCGTAATCAAATGGCGTACTACAATCAATGTCAAGACATGACGCCTCATATGCAGAGAGGCCACTGTTATCCAGACGATTTCAATAAAATGGGTGGACCCTGCTCGTATGTATTCTTTTTTTTATTAAATAATTAGAAATTATGTTTTGTAATAGTAGTTCATATAATAAGGTAATACCGATCTTAAGTAAAATGAAAAACACCCTATAAAACTATGATAATACTTAATAAAATAATAAAATCAACACATAAACAAATTATTTTAATAACTAATCCTTATTCATTATTTTTTGTAGGTGCTTAAAAACAATTTAAAATGTTTAAACAATTAAACAGGTACTTACCAAATTGTTTTCCAACCTTTGTTTATTATTATTCTATTAATTATTTTTAGGTATATTATCTTATTTTTCTATTTTTACTCTTAAAATAAGGTAACTAACGAATTATATAATTTAATAAAGATACCTTAGTTGTACTTGGAATTTGAATTAAACCTTTTAACTTATTGTTAATAATATAATATTTTTATCAATAATAGGTAATGTGATGTTATTATTATTTGTTGGCGAACGCAGTAAACAATTTTAAATATAAATTAAAGTAATTTTTTAGTAAGTTTTGTCTATTTCTTAAACTATCATTACTCTATTGATTTTTTGTTGATGACAGGTATTAAAAATTACATTATTTTTTGTGGTAGTTATAGTGTAAATATATTATTGAAATTAAAATATTAAACAAATGTTGTTGTAAGGTACTTGCAATCGCAAATTAATTAGTTTAAAAATAATTCTTTGAAGGTTTAACTGAAAATTGTAATTATTAGATTGATAATTAAAAAGTAGTTGGTAATACAAATTGTTCTTAATGTACTATTTTTATTTTTTTTTTCCAGTTAGGTATTTTTCTATAGCAAACTACTGAAATAAATTTATTGTAAATAATCATTGATGTTTCAAAACACATTTTAATTTTACCCAAATGCCAATCCTGACTTGCCTCAAGAGATAAAATATTCTAGTGTTTTTACAAATAAGATCATTTAGGCTTGTTTTATTAAAAATGTACATATATTATTATTTTTCAAAAAATAAAAATAAAATATTAAAATTTGTTTAATTGATAAAAAAAGATATTATTCAATAAGAATCGAAAACCATTTTGCCAACTATATATAAAATGTTTTTAAATCTTAAATAAAAACCGGGCAAACATTTTATTTTGTTTCAAGTATTAAATTTTTATGTATAATTTGAGTGGTGCCTCCAACATTATAAGTTAAGACTGATGATATTTCATTTGGTACTGAATAATACATTAAAAGCTAGTACCTTGTGATCAATAACATGAACTTCAATATTTTATTTCTAATAAACTCTAATTAATTTGAATTATCTATTTATAAAATAAATATTTGAACAATTTGTAATTTGTATTTATCTATTTTAATTTTATAGGATGTTGCCTATGGGCAATGAGTTTAAATCGCCCATGATGACTCCAGATCCACCACCACCACCCCCAGCGAAGAAGAAGCGGCGTACTTCCAATGCTGCTACTGTGACGAATCATGCACCTCAACCACCACCTCCATCACCTCAAGATTTACTTCCACCACCTTTAACTGGTAAAATTAATAAACATAATATTTAAGCTTTAGTGAGAGTTACAATATTTATTCCCCCCAATATTAGGTATTTATTGTGCTGGCCTTCAATTAATGAACTAAACTAATATTTTATTCGATAAGGGTAATTTTTTTATGGATTTTTGAAGAAAAATTGACTATACATGGAAACTATACATGGAACATAATATGGGAAAAATGTGTAAGGATTAGTAGTGTATACACATGTGTCATGTAATAGACCTAATATGATCATTAGAATATATTCCTATTTAGACCTAAACCTTTATATACTCAATGTTAGACACTTAAGTCCTAATTTTAATTTAACACTAGGTTGTGTATTCGTTTAAAATGTGTAGATATATACATTTATATATAGAATATACAAAATTATTTTATCTTTTTTGAAACTTATCTAATTTTTATTATAGATAGTCCCAGATCCACTACCTTATAACTCATTTCACTGATAAATCTTTTATAGATTTCAAAAAAGAATTTAGTATAATATGCACACAAATTCATAGTTATAGATAATAACTCCATTTAGATTGAACATTAAAGATAAGATAAGTATTATACACTATACATTTTGAACTTTTAAAGGTCTTTAATGTATTTTAGATTTATAAACAATCAAATATATGTTAGCAGGTATAGACTTCAAAATTATTTATTTAATTCAACCTCAATTAAAATCGACTTAAATAAATCGTCATTAATTAATATTTAGTTTTCCTACTCCTAAAATTTAAAAGATATTTTTAAAAATCTTCTGAGGAATTTAACGAACTATATTTTCTAAATTAAAACTTCAGTTTATTTCTAATATTTATATGCGTATATTTTATTTCATTAATGGTGAAATAAACATTTATTTACTACATATTTATGTCAATACTCAGTAATGAATAACATTCTTGAATCAAGTTATAAAACTGGTAACAAATTAATGTAGTAGAGTAGGATGTTCTTGAATACCTAGTCTTTAAAAAATCCAAAACTTAAAAGCATTTAATTTAAAGAATTTGATTACTAATTTTTTTATGAAAGTATTGTTTTATATTATTTTTCCTCAAATTAAATTATGTTTTGGTCAATGTTTTATTTGGTATTTTAGAATAAACCATAGAAAATCTCACCTGTTTTATGATACTGTTTAATCTATTTTTTTATTGAATTTTAATTAGGAACTTTCAAAATGTTCATAAAATAATTTTAAAAATAAAAACTACTAATACCACAGCGGATAAAAATATTAATTTACACACACACACACATGTCACATAGTTTAGTAGGTCACGAACAATTGTTAACTAAATGTTCTTTGTAGTATATTATGAACAAACATCAAACTTCTATCTAATTTATCAAGAATATGCCGATAAGCATAGAACATGTGATTAGATATGACACAATTATGATTTAGCATAATTAAACTGTATGAAAACCTGTTTTGGCTGTAGACAATAATGTTAAAACAAATATAATATTTTGCTATTACATGCTGATAATAATGATTAATACAGCTTGGATTACTGCACGTAATTAAATAAAAAAAAAATCTTCATACAATATTAAAATTAAAGCTTCTAACCTGTTACAACAAAATCTAGATATTTTGTTTTTTTTAATTTAAACTTTAGCGCTTGTACCAGAAAAAAAAGATTCATACATTTATATTATAATACCTATAAAAATAAACAATTTTTAACAAGAACATTATATCAAAATTCAATAAATTCTTGATTTCCTTCGCTAAGAATCTTAAACAACATATTATTAATTGAAAGTAAAATCTATTAGTATACTGCTGATAAATATTGGAAATATCTATAAATCAACTAATCTTAATACATTCAACGTCACCGTCAATTCTACATGCGAGCGTTGGTGGACATTGTGATTTTACCTGCGAGCGCCCGTTGCCGCTTGTGAACTTGGTAGATTTTATATAATAGTCAATAGGTTAATGAATTTCCATTTCAAATGTACATGGCCCCCATTTACTCTTGTCAATTACATATTTATTAACATTAGCTATGGATGCCCATTTACTGTTATATACACTGCATTGACATAGACGTTGAACGTGTTATAGCTTGAAGATTGTTAATCCTTGTTTACCTACTAGATATTGTTAATGTTTCCATATAGTAATTATAAGTATATAGTATTTCAGGCACCTCAAAAACAGTTGTTTACCTCTATATATCTAGTATATTATGTCCTAAGTAAAATGTGAAACTATAATGCCATTACAATAACCAATTCATATTGATATTTGAGTATCCTGTACTTTGGTGAATTATTAAACTATCATTATCCAACTAACCATATTTTGCGTTTAGTGAATTAAATAATAAATAATAATAATATGTTATAAATTATATTAAATTCATATTAATAATATAAACATTCAATTTTTTTTTAGGTTATGGAGATACTATAGTTGCTTCAAACCCTTTTGATGACACCCCACCACCACAAGTTATGAACACTAATCATATGAACAGACAAATGATGAATTCTAGACCCATGATGTCTGGAAGCCCTTGCCACCAAATGGGTGGCTCACCTATGAATTGTGGTCCACCTATGGGTAGCCCAATGGGTGGACCTTGTGGTAGTAGCCCACATAGAAATCCTATGGTATGCGGACCCCCTATGATGAGTTGTGGTGCACCAGGGAATAGTCCACATGCCTTATCTATGAATCGAAGTCCTTCTGCTATGGGCAGTCCACATATGGTGCCAAATATGCGTGGCAACAGCCCTATGGAATGTGCTGCCATGGTAAAACCATCTCTGAATTGTGCTTCGCCTATGGGTAGTCCCATACCTCAAAATACCAATATGAACATTCATCCACCAATGTCTAGTCCCATGACAATGGGTCCTTCACCACTTAACGGTCATCCTAACTCAGGTCCTGGTGGCAGTCCCATGATGATGGGTCGAGGTGGTCCTTCACCTTTAACAAATAGTCCAATGTCTATGAATATGCCAGTAAGTTCAGCAGACATGAATGATATGGGTCCACACATGTCAGTAGACAATAATGGGTGTCCAGTACGTGGGCCTCCGTGTCCAGGATCCAACAACATGACATCTGTTTCCATGGCTTGTAGGCAACCAATGTCAAATCAGCAGTGCAATAGTATGCCAGGACCCAGTAATATGATGAACTGTCCAAGAGGTATGCCCTGTCCCCAAATGATGCGAGGTCCACCACAACCTTCTGAACAACATAGACTTATGCCCCCTATGATGCATCATTCTCAAATACCTAATAGTCAACAACCAGGTGGATATGGGCCTGGACCTAATTCTAAGCCAATGCCAGTATCGGCTGGAAAGGTACAAGAATATATTATTAAATCTATAAACTAAATTAATTTGATTTGATTTATATATATTATATGTATAAACCATATCTGTATTATTATGGCCTTATGGGTTCAATTAATGTTGCATTTTTAATTAAGGGTTCTCGCTATGGCTATTATTTAAAGGACAAAATTTCGGCAATTTTTAACCTAATTTTAGCCGCCTAGGATATGTGATAGTTGTAAACGATTATTACTGTGAGTGAAATTCAATGCAGGCACCTCTCTCATACGCACATGTCAATAATTCGATAACAATATAAAATTTATTATACACATTTTACGACGACTTATTTATTGTTTCGACAAAATTAAAGTAAGTTAACATTATCTGATTTTGATTCTGAAAAATTTTTGAATTCAGCAGAAAAATTACTGTAGGTTGTACAAAATACTTTCCGATTTTAATTATGATTTGAAAAAACTCATATTTTCAAGTTTTTAATTACAGTTCACAATAATTTAAGATTTTATTTTCATAAGGTATTCTGTATGATCTATAGACAATTTTCTGCTGTTATAATTTTTTTCAGAATCATTTCAGATAACGTAAACTAACTTTAATTTTGTCGAAACTTAAGGTCTTTTGAGCTAAAATTGACGCAGTAGTCAGGCTTCTTAATGGTTTGTTTGCGATATTATTTAAGCTCAACGGTATTCAATGAAAATAGTTTCTAACCAACACTACTATATAATTTAAAATTAAAATTAATTTTTGAGATAATGATTGTGATTAAAACTGTGTAATAGAGTTCAGTGGGATAATTTAAAAGAGGTGTTATTGAATGTAGCTTGGGCCTTAGACTTTAGAGATCTCGAATACTTATGATTTTTATTAAAATAATATATAATATAAAAATATACTATGTGGTAATCATAACTTGAAGTGTTTCTAAATATTTTGCCTGGTTAACCAGTATGATTCGGTCCTTTCTTTTTATAATAGCCAATAGAAGCAAAGTTATAAAATAAATATTAGATACAATTTTATAAGTAAACCTGACATTCTTTAATATTATACAACTAATCTGTTTGTCAATAAATTGGAGTACCTACTAAATACAAATATTTCAACATGATTGGCTTATTATTAAATATTAAATAATTTGTTGATTGTATTATGAAGTAAATATTTCAAATTAACTAATAAAAGTATGAAACAAAAATATTATTCATCAAAAGAAAATACCAATTGGTTTTTCATGGTAATTATATTTTTACATTTGATTGAAGAATTAATCTATATTAAAAACAAAGGGTTTTTAAAAATAAACATAAAAGTGTACAATATATTTAGTAAAAAAAAAAGTCTGCTATCAACTATACTTAGACAATTTTTATTTCCAATTTATTCTTTCCTTCAGTTCATAAGTTAATTTATACATTAGAAAATGTATTAAACATTTGCATTTTAATCAGGTATTTACTTTAAAATCTCGACAATTGTTTTTAAATTTAGAATAAATCACAATCATTAATATTCTATAGATTTAAAGTAAACATCCATAGTAACTTATGGTGAAGCATTTAAGTACTAACTTATGCTAAAGTACTAAAGTTTAAAAAGTCTGAATTTTCTTGTTTTTTATTATTTTTACTAATTATATTGTATTATTTAATTTTATCAAATTAATAAAGATTAACAATTATTAAATTGTTATTGTGATTACTTCAATTAAAGCTTGAATTTTCATTTAATTAAAATCATTCAAGAGTAATGAACATGAATTTGGCATTACATTTACCCAAAGTGGAATTTGACCATACTTTTTTATTCATATTCTATACATGTATCAAAATAAGTGTTACAATAATTAAGATATCAGTAAAATTACTAAAATTACCTTTCTTTTAATGAATTTACAAATGCAATACATCTAGTGTTTTTATCTTAATAAATCCAAACTCAAAAAAGGTGCAATTCCAATTAAAAAATATTGTTTTGCCGCACATTTCATGAAAACAAAAAGGTTAAAAAAATTGAATGTTTCAAAATCAAGTGTCATTATAAGACCAAGGCCCACACATACTTCGTTAGTAGCGTTGACGTCGCTAAAACAATAGAATTGTACTACCACCGCTGCAGTAAACATAATCCTAATCAAATTCATGCTCATCTATCTGAAATATTTAGTGTTACTTTAAATTGTAATCACATCGTATATTTAAATGCAAAATATATGTATAAAATTATTTATAAGCTGTAGTTGCTTATAATCTGAACATTTAATGATTTCAGATATACCCTCATGATCAACCAATGGTGTTTAATCCACAGAATCCAAATGCCCCACCAATTTATCCTTGTGGTAATTGTCATAAAGAAGTTCATGACAATGATCAAGCTGTCTTATGTGAATCTGGTTGTAATTTTTGGTTTCATAGGTATTTATTAAAAATATGAAATAAATATATTTGTATTATTGTATGAATGTATAGTGTTGCACAACCATTTTTTGTTAAGTATAGATATTTTTTCATATATATTGATATTGTATCGTAATATTAAATAACAAACAATAGGTATCAATTTCATAATATCGATAAAAAAGTGTATCAACAGATTTTTTGGACTCTTAATAGCTCTTTATTACAACTCTGTCAAACGAATTATGTGTTATATACTTATATTGTTGTTTGGCGTTATCTGATGAAAAAATTTAATTAATTTGTTGTCCAAAGATAAATAAATAAAAATACAAATATTTTGATATCAATATTGATGTTTTTTCGATAGTTTGCTCACATAAATATCTGAAAATGTATTCAATATTGATAGTATTGTGCATCACACTATTATTGTTTAGACATTTATATAATAAATACATAATTAAATTATAATATTAATTTATCGTAAATATTTTCAGGGTTTGTACAGGCTTAATGGAGCCTGCGTTCCAGTTACTTACAGCTGAAGTATACGCTGAGTGGGTGTGTGACAAATGTCTACAAACAAAAAATATACCTTTGGTAAAATACAAACCCTAACGAATACATTTAACATCTCTCAACCCTAAATTACTTTAGCTTTCATGCACTGAATGTTACAATATTAACAGTACTTCAAATCTTCAGTGGATTAAGTACTTAATCTCAGTTACGAGCATTAACGTAATTTCAAATACTTATTATTCATGTATGAATTATAATTTATATGAAATCAAAAATAATTATTTTTGAGTTATTATCAGTCTTATAATTTTTGTTTTATATTTATGTATGTGTGCATATATATTATATATATATATTACATATATTTTTTTATTGAGTTACGACTGAGGTTCAAAATGATAATGTGTAGTGTATAAAAATTCCTCCTTTGTACTCATCAGTATTTCAACTACTTGCATACATTGAGCGTTTTGCCATTTGATTTTTATTTGGCATTTAAAAAATCTAAAGTTCCTTCAAATATACAACAAATTGGGCCTTTTCCTTTTCAATCTACTAATGCATTGTCTTATTGCCACTTTTATCTTCTTTATTATTTTACTTTTATTACTTTTTTCACAAATGAATTGTTTTTATATAATGCAGAATGCTCTTAACAATGTCATGATTTATTATATATTTGTGTATATCTATTATCATTGATTATAAATACTTGTGTTTATAATCAATGATGTAATGAAAAAATTTTTTTTTTAGAAAATAATTTAACACAATCAATATGTTTGTACATAGTTAGTTCAATTAAAAAATATATTAAAACCGAGAAACTTATGAACTTGAGATTGTAAGTTCTAAGTGTTACATGTAACTAAATAAAGTAAAATAAAAAATTTGTAATCATTTTTGTATTTTTATAATTCACTCTAGTGGCTATTGTATTTCTCTCAATTTAATATATAATAATGAAATCACACTATTTTGCAGATTGTTCAATGAATATTTGTACATCTAGAGCAATTAGCAGAACAATCAGTTTGTATTTTTTCTGGATTATAAATGTCATCAAGTTCCAAGCAACCATTTATTACTATATTCAACTGATCATATTGAATGGTGTATTTTTTAAAAACTTCAAGTACAATTTTATATTATATTGTTTTCAGTGAAATATTTTATGGCTTTAGTTGTATTATAATAGAGCAGTCGGTATTTATTTCAAATTTATTGAAATAATTTAATAATTATACCATGATAAAAAAATATGGCAAATTACTATAACAAATTAATTATATTATATTATATAATACATTGCCGCCAATAGTATATAATATGTTATAATATCATATACCTATTCATAACAATATGATCCAAGTCTGAGATCATCTCGGTCACAATAAATAGAAATTAGCACAGCCTTAGACAAGATGGTCTTAATATTTTTTATCTACCAAATACAAAACAAAATTATTTATTTAAATATATGGGTAATATAAAAAATTATAATATATCTCTAATTTATTCAACAATTTCAACATAAAGCATATAATAGTGACATAAGCTTACTTTAAAAAAAAACCAATTATTGTTTTTTATGCAACTGAATAACTAGAAAAATACGTTCAACAATATTTATTTAATTATACACTCGTGAGGATTTAGTAGTGTTAAAATTCCAAGACATCTATATGCCTTGTGAACTGAGATGATTACCAAATAGAACAGGGGTTTTCAATTTGTGTGTCATGGCTCCCAGAGATATCACAGTTATTATCACAAACTAAGATATCTTAATTTGGTGATTATCAAGGAAATCACGACCACAATAAATAATGTAAATTTGGTTATTTTAATATATATAATATATTTTGTTATTTTATCATTTTTTGTAAGGGATGTTTAAATTTTTTTTGAAAATCGTAAGAGCTGTGACCCCACTAAGGTTGAAAAACCCCTATCCCCTAGCATAAAATTATGTTACAATTTAAATTATAATTAAAAGTTAGATAAATCTGATAATTATTAATTTGTATCATCAGATCTATGGAACTAATTAATGATACATGTAGTTAATATTTTTAGCGTTTAGGCTTGAAAAGACATTTATTGAGATAACTTAGTCAAAATATTGTTTATTAAGCGTGTGAAAAATATTTTGAAAATACTCCTTGAGTAAAACTATCAGTTATACTGTTCAACACTCGATATACCAAACGGCATGAACTTTCGTATTAGGTACAATATTCGTCTAATTTACTATTTTATCATTTTAATGAATCACAACTGGTTCAAATTACATAAACACATGGCATATACAAATGTCTCTTACACTGCTACCTTCTTGCATATGCTGAGGTTCAGTTAAAAAAAACGTTGAATTCCTTAAATACCTTCAATTTTTTTATCCAACACATTGCTCCTTTTTACTTTTACTATGTGCTGTGTATTGTTTTTATAATAAAAAATAGTTTTAAAAACAATTTCACGTTTTATTATATAAAATATTTGTATATACATTATGCCATTGAGTGCAACTCATAATTATTTTTAATTTTATTATTTTCAGTGAAAATTAATGACTTGCATGGATTATCATGGATAATAATTGAAATTTTAAATCAACTTCTATGTATTTCAAAAGTTTAAAAAAATGATAATTGTTTGCAAGGAATATCAAAACAGCTGAATAAATAAATAATATTATATCAAACTTAATAAATTAATAACCAAAGATACATAAAATCTTCACAACAAGTTCACCTTATCCAAATCACTTTCAACAATGCTAATTTTCTTTAGTTGTGGTTTTGGTATAACATATCACATTTAATCATTGTACCAATCTAAAAATAGTAAGGTAAATGAAAGTACTAATATAAAGAACAATATATACACTCTAAGACCAGCGTTGGTTTGTATTGCTGATCTTATTTCAGTGTTAGCATCAACAATGTTCTCAGTAGTATTAACTGCGATTGTGTCTATCCTCTCAAGATCCTGATCTTGTTCCAATATTTTTTCAGTAAACAACTCTTGTAACTCAGCGATTCGTACAGCCTTGGACTCTATATTCCTCACCTACATGAAAGAAAGAAAATTCAGCTCAATAAGAAGTTAGCAAACAAAATAATTCTAAAGTAAAGTTGTACATACTTCATTTGATAATTGATTTAATTCATTGTACATTTCTATATTTTCGGCTTCGAACATTTGCAATTCTTCTGGTGACAATTCATCATCTAGTTGAGCTGCATACTGTCGGTCAGCAGCTTCATACTCAACAGCGGCTGCGGTATTGGTTTCTTTTGGGGGTTCAAAACCGTGAGTTAAGTTGCTCAACTTTGAAACGTTTTCATACTCTAGACATCTTTGGGCTCGAGTTGCTTTGATCTCTGCAAACAACTTAGTAACGGATTTTTGCCGCCATTCGACATAGCGTATGATCTGTCGTCTATGATCATCAATTTGACTGCAATCCCCTGTCAAACTCTTTTTGAGCACGATCAACTGTTGACCGCACGTTTTGATGATGTGCTGCGCGCCAATATCGATTTTGTCACGGTCCGCGTCTGTTAACGTGGTCTGCTGATTGAAAGCCTGGACGTCGATATAGTCCTTAAAGTGACGGTTCAAGAAGTCTGTTAGCTTGACTAGATCGTTGACGATATCCTTAGCCCTACGAGAAAATTCGTCTCTACGTGGCTTACGTTGCTTCAGAATATCCACCTGTGGCGGTGCTGGAGACCCGAACGCCCTGTTTCTCGTTTTGATAGTCTTGACATACGCTTTGAACACGGCTGTCTTGTCCATTTTAACTACAGAATCATCGTCTGATAAATTTAAACTTAAAAATTGTGGGTAACGAAGAAGTTCGGAAGAATTGTATTTTGAAAATTCCCCGCTATCATTGTTTGTTATTTATTATTGGTGTGATAACAAATATTGTGGTATCTATTAAGTCGTGGATTTAAAAAATATTAAGCCGTGGTCACGGTGATAAGTCAGATAAATAGTGGTACATAATAAACCGCCATTTTTTCGTTCAAATCTCATGGCAATAATACAAAATTGAAAATAATATTATTATTATTATAGTCTATGATAAAAGATCAATGTTACTCGGTATTTCGTCTGAATCGTTCGACGTACACCATTGTTCTCTGCTTATTATTTTTCTAATGGATTAACTGCGTATGTTCGTATCAATATATTTCGAAATAGGTAACTGTTGTAGCCTTGTAGGGTATACTCCGTTATACCGACCATCCTTGATCTTCCTTAAGAGGATATCAGCGTACTGTTCGTTTTCTCCCTAGGGGCTCACGCACAACATAGAAAAACGCATTTACGCAGAATAGTTTTTTTTTATGTTTTTGAATACCTAATCTTAGGTTATAATAATCACCCACTACAAAAATGATAAAGAATAATATTTTTGACGGTATGACATTGTATGGGTGTTTAATATGTATTGTCTCAAAACAAAACAATTTACAAAATCATAAAAAATGATTTTATGTGAAAGTGTTTTATTTATGTTGCACGTGGGTCAGACATAAAACAAATATTGCACTGAGCCACTGACATCGTATTAACTACTGCTATATCAGGAAAACAATTGTTTTTTTAATTTCATGGTTAAGTATTTTACATTAGTATTATACTTAGGACACATTTTAATCATTGTGACACTGCTAGCTTGTAATTAGGTATATAATAAATAAAGAAGACAATTATTATACTATTATAGTCTTATAAAGATGTAGATACTATTCATACTAATACTTACATAGTTAGGTATATGATTAAGACTTATTTAAGTTTGAAAAATGTATTTAAACTGTTAAAAATCTGTAAGATTTGTACAACAACTACATTATTATTTATTATAATATATTTTAAATACTGCCCATATCTCTGTATGGCTTTATACCGCAGATAATCAGACAATTTATTTTTAATTTATTATACTATATCTATTATAATTTATAATATTATATACTATATTACTACATATTAAATACCTTTTAAATTTTATAGATACTAATATGTTAATTTCTTCTCTGTATTATTGCTTAGTAGTTATTATTAGTATTATTATTTAACTATCAATTATTTAACAACAACAACAACAATTCACAATCATTATAATTTATAAAAGATAAAAAACGAATTATGTACTAACATTCTTCGCATAATTACGTATATAATAATATCGTGGATAAATGGAGGCGTGAAAATCTGTAAGAGAGACACATTACCATGGATCACAGAATAAATTAAATTACATTATATTATACAATGTAATATTAAATTAAACATAGGTATTAGGTTTAGGTAGGTAATTAATTTATTAAGTGGTGACGATATTTGATTATAACACCTAGGGCCAGTATTACAATCATTGATTACACTTCGATTACGCTTAACCGACTGATAAGAGATTTTCTTACCGGCCGAATTCAGCTGGTTAGGAGTCCGTTACATTTAACCGCAGATGGTAATACTGGCCCCTAATGTTTAAAGATTTAACTAGTGTCATACAGTTGTAGCCTGTAGGTAACAGAGTATTATCATAGAATATTCTATGGTATTATATTCATTAGGTAGGTATATATATTTTTCTCCGCTACCTCATATAAATTAATCACGAACTAAGATATAATGGACTGGAAACGAGCAGCTTATCACGGCCACGAATATATGTACAAGAGACAAAGGGCGGGGGGTCGCCTGTGTTCCTGGAGTTCACTGCGCCCTCTGCATTTAACATGGACTAAGATATAAATTGTGTAGCCAAATAAAACCACCGGTAGCGCTGAAAACTTCAAGAACAGTATTCTTATCAGCTAAGCGACACCTTTTCGTGGCCGTCTCCCGCCGACCATTTCGTTTCCAGTCCATTATATCTTAGTCCGTGAAATTAATATATCAGTATAAATAATTTTGATTTATGTTAACAAAAATAAATATTAAACCGTAGCACCGCAAAGTTAATATTTTGTTACAAAAATGGTTTCCCAAATTAGTAACCAATTCGTAATAATTCGTAACCACAAATTTTGAATATGTAACTTAAGTATAACCACCCAAAATTAATTTTCCATTTGCGGGTGCCAGGGTCAGTGGACTTGGCTTGCATGGTGCAAACAGCTGATCTTTACGGGTTGCTCACAAAAATATTTGAAATGAGTATTTTCCAAGATTAGTTGTGTTTGTTGTTTTTTTATACAATTTATACAATTTTATTATTAATAGTAGCCAATAGGTATTTATATTAGTGTAATGCCCGTATACATGGTCAATTTATTATATTGTGTCACATAAATTGACTATGAATACGGACACGAGTTTTAACTTCCGAGAAAACAATCGAATGTTAGATAAGTATTTAATATTTTTAATCGTAATTTGCAATTTTTAACTATATTGGCAATGTAATTAGCAAAAATAAAATAACAACTCTTCTTCGAAAATAAAAGCCAAACTGTAATATTAACATTATCAAAAAATAATCTATGGAGACTAATCAAACGATTTGCATCGGCAGAATGTATCCAAATTCCAGAACGATTTATGACAGATGAGAAATAATAAAAATGTGCTGTAATATCCTCAATATCAAAGGTAAATATTTGTATATCTATACTTTATAATAAAATAGTTAATTTTAAAAAATATATACGATAGTAGTTCTGTAAAACGAATTTCGAACCAACTTCATTACTTTTATGTTTCATAAGGTAACAATATTATTATATAGTATATTAAAATAATAAACATTTTGAGTACCTATTCACTTATTTATTTGTAAATAAATACTTATATTTATTTATTTTTTTACATTTAACGGGCAACGAAGTGTTCGGGATCAGCTAGTAATATATATACTCAAAATATTTATTATTTTCATTCCAATGTATGAATGAAGAGTATTCTCGATAATTTTTGGTAGTTTTATTTTATGTGTACAGTGTCCCTAATAATACATTTAGTTTTTTATATCTTAAATAGTACCTATCTAAAACATTTATAATGGGGTTTTGTTAAAAAAAAGTTTTTAACTGACACAAATAGTCTTAAAATAATATAAAACAATGAAAGGTTAACCTGTGGTAGTCTCAGTAAACGAATTAAGTTACCGGAGGTTACCTGAGGTAGACAAAATAACCAATGAGTACTATATTTTTATTTTGTACCCACCTAAATTATTCAAAAACAATGTCATCATGACCAGGTCATGAGTAAAACATGTTTTAGATTGAAAAAAAACATTTTAATGGGAATGTTTAATATATTATTACTAAGTCCGAAGAATATAAATTAATAATTGTATTCACGTGCTAACAACCTATACAGGATGTAACTTTGCAGTCACCCCTGCTTGCACACATGACCATATGTTCCTGATGTGTCATTTTGATTGGTAATTTTCAACGGTTTTTATTTTCCGGTATCCTACATCTGTGTATGAAAATTGCCTACTTCAAACGCCTCAAACTGATAATAAATTATATTATATTATATTGATACTAATGCAGTGGCATAGGCTATAAAACACATTCATACAAAATCATCTAGAATTTTCTCTAATATGTCTTAAGCATTATAGTGAATAAATTAATTAATATTCATTAAAGAATTAAGTATTTATTTAAAGATGAATATTAAAAAATAAAATACATTAAAGGGAAAACTATTCAAACTACTCAATTATTTTGTATTATGAACTACAAAAATTAATAAATACTTAATTAGTTATAACCTTAAAATCATATAATATGATATATTGTATTAAATATTCAATTTTAAAAGGTAACCATGACCTAAAACGTAAAAATTAAACTACCATTATATTTTTGATAAAAACTACCAACAGATTATTATAGCACAATATGAATATTTTTGAAATTATTTGAATGTTGTGTAATTTAAAATAAGCCGAAAGAGGTACAGAGGATGGAAACATGTGATTTTCTAAAAGTACCTAACTATACAGCTATTAGTATTATAAATGTATGATGCATATTTTGTGGACAGCAAATACATTATTTAACAGTATAATTAGCTTATTCCATAATATTTTTTTATGTTCTTATTTTTTTGTCTCGTGTTTTTAAATTAAGTATTCAAAAAGTAAAATAATTATCATTATCTCGGTAAATAATGTTTTGATGGTTGATAAAAATATGATTACCTTTAGCAGCAGATAAATCACAAATAATGTCGAATATCATAAATAAAATAATGTTTTTGTGATTATTTTATTTTATTTTTTAATATTATAATAAATTGTGTTTGTTATTATGATTGATCTATATTCTATACATAGGTACAAGGTACTTACTGACATACACAAACGATTCGTGGTAAAATTATTCTGAATTACATTATGCGCGATTGTTTTAGGAAAAGTCGATGTATTAAATGTATAATATTGTGTTAAAATATCATAAATGTAGATTATAACAACATCATTAGGTACTAAAACTCAAAACTCAAAACAGTCAAAACAAAAATTAAAATATATTATATTTATCTATTTAATTTTCTTACAACATTCAGTGTGATGAATTATTTATTATTTTCATTATTATTACCATAATTGGGTTTACTATGAAATACTATATAATATACCAAGAGACTAGGTCTTTGTATTAACTTATAGTTATATAATTGTATATTGTTATTAATAAATATAGGTAGAACACCTAAGAATGCCCAACAGCATAATATTAGAAATATTTTATAATACGATTTTTCTATTTTACGAGGAATAATTGTACATTACCGTGATTAGATGGGTTCGACGTATTCAGTGTTTATTCTATAATATGTGTACCTTTATTGCATAACACGGGTAGTAAATAATAGTAGTAAATAATATAATGAACTTTATAATATAATAGTTCAATGGTTGCATTAACTATAATATATTTTTATATAAATATCTATATCCGGTTATCGCCATGATATTCGGCATTTCGATAATTATTTAGTTAATAAGTAATAATAACTAATAAGTATACATAGATCTTAATAATATAATATGTTAACAATTTATAAATTAGTATTTAGTATATTACACAAGAATAATTGTGTCAAAAAATATTCCAAAGAAAAATAACTGTACAAAAAAATATATATATATTTATAGCAACATTTTTGCACCTAAATGCTTTGAAAAAGCCAAACTAGTTTCCTAATAACTTATTTAAAAAAATTTAAATAACAAATTAAACATCTTGAAAATGGAAAAAAAAATGTATCCTAAACCATTGTTATTATTTTACATATTTGTTGACCGTTTTTACAAGTTCATTTTTTTACACTAAACAAAATAATTAAATTTTGATTTCATTAATTTTTATTCAATAACATTTTTTAAGGATAACATTTTTTTGAAAGAGATGCCTTTGTCGAACAAATATGGTGGGAATCTTTTTGCTTTGCATTTTAATATTTTATATTGTTTTATAAAAGTTTGAATACCTATATTATGCTCTTATTTAGGCTGTTACAACTTATTTCGATTAAATTTCATATCACGTTCAAAAGTGTAAATATTAAACTTTTTTGATTCTGAGCCAAAGAAACGAATAAAAATAAAAATATTTTAGTTATTTTGTTGTAATGTATAATATTAGTTCAACTTACAGGCTATAATAAAATATAATAACAATATATAGTATCCAGACTGACGAACCGTCTCCGCTCAGAATCGTTTTTCGTAAACAATGATATGATATCATTGAGTTCAAATTTAATTCAATCCATTATACAGTGACCAACTTGTAACCTACTGTACAACAGAGCTACATCCACGTACCCGCTTTTTTATATTTAATATTATGCAAAAAATAAAATAAAAATCGTAGTATTTTTATTATGCTAGTAAAATTGAAATTCTGAGTCTGATTATATGCGCATAAATGCATTTAAAATAATTGTATGCTGTTTCACATTACAAACAAAATCTCTTTAGACGTATCCCATAATTGCATCACATGATGGGAAGAACACCCTTACGGGAGTCATGAGAAATGTGTGTGACGGTATTCAACGGAAACAGGGCAGCCAGGACGGTCGGTGTATGTCCGGGATGTGGTTTCCGAATGACACGCGATATCGTCTTCCGGCGTTCATGTCTGATTATCGGTTGAAAATCGGTCAAACCTGTTTCTTTGGTCGGAATTGATTTTTGTTAGTGTACAAACTTATTGCCACGTAAAACTTTATCATGGTTTATGTACAAGAACTAAAAAGACGAATAAAACTAAAACCCTACTCACAGTATCCGGCTTTTCGGTTAGGTACTCATTGACAGTTGTAGACGTCTCATATTGGTATAATATATCCATTATCCACAAAAAATCAATTCATTTAAAACCATTTAAAATTTAACTAGTTACGTCGAAATACAATAACTTCAACTGGGTGTACAAAATCAACAGTTGGCAACCCCGAGGGTTGTTTTAATGGTGTATAGGCGTATAGCAACTGCCCTAAAGGTTGAGCATGTGTTTAGTTCGACTAGGTAGGTACCTTCCATCGTTATAACAGCAAACTATATAATATAATAATAATAATATGAAGAGAGTAAACATATTTATACATTTAAACTATTGATACACCAATAGTTTTTGATCAATAGCTATAATCAATATTCTAACGAAAACCATTTTTCCAATAGGCAAAATGAAATTATAATTTATGCATTACACTTTTGTATGTAGAATTGTTAACTTTATATTATCTTGAAATAAATCCTCATGTTTAAATTTTTAACTATCAACACGAATCAATTTTATTAAATATTAAACGTCTTGTGCAGTTTACGCTTATACCGAATGTCGAATCCCGAATAGTGAATAATTGTATACTTAGTCAATGCCTATTATACCTACTAAATAGTCAATACTCATAGTCATCACTCAATGCTTTAGTTCAATTTATTTGATATCATCCAATGTTTTTAAACACAAATTATGACAAAATATATGAAACTTAAATTTACATGCCTATAGATATTGTTTAGGATATTATTATCTACAATCAAACCGTTTCTTGAAATAATTGAGTGTATTATGAATTATTTCCTATTTATTATAATAATTTTACCATAATAGTGGTCGCAAACAAAAGTATGAAATTTAACGTATAAACCAAACTATCATGTCTGGAATTTTTAATAATCATATTATTATAATATTTAAAATTATTTTCATACTTTTGCACGGTTGCAACATTGTTAATTTTATTTATTGCTTACGGTCTATAAACGTTATGTACGTCGTATGAAGTTACTATTGTTACGACTACGAAAGTGTACACATGTGCCCCAAACTACACAAAAGTGTCTAAACATTTTGCATTTCGTGTGACGCGTTTATTCGCACGCTTTGTGGGTGGCGGTTTCAAAAATCGTTACTCACTGACCGGAGAAATCATTTTGAACGCTCCACCGTCGATGGAACATATTTATACATTTAAAGGGGGAAACTACGATCAATGTTATATGTATATAATAATATTAAATAAAAACCGTGGTGAATTTATCTTCGATTTCTGGCCTTTCAATGTGTTTTATACTGTATAAGGTGTACACGGAAGTACAATGGATGAATACCTGCGTGTAGCTCACATATTTCATTCCTAAATAAATATACGCGTTTTACCTGCAAATCAGCTACGCGCCAAGGTATACCTTTATAATAATAATATATTGAATATAAAAAAAATATATATACATATGTTTTGTGTATACCTCCCACTGAACATACGTCGTCGTTGTGTGTGAATGCCAACAATGCCGCAAACCAGTTTAATGGTGCATCTGCCTTACTTAGACCAACATCCAAATTGTCCCTGTTTAATGTATATTATACAATATAATATAATATTATATATTATGTAGTTAAACATGCTGCCAGTAATGAGCAATCGTCTTATTGTTAACATCGATACGTTTTAATTTATATATATAAATATTAGTTATAATATAAAACAATGTTGATGTATATAATATAAAATATTATATTTTCATTTTTAAAAAAATCTTGACGAATACCGGTGTCCGGTGGACGGTGGGCCATCAATATTATTGTCATGTTTGGAAGGTAACTGGTAAAGAAAATTGTGTATTTTTGAAACTTATGTCATAGTATAAAAGCCGTTTTTTAAATACATGTTCACAATTTTGTTTGTTTCAGAGCTATTAGTTGGTAATCGTTAGCTCCTTATTAGAGCCTAGTTTTTAAACAAATCAAAATATACGACTCCGGTCCTAGAAAAAATATTTTTTTATGTTTCATACAAGTTTATCAATTTTTGAAAATTGTCCTTAAATGTTTTGGCCACCCAATGTACATTACTTCACAAATTATTATCTGCTAGTACCTATTTATGAAATCTTGAACAATTATTTTGTATTTCTTGATTTGTTTTATTGTAAAAAGAGTCTTTTGTACTAGATATTTAATATTTCTAAAATATGTATTAAAAATGTAAATACTTTAAAATACTTTGAAGTATACAAAATCAAATTGTATGAATACCTATGCAATCCAAGTATGGGGTCAGCCTATAAATCTCAAATCGCACAAACCCTCAAATCTCAGAAAGTTCAGAAATTTTACTTCATTCGTCTTTGTCAAATTGTTTCTACTCCAGTGGCGGATCCAGGGCTTAATTTTGGGAGTGGCATGGGGGCAAAAGTACAAAAAGTTCCAAAATTAGCTATAAAATTGGCTTAACACAGTGTAAAACAAAGGAAAACTGTACGGCCTTTGGGGAGGGGCAAATGGATCCGGCACTGTTCTACTCCGTGGTATATAACGTATAATAATCTCCATAAAGACCTTAAAAGTCAAATACTAAATCAGCTAAAAAAAAGTTATTACACCTAACATTACCAAAGAACTAAAAAATCATAAAATTCCGCACTAATCAAACTTCTATTTTCTTATACCATTACCAAAAATCTTAATTATTATTGTTATGTATAAAATATATATAAAGTATGTATATTTTATGATATTAATATCATAATTATGACAGCAGGTTAAATTAATTTTTACTAAAAAAGCGCAGCTAACATCATGCCAAGTCAACGTGCAATTTTTTCTTAAAACGTTTTACCACAACTTACCTATGATAATCGATCAATCAATAATCTAAGAGCTACAACAATTTATAATTATGTACCTATATATTTTCAATTTTGTCATAAATTATATCAACAAACTAAATAATAATTACATTACATCATAATTGCTACACAAATAATTTGTACATTTACTCTATGATCTTCATTTAAATAATTTCATTATTGGTTACGTTTATTTAATCTATTTGCATAAACAATGCTAACTGCAGTCTGCAGAGTGAAGGTTATTATTTTAACCGATTACAGTTACATATAAAATCAATTTGTACTCAACTGGCTATGACTATTTGAGGTAGTTAAATAAAACGCAATTTAGTAATGATAAAACTCCAATAAAAAAAAAACCTGTACACTATTTACATTACTTTACGTGTGCTAATTGTGATTCCCCAGTTCTGGGTTGTTTATTTATTATTATAATAATAGGCTTAATTGCAACATAATCAAAACAATTATATTCCAATAAAAATGTATTCAAATACAGTCTTGACTAGAATTAGGTATTTGCATTTAATATATAGTTTGTCTACAGCTGCATTTTACAAAAAATGATCTCTGTATGTTAAAACTTTAGTCATCATATCCAAATATTAAATAATATCATTATGTATTATATCGTATAATACTATAATGTACCTATTTTATATAGACTTTAGAATCGGATCGATAGTTATTACTTATTATAATAAAATGTTTTATTTCAAAGTCAGATCGATACTTCAATATTCAATGTTCGAGGTATTAAATGTAAACATTTGTGTGTACTATTTTATTGTTCATGTTACTGCTTTTGTCATCTGTGTCCACACTAAGCGCCATAACGACTAGGAACTATACCCTATCATTAAATACGTTTTACGATTCGTCATCGTACACGGTCTTAAATCGATAAGCGATAGACTACTACAGTACTACTAAAATATTCCCCTCTAATATGTTAATATCTCCAAGTTCGTAATTCAATAATTGGACGTCTGTTTTGGAATTAATACTAATAATTTATTGACATTTTGGTAATACATATTAATAAAATAAATAAATTGTGTTCGTGTACGTTGTATACTATGCGTCATATATATTCTGCATCTCTACACTGCATTAGCGTATTGTGTAATGTGACTTTGTTAATACTTAACTACTTAACCTTATACTGCATTTAAAATGTATGGTTAATATGCATTTAGAATTTAGATCAGTTAAAAATTATTATAAATTGAAACCGCATAAAAAATGGGTTCTACCCAGTACCCGTTTATACTAGATAGTAGATACAAATATACCATTATAGGTCCACTATATAGATTGTAGGTAGTACTTGAACAGTGGAGATTTTTCTCAGAAATATCTTATATTCTTATTCTTATAATAAATTGACTATATTGTAGGTGTTGTAGAAATAAATACGTACCCGCATTTCTACGGCCACTACATCACACTCTTAACTAGTAATGATAATCTTTAGACAATTGATTCATCGCATTTATTTTTAAGATCATAATCATTACGTCTGTACCTACACTATAATTAGTTATTATTATTATTGCGGGAAAATATAAATTAAATGAACTAGAAAGTTTATCAGTTGATAAAGCAACAAATTGTTATGAATACTTGATGTTATAATTTTACCATTTTACAAGTTATAAATGAAGTTACTACCTATATGTAAACATTAAAAAAACATGTTGGCGTGTTTCGTATCTAATGTATACATAATAAATAAAAAGATCTACTGATTGTAATTTGTGAAAATAATATATACCTACTGGCTACTGACATTAAGAGTGATGTTTGATTTCATTGCAAGTCTCGCAGAACACGCACATTGCAGTATATGCTCGGGTATAATATGCATCATAAGATATATACATTAGTCATATTACAATAATAATCATTGCATCGTTGAAAATAAAAAATGTCTCAACCACGTACATGATGATTACGTGTTTTGCGTGTTCAGTCATATTTTCCAAACAATTTTTTTTTTTTGTTAAAAGTTTACAAGCCAACAGCATTGCAGGCATATAATAGATATAGGTCTAGCGCGATAGATGCCTAAGGCTAAGGGTATAATATTATTGCATTTGAAACATCGTTCCGCACGTACAAGTCTCCAGTAAGAATCGAGTTGAACGTCCCACCAAAATATAGGCGTTAATCGTAACGCTCCAGATCGAATGACATCAATGTACCTAACCCTGGGGTTCAGACATTCAATACTGTACGAAAGTCCGTCGATGTAATAGATAATATATTGGGTGTAACACGATTGCGCTCGTCTTTCCCTTTTTACGTGCAAAAAACGTAACACTATTGCGCTCAAAAAATTAGCCCAATTTCACCCCGTTTACCTATTTATGCCGGCAAAAAACGCAACACGATTGCGCTCCGCATGAAATATAGGTGTTGACGTGTGTCCTTAATATTTTAATAATTTTCAAATTCACTATTTAAAAACACAGTAAGACTTGCAGGTCAACCTGAAGTTGAAGTTAAAAGTCCGAGGTATCGATGATTTCGAGTTAACCAAGTTCGACATGGCATTAGAAACACTTGTCATATTTTATTTGAACAAAAATTATTGTAAAAAGGAATGTAATTCATAATTTTTTATGTCATGTATTAATAGTTTTAAACAGTGTATTGAGCAGGGATGGCTACATTGTGTCCTCCCAAGTCTGTATTTCTAAAAAATTGTATATTGTTACAGACAAAATTACAAAAAAAAAAAACATATTATAAATTATAATATCAAAAGTTTTCTGAAAATTATGACTTAACCCCCTTCTCCCACCATATTTCTGGAGCTAGATACTTCTGATACAGTGTGTAGGTATACTGATGTCTTAATATGAAATAATTTTTAACCAAGCCAACAGGCAACAATTTAATTTTGTTGTCAGTCTTAACTCTTAAGCCTGTAAAATGGGGAAGGAAAATTTTTAAAAGGACAACACTTATATAGCATGGAGCGCAATTGTGTTGCGTTTTTTGCATGTAAAAAGGTAAGGCGAGTGCAATATTGTGTTGCACCGGAAATATTACTCAAGTACCAATTATGCAAGGTGCATCAGGAAGATATGACAATTTTCCGTATAAATTATATTTAAATGTATCAAATCATCGTTATACACTCGATGTATAATACATATATATGTACATTATCCCTATAGGGGTGTGAAATTCACGCACGCGATTCATAGTAATATACAGCCGATAACACACCACAGAATAAATGAAATGTATACATTTTATTCGGTTGGGTGTACCCGTTGCACGTGTACATAGTATACGCGTTTTCAATCGTACCTACTGGTCAGATATTATTCTTATTATCATACCTGTATGAGGAGAAATTCGAAAAAAAAAATGATCGACTTGTGTCAATATTTAGTAGGTATTTTCAATAAACTATTATAATATCATGTACGTAATATATTTCATGTAATTTATACTGGAAGCGTTTTAAAATGTGCCGCAGACAATAGATTACCAATCTCGTCGAATTTATAGTTCATAATATAACGACGTAACATCACAATAACGTCTCGAATCGGCTTCGGTGGCAGATGTATTCCGTGGTCGGCGCGGACTTAGCGCCTCTAGGCCCGTCGCATCGTGCACACACTACTACACACACACACACAAATATAAGTATATAACTATCACGTAAAACCACGTTGTCTGAGCCTGGGTTTCGAGGACGCGCGCGCGTACCTATACATATAATAACGATAATGATATATATTATTATTATAATGTTATAAAGTATTGTGCCGCCGTCTTCGTCCTTGGGTGCTTATATTATATGTCCTTAACGGCACGGAGCATCTTGCAAGCTGCACACACGACGCACCCGCCGCCGACGGTCTTCTCGGACGGAACAGCTGCTGCCGAGCCCGTCGCCGCTAACCACCCACCCTGCACCCACCCCGCATAAGAATCCCGTTGTTCCTAGCGCAGGTACACACACGCACACGCACGCACACACGATTTCTTCTTTTTATTATTATTATTATTATTATTACTATCGTTATTATCATTACATAATATAATATTCCTTAATCCTCGAGCATAATATTTCCGAGGGTCGCGCGTCTCGTCGCGGGCGCGCGCACGCATAAAAACCAATCGTCTTTGGATACGACCCGGGCCGGGTGTTTGTGTGCGCCGACTACGAGACGTCGTATAATGTATAGACGAGGGGCGCGTGCCCGACACACGTATAATATTATTATATATTATATACGAGTGCGCGCGCGCACGCGTGCACATATCTATAAGACGGTTTTCAGCCGGCCGAGCACGAGACAATCGCGCGTCTCCGTATATAATATAATATATTATATTATATTTTACGTCTTTTATTTTTTTTCGGGTATACACGCCCTTTGTCAGGGCTCCCATCGCGCCCTTTGCGCGCGGTGATATTGTCTTTTTCTTCCCTTATTCTTTCCCTCCCGTCTTCTACACATTTTTCTGCTCAGTCGTCCTCCGCACAATGTAATAATATATATTATAATAACTCGTACAATGCACGCTGCACAATATAATACATATGCGCGTGCATAATAGGCAATAGCGTGTCTTTTTCGCTTTCCTCCGCGGTCTTTGTGCCGTCATTGTAGTTATAACAATTTTTTCTTTTCTTCACGTCGTCGTCGTCGTCGCAGTCGAATTTTTTATATTATATTTGTGAGCGAGCTCGCGCGCGCGCCCATTCCTCTCCTCCTCCACCCGCCGAAAAGACTACTCCTCTACAGTAATCAGCGGGCGCTGCACGCGCTGCAGCTGTTCGCAGGTGTGCGGCCACGACGACGACGACAATAATATATTATTATAATGTAAAAAATCTGACGCGAAAATTTCGGGAATGCGAGCGCCGCTGCCGTCCGTCACCTGCGCGTTCCGATAAGACACTCGCCGGCTCGGCGGTAGTTTTTTTTGTTTCTTTTGAAGTCTTCAAAGCGTCGTGTTTCCTACTGCGCCCCCGTAAACCGTGTATTCCGTCCGGAAAGTTATGGCCGGCTTGCGGGTAAAAAGTTCTCGACTAAATCTTAAATTTTAAAAACCGTGTTATTTTAATTAAACTGTTTATAATTTAACGGCGCATATTTCGCGGTATTTTATAGTAAATAGGTTTTATAAAGACTTTTAAATATGTTCGTTTGAATAACGACAACAACCCATCACACCCATAATCACACTATAGGTATGAAGCGAAATACAGACCATAGAAAGTCCTAATTTTTCAAAAGAAAGAAACTATTTTTCAAGTTCTTAAGATGAAACTGTTTTGGTTTTGAAAAAATATATCTATACGGAATAAAAATTTCCATTTCACTACCAACACCAATAAAATATATGATTTTTGTTATTTTTAAGACAAAAACATTATGTTTAACTATTAATTATATAGGTTGTATTTGTATATTTAACTTGTACAAAGATCATAGGGGACTGGGGGACTATGCCCCCCAAACATTCCATTAACCCCCTCCCCTAAAAACAGACAAATTTTTAGTTGTTTGGGATCGAAGCCCCCAAGGCTCACATTGATGTTGTCCCTCCTAAAATTTTAATGAATTTCTGCTAACGACATATCGTCAGAACTATTTCCAGTTCTTCAAATTTATAGCTTTCACGCGTGTTCTTAATCATTTATGATGCTTTCATTTGATTGCAGTTTGAAACTTTTAACCAGCACATTTAATGGGTGAATATTGTACTATATTAGCATAAATCTAGTGCTACTTTCATATTTTATACCAACTTGAAGGGTTTTGAATCTTCAACTTGCTGAAGCCGCCGTGAAAAAAAAACCGAAAACATAACGTGTTGAACTTTTTCGTCTCAAGCCGACACAGATATCGACTAAGTCGGACTTACAATAATATACTATATACATTCATTGATTAAATATTAAGTATATTTAATCAATGATACATTCTACATTTTTACCTATGCGTAGACATACCGTACTGTATAATAGTCGTTCCGCAATGTTAACACAATAACATTGCAGCGTCACTGCCACTCAACAATCTAATATAAATTATAAAATTATAATTATTATTACATAGGTGCGTTTCTTATTATTCTTATTATTATTATTATTTCTTCGCGTGTGTGCAGTGTGGTGTGCGTCCTTGCGTACTATATTATATTATGCACCTCGGTCTAGTTTCGATCGCCGCAGAATCGTACGGCGTGAATATTATATTTTATATGAAGTGTTATATATTATGCGCACAAACATCTGGACGACCGGTCGATTTTACTTAACATAAATTACACGCTTAGCTATAGTATACTTTTCTTCTTAAAATGTTTTGTTTTTTTTTTTTTCACAAACATCTGTACTCTATTACACGCTCGCCGGATAATGCGACAGATAGCGGCGAACGCGTTCGACTGTACATCGGTGAATATGGCATATGCGTATATTATAATATATTATTATATTATATACTATTACCTAAGTGTGTATATTATGATATATATTTGTACAATAATAACGCGTGTCGTGTGCGAGTGTTTGTTTGTGTGAAACTATATTATTATATTATCTTGCTCTCGATCTAAGCGTTTTTAATACAGAGCCCCGGGGCGTTTGTGAGGGGAAGGGATGTAGGGGTCGGATCCCTCAATGGACTTTTTTTTTGTTTTTTAAGAAATTCTATGAAATGATCTAAAAAATATAATATTTTTGTTCGTATTCATAAAAAATAAAATTATGTTATTTCATTTCAATAAAACTTTTACACACGTGTTATAAATTATAATATACAGTGGCAATGCCTAATAAGGTTATATGGGTAAATATTGGTGATGGCCTAATATAAGGTAATAGGTAATACCTATACGAATTTGATGTAAGCTATTAGATCAGCAGCGGTCCCAACTAGGATTTCGGAAAAGACCAAATATTATTTTTGAAAATTACTCGCGGGCCGCATGTAGCAAATAAATATGAATTTGCGCATTATAATATAATTGACCTAAAAATAAAAAAGGGTCTTCGTTGGACGGATTTTTTTCCCTGGTTATAAAAATTTCTAGTTTCTAGTTAAATTTTGAAATGTTGAATGATAATAATTAAAAGTTATAGAAGTTAAAAATGCTATTTTATTTACTCTTTAAAAGTGTAGAATGTTGGATTTTAGAATGTACATTTTGGTTTTAGCAAGGGTCGCACACAACTTGTTAAAGGGCCGCATATAGTGGCGACCGCTGTCTTACATCATATAATATCATATAGATAGGTATACAACATAAGTATAAAAGGTGAGTAGTATGGGCTAGATAAGGTGTACAAAGACCTGACAAATTAAATAACTTTTGTTCTAATCAATACTTAGCATTTATTTTTAATTTTAGGTATATATACCTAGGTAGTTTATAGATGCTCGGGCTACGATTATGGTATATCATTTTTTATTTTATTTTTCAATATTGAAAATAAAAATAAAAATAGCAAATTTGTTAATCTAATCTTTAGAACAAATTAAATGGTAAAAACTTTTATTTAAGTTAAGTGGTTTATTTTTTAAATGTCAATATTGTTTTAGAGTACCTACCTACATAAATTTATTTAAAACGTAAAAACTTTTTTCAACATATTCTTGTTGGAAATTTCCTGATATAAGTATGTTTCTTAAATTATATTTACTATCCATATGATTTTCATAATATAGTATATTAGTATCGATTTTTTATTTTTATTTTCAGTTCTTTAAGTTACACTCTTTACAATTGTATCTATCTAAAATCTAAGAGTATACCTAACAAATTTACAATAAATACATAGTATGAAAGTTTATTCAATATTGTATACTATACTATATATATACTACACAAGATAATATAGACGATAATTTACTAATCAGTAATCACCGATTATAATCTCCTACCACTCCACAATTACCTAATTACGACTTCGTAAATATTTTTTTAGTTATTAGCAATAGCTTACATAGGTGTTTTCAATAGGTGAGGGTTACATTAAAACAATTATATGCCTATATGGCTATAATATATGTGCGTCAAAATATATTTTATAACGAAGATTTATAATTAATATAGAACAATATCCATCATGCATATAATTTCCTGGGTTTTCTTCCCGACTTTTAAATATTAATGACGTGGTCAATCCATTTGATCCGTCCCGTTTATATAATTATTGTTCAGGATTAAATGTATTATTAATGGATATGGATTAAAAATATGTATAACCTTATTATTATTATTCGGTAGCTTATAATACATTATAAGGAGTGACTAAATTAGATACAAACCTAACCTATCATTATTGAAGATTTAATAGACAAATCGTATAAAAAATAAAGTAAGATTGAGTTTTATGATTTAATTGATTTAGTATATTATCGTTTTGAAAGAAAATGTCTATACAATTTGTATTTGTTTTATTATTTATTAATTATTATTATAGTGTACTGTGTGCTTATTTGTTAAATTATTAAGTATTAAGTCAACACTCCATAAGTAATTTATATATATTTAATAATATCTAGTTTATCACTCATCAAAGCCTTTGAATTTTTCGGGGTAGAGATTTGAGATACATGACCTTTTTTTCAGTAAATGCTTTTACTTTGCCTTATTTCTATACATATTATAGGATATTATGTTTTTATCCACTGCGTATAAGATATGTGTGTAGTGACTTGTTTTACCAAAACTTAACCCTAAAGCTGCGTGGATCCACCATATCACACCATGATACATTATATATATATATATTATACATATATTATGTTATGTATTTATATTTGTCCACTGCAATCGCTGCTATTACGCTTTTACAGAATATTAATTATTTTACCATATTAGAAACGAACGAATAATTTAATACATAAAATGGCCCGTTAAACGTGCGTAACTATTAATGAATTTAGTTATTTTGCGCACATAAATTCCTTTATTATAAGTTAATTAATTTAAAATGCGTTTCTAAACGTGTACGAGAATATGTTGGCGTTCTCAGGGACGACAGGGAATGATTAATTGACTATACTGCGAAGATTGATACATCGCTATTCCTTCAAAATTTGCTACTGATTTTCAATAAGAACTTTTAGTTTTGTTTATTATCTGTTCACTTTGAAATGTTCGGTCTTCTAGAAAATTATTTCAAAAGTACACAAGTATCAAAACACTTCTACCACGTATAAATTTATAATTTTAGATTCTGAGGAAAGCGGTTACAATGATGAGATTTTTAATTATATTTTTTTGTGTATGAAGACACTTTTGAGTAGAAAAAATAATTTTATTAAATTAACTTTTAGAGAAGTAAGGATTTTTCCAATATTTTTTTAAATAATATGGAAAAACAAATTACGAAATTTTAGTTTCTACTTTTTAATGATAAAATATAATATATTCATTATTAGTTAGTCAGTGGCGTGTATCATAAAAAAATTGGTGTTGCTCAAATAATTTTAGGAGACTTACCCCTCATAATACTGTTATACCGACCTACAAAATGACCTATTTTTTCATCTATCAATACCCACCGACCCATATGTAAGGTGTTGCCCGAGCAACACTTGTACCCGGACCTTATTATGTTACACGCCACTGTAGTTAGTAATATTTTATGAAATAATATCATAATTACTACCCATTTTATAAAATGCGATTTACGTTTGATAGCAATATAAAATAATATATAATAAAATATCCTTAGAAATATATTATGCTCACACATTCATACACATTCACATATTTCCGCATCCATTACAGTCACCTACTCAATGAAGAGGTACACTCGACACCTATACTGTTCATCAGAGCGGGGTAACCTACTTTTTAAAATATAAATATATTCTTTATTCATTTAACGTTGATGATATTATTATAAATGATAATTTTTATTCTAAGGGTATATATAAATTTATTATGCAATTCGATTTTCGTGAATTAAATTTAAATGATTATTATTGGGGTACAAGTGTAGGTACTTACAATACCGAATTGTGCACACAAAACACATAACAATAACGCACAAGAGTATAATAATAGATACATAAATATAAGTACAACCCGCGTTACTGTTGTCAAAATTATAGTTAACATGGATTGTATAATAAACTAATAACTGTTTTTTTTTCTCCAAAGGGGTCGTGTTCAAACGAGTGTGAAGGTAATATATACAGAGCGTGATTTTCTTAACTATTATAACCATTAGGAGGTACCTCACAACGGAATTTCGCCGAGAGAAGAGACGAGGTTTCGTTACACAAGGGTTGATTGGGACTTGATTACCCGCATTAACATCGGATTATGTTTCAAAACGAACGTCGTCGTATAATATACAATATTATATACAAACTGCCCTTCGGCCATATAATATTATAATATTATACATATAGGTAGGTATTATTATTATTACTCTACACGTGGCCACATGGCACACCGGTGTATATAAACCACTAGGAGGTATATACAATAATAATAATATTATTATTACACGTTACTAACTACCTGGGCACGCGTCGAGACGATAATGAATATACATATATATATATATATATACTCTCGATCAGGTCTTAAGCTATTGCTTATAGTATCATACTATACATTATTATATACCGGTACCTATAGCTACGTAGAATCCGCTATGTTGTTACGTACGCACGCGTCGAGTTGAATTAAAAAATTATTTTTTATTTTTGGATTTGGAATTCTATAAGTGTATAGTATAATATACTACGTACATAAAATATAATTGATATATGACGAAACGACGACCACTTGTTGAGCAGGTGACCACGTTGTTTTTTTTCGTACAAGGCGTCGGTATTTAAAAGCTGTTCCAACTGTCGGGGCCACCTGTCGATCGTCCGTGTTGGCCACCTGTCCCCTAGTTTTTGTCAGTAGACTCGTGCCACTCTGCCATCAGAATAATATAAAAACCGTCAGCTGCTGTTGTTGTTGCTGCTGCTGCTGCTGCTGCTGCGTCTGTAGACTGATGTAGGTTTTTTCGTCTTGTAATTATACCACAGACGCCACTGAAACCGGCGTTTATATTAATGATCCTAAACTATATATCGCAATCATCAAGATCCATTTGACCTGATGTTATGTCTAACATGTATGGGCTGTCGTTTATTATTGCGTTTCGTTAACTATTTTAGAGACATTGTTGCTGTAATAATATATTGTGTAGTAGATACTTCCTGATCAAAACCATCAAACGAACAATATTACGAAAATTTTCTTGTGAATTGTATACGTTATTATAATATTAAGTGTTATTACTAAATACAACTTCAGGGTGTACATTTCTATGTTAATATTAGGTAAATTGAAAACTATCCATTATTTTACTAAACCAAAATATCATCAATTATAAATACAAACTATTTACTGTAACGTGGTGCCCACCTATACCTATATTTATTATTAACTATTTGTATGCAATTCTATCAAAAAAAAAAAAGAAGACACTTCATATTTACACATAGTATTCAATAAATAATTTTATATTAAAGGAGATATATCGTGTATGTATATATAGTAGTATAATATATGTACCAATTTACGTATTTATATTGCGTTTTATGGAAGTCTGCAGTGGCCCAAATAGGAACAATTTTCAAAGGAACTCCAGTCATCAGAATATATTTATTATTTTAGACTCCGAGCCGCGGAGCAGAGTGTTGATCTTGCAATGATGTGTGGATTTTTGTGTATGTATACACGATATATAATAGAAAAAATGCTTGAATATATATATTTATAATAATATATTTTTTTGGTAAGAGAGTTAATATAGTACTTTTAAGAGGTAAAATTAAAAATTCTGTGTACTTTTCAAAATAATTGAGAAATTCTGAAATTTTTACCCAAAATTAGTTTTTGATAAAACGTTCTTGGTTTGTTGTAATTAAAATAACCGCAGATACCTGACACCAAATGCTTATACAAGGATTTTTTTATATATGGTACAATTTTCAAAATATTCCGACTCTTTTTGAGCTATTTATAGACATTGTCATTTTTGATTCTTTTAAAAGTTTTTTTTCTAAAATATCGAAAAAACCCATTTTCGATTTGTAAAAAACCATGATAAGCCTTAATACAAGGTCTATCTAATAATATTAAACCATAGACACAATTTTTTTTATAAGTATTTTTAGTATAAATTCGTGAAAATCTCGAAAATGTGCAAATATAAAATGTTAAATTTGTATAGCTAAGGATTGAAGTTCCTCTTAAGTACTCTAATACTAGAACTAAACAATCTAAGAAATATATTATAACCACAATTTTTTAATGGATATTTTAAGTTCAAATTTGGACGATATTATATAGATATTAAAACGAAAAATAACAATTTTAGGTAGGTGCGTACTTATAGTTATTCTGTAGTATGTAATTCAAAAACGTTTTTCGTTGGGATTTGTTGCTTTTACGTACCTATAGGTATTACTATATTTATATATACACAAAGACATTTTCAAAAGCCAAAACATTTAGATGAATAATAATTGTATACTATATATTGCATATATTTTTATTATATTTCATATGTACCAGTATCATGAATCTATTCACACCGTTCTACGATAAGTTGGTGTATTGACTCAAAAGTTAATAACAATAATATAATAAATGTATAAAATATTTAGTTGTATATATTATATGCAATGTTTTCGACAAACATTAATTCAACCTACCGTATTACTTATATAGTGAAATGAATATACTAAAACAAATCACTATAATAGCATTTAAAATATATATATAGTATATAAAATATACTTTAAATTTATAGGCTGACAGTATGTCTTCGCTCGTTGTTCGTAAACAATTATTTATTATTGATGTCAAATTTAACACATAAATAATTACGGTGACTTACTCAATGACGAGGTACACTCAACACCTAATGTACCTACAGCTAAGCGGCTACCTTCTTTCCCCCTATTTTAAAACGATTATCAATTAAATACCTATATTCATTTTAAATTACGATATATATATAATATTATATAATCTATTTATATTATTCGAGAGGGCTTAGTAGTGAGTCTGAAGTCACCAATTAACCACTTGCATGCGGTGCACACATGATTAAAAAAAAAATTCTAATAAAAAGAAAATCATACTATGTTGAATCTTTTGGATTTTTTTATTTTTTTTTCAACATTTAACACGCTTCATCTCGATTATTTAATCTATCACGAACAAATTTTGGCAACGGTTTCGCTTTAAAAGCCGGCAAGGTGTCCGGTCGATCTACCTGTTTCAATTTTGGAGCCCAGCCTTTTGGCGCACCACTTGGACGACTTCTGCGTAGAAAAGTTCCTGAAATACGATTTAAACAATTTTAGACATTTTTTAGGAGATGGATATTTTTTATAAGGTTAAATATGTGTAAGAAGACTATAGGTACTTTTATTAATTGTCGTATAATTACTTTTATTTTCCGCAGCAGGATTACAATCTTCTTGAGGACAATCAGCCACTCTTTGGTTACATGTCGCCCCCGGGTTTCTGTTGACATTAGGCTTCGGGGCATTACTCGAACGCGGTCGTCCACCACTAGATTGCCCTGAAGGATTTGATGAACTTGAAACTGGTTCTCTAACATTAGGTGGCCTCTGGTTTGGCGGCTTCGGACAAACTTGTCTTGGACACGATTGTCGTATTGGGCTAGGTTGTCTTGGACCCGGTTGTTGTACTGGACTAGATTGACAGGATTGTTGTCTTGGACATAATTGTTGTGGAGAATTTTGTGGACTTGGTCTATAATTTTCTAGTGATTTGTCAGGTATAGCAGGCATTTTTTTATCTTTATAAAAATATGTTTCCCAAGTATTTCTTGTAATAAGTTTGACGTGTTCTACAAGCATATCGTTTTTGAGTCTTGGATCACCTAGATCGTAGTGTATATGATACAGAGTGGACATAATGTCATCTAACATATTTATACCATAATCTCGCTGTGTTTTCGAAATATATTCTAATTGATTATGTACGCTTTCATAAAACGGGAGTAAACGAATGAAATCCTTGTCGTGAAATGCATTATCATTCCATTCACAATCATTGAATGGCTTAATAATTTTTGGCGGATTTTTATAGATAGCTTGCAAGATCATTTTGGCACTCGGGCTGTTATCACATGGAGGGTCTGCTTCTATTGGGTTCGATACAAAATTTAAATAATGTTGTGTTAACATATTAAAAGCGTCTGTTTTTGTCTGAAGGTCTTTTTTCGCTAATGACAAATTAGTAAATGCGTTGGCCACTAAACTTGATTTGCATACTATCTGCTGTATACTTTTTACACTGTTAACAGAATCTGAATCATTACAATCTTCGTCGTTTTCAGTTACAGAACATTGTAGAGCATTTGTTCCAAGCTCTGGTTCAACTGGTGTTCTTTGTAAAGGCCGACGAGTATTATTTTGATTTCGTTGCGGGGACGGTGTGTTTGCAGTTATTCTGTAATATTCGTGTTGTGTAGTATCAGTTCCAGCCATTCCAGGATTAGGTGGCTTAGGCACAGATGTCGGGCTACTACCGCAGTTCGGGCCACTACTACAGCTAGGTACGCTGTGCGGGAAATAAAAGTCATTTCCTGCAGGTTGGCGTTTGCATTGCGAGGTGCAATTTATTATTTTTATTTTTCTCATAGTTTCTTCAAAACCGACACGACACTTTTTACTTGTCGATTCATCAAGTTGTTCCAACCGACACTGGGTCCCAGATATTTTCTCACGGCGCTGTTTCGAATCCAATTTAAACGCATGTTTATCTTGGTTAACAGTACTTTGAAAGCGTGGAGAATTTCTTCTTGGTTTAGAATTATGTGCGCATGGCAGATTATCAGAACCAGCGGCTTGATGATCGAAATCCATACATGGAGGACTAACGTCGTATAAACTTGGGTGGGAAACAAAATCACACATGTCTTCAAAATTTACATGTTCGGGAGTTCCCTGGGCGCATCGATTTTGTCGGCGAGGCGTTGAGCACCGTTGAACGCAGTCTTCATTATTGGGTGATTGATTTACGGGACATTGTTCATCAACTTGTGAGTTGCAATTTTTAGTTTGCGTTTGACATGGATTACAATAGTCGCTAAAATCTATGAGATTGTCATTCTTAACAAATTCACGTAACGATACCCATTCTTCAACAGTCGACCCGGGGACGTAGAGCCAAAATTCACTCCACAACTGTTGGGTTCTTACAGTCTTAGCTCTCCAATTAATCGTTTTCATAACGTCTATGGGATGTATATTTGGATGAAACAAACGATAAAAAGTTTTGCATACCTCTCGAGCTACTATTCTTGCATACGGATTATTAGTGTCTTTAATTAGTCTAACAAATGGATTAAGTATTCGAACAGCATCACGAAGCTCTTTGGGATCATACCTTGGTTCTTGATCCTCGTACGGACAACTTTGATCTTCGATTATTTGTGAATCGTTATTGTTAGCACATTCCTCTTGGATAGGTTCAATAACTCTACACTTGGCTGTTTGTGGCCGCCCACATCTATTAGATTCCGAACTTTTCGCTCTAGTCCTTGGTTGTTCTCGTGTGCATGCATTTCTTGAAGATGGCCTTTGACTCATATTTAATAAAATATTTATAGTGCGTTATTAGATACTAATGTAATAAGTGGGATATGTAAATTTATAATGTAAATTTTGTTTAAAATAATTCTTATTTTTATTTGTTAAAATGTATATATTATATAGTTTAATCTAAAATGTTTCTTAGTAACTATAATAGAATCAATAATAATATAAGGATGATAATAAATTATTATTATTAATATAAATTGTAAGCATTTAAATAAAATTCCCACAGTAGTCTACATTATCGTAATATTATAAGCAAATGTAAAATTATACAAATAATATTTATGTACATCGAATTTTAAAAAATTGTAATTTGGTTATTCATGTTTATTTAAATATTATTTGTATTTTGAATAAAATCGATTATTTATCATCGATGGAATATTGCTATAACAATGCCAGTAGAAATATTAATTTATTTTTATTTTAGTAATTTACTGTTAAGATCGAAAGAAGTAATTGAAAGAAACCTAATAAATTAAATTAGAATTTGCATATTATTCAAAATGTAATAGTTTTTACTTATTAATTATTTATAAAACTATTTAAAATAGCTAATTATAATAAAATTAAAATTTTAATATACCATTAGGGTTTTAATTTACAATAAAATAAATGCAAATATTAAATAAAAATTATAATTATATTCACGCCTTACTAATCAGTGCTCACTATATAGTCACTATATTATAGTATATTTTAAAGTTTCAATCTGGATGAATAATTAACGTTTATAATAAAGTCAACCTATATGAAGGTGAAGGAATACATTTTTTTACTAATAGATTTTTTTCAATATGATTTACCTATTTAGTTAAATATTTTTCTGGAAATTGAATTTGCTTAGAGGAGGCATAATACGAAATCATGCAACCTTTCAGTTCAATGAAATATTTTTAAGAACTGAATTTATTTAATTCTATTTGACAAATTACTCTATAATACGAATTATTTTTGAAGCCTATGAAACTTCGTAATATGGAAGTTTGTATGTAATAAATTATAATATCCAATTTGATTTGTTTTGGAATGTTTCCGTTAAATTTATTATTCACGGTTTGTAGACGAATTAAATTTGTACATGTATGCATTGATGTAAACAATTAAGTATTCAAGTGAAGTTTTAGTATTTATACATAGTATAAATTATGTCACTGTTGTGCTCGAATAATGTAACGGCCACAAACCGCGTGTTGAAACTATTAAGTGTACCTCGTATCTGTGTAATATTATAACTTTAAGAAACGTTTGGACACAATATTATAGAAGTGCAGTGTAAGTATAGGTACATACTATAAAGTATTAAGCATAAAATAAAACGGTAACGTGGAAAACGTATAGTTAAAAACTTCATGGCGTGGTAATTTGTCGGAAACTTTGAAACTAATGACTAACGACTGTTTTTTATAGATCTCGAATATCGAAGTATAATAATTAATAATAATAATAATAATATAATATGTAACCTGCAGCATACAGCATATACCTATGACAGGGCTCTCGCAAGGGGGGGGGGAGGGCTCGTTGAAATATATTTGTAATTTTTGAAATTTTGATAGGAATACATATTTTATAGTAATCTTGTTATTTTAAGCTGTGGGTTAACCTTTCATCATCTAGAAGCCGTGTATGGGACTCCAATGTCGTTTTTAATGGGTTATATTTTTTTGGAAGTTTTCTATAGGGCCCTCAAACAATTTTGTACCGGGGCTCATAATTTTATGTGAAGGGCCTGCCTATAGACATAATTTAACATACCTATATATATATATAGTAAATATAATATGACATATGTTATATTAATATATTGATTTAGATCAGTCGTAGAAAGCTTCTTTTTTTTTTGAACTACCGCCGCCGCGGAAGTGAAAACGTTCATCCACGTTCACCACCTGTTCAAACGACCGTCGGGAATCGTACAATAATTATACAAGAAAAATAATATTACTATAAGTAATAACGATAATAATACTAAAATAAATAAGTTTTGCTTAATATTACGAAAAAATATAACGTATAATACATAAAAGAAATGTGTGTCGAAAAATATAAGTATAACAAAAATAATATATAATAACGAGATGTAAAACGACGGGGGTAAAGTGAAAAAAATTAATAACCGTGTACAAAAAACATCCTCAATAACCCGACGTGTTTCTACTTTTTAGATTAATGGCCGCGGCGTCGAGACAATAATACGCGGCGGATATAGTTGCGTGCTTCGGTTAATGGAATCGTGAACGTCGTGTACAACAACAGCAACAACAACAACAACAACAACAACAATAACAACGACTACGAAGACTATACGGTCGGTAGCAGATGTGTCGTGAACGCATACAACATACCGGGTAGTAGGTATGCCCTCGATATAATAGGTAAGGCGGTTATCTAACCCATATACAAATGTATACCTACACGGACCAAGAGGCGAACATATACCTACGGAATGAGACGCCCGACGGCGACGTCAGTGCGTGCGTTGTGTATAGACGATATTAATATAATATTATTATTATTTGCCAAAGAAACGCAAAACACAATAGCTGAAGGGGTATCGCTGCCGTGTCCGTATAATATAAGTACATATTATTATTATTATTATTTTTGGTCTTCGTGTCTTCGTAATCGTCGTCGAACCGTGTGCGGGCCGCGGACGGCTGCAGCTCAGTCTTGTCTAGCTGCAGCTCTGCCGCGCGGCAGCTGCTGCGTCGTCGATGGATACGGCGGCGGCGGCGGCGGTCGCGATCAATGGACGACGCAAAGGAACAACCACACCACCACACGTCCCTCGGGGGGCCTTCGCGCGTACAGAACATTATTATGAAAGGAATAATACGCCGACGACGAGTCCTCGTTTCCTTCTTATTGACGAGATGGCGGCCGACTGTATAATATATATCTCTACGGATATTATTTATTTTAATGTTGTATATTATTATATTTTCTACGATATATTATTATTTCCGACGACGCGCGGCTGTACTATATTATGTCGTATGACCAGTATGATGAGGGCCGAGTCACCCACCACCCCCATCTCCTTACGGTCCTGCAGTCGTATCGAAATATGTCAACCCATTCGTTTTCAAACCTTGACACATACATTACGGTTGTAAAAAAAAAAAAACCATTATTTAGATTTTAGATAATAGTGCAGAATTGTAAACTAATATATTTCGTAATAATACCCGCAGTCTGTACTCTGTATACAAACAAGGAATAGGCCTACCATATTGTTCACTCCGATGAGGTCCTTATATATAACATGAAAACAAAGATTGCATACAAAATACATTTCGTTAAATGAAGCACAAACGCGTCATCGTAAAATAATTGTAACAAAAATAAAAATGGGTACCTATGTAGTTAATAATTAAAAAAAATTGATTTACGGCACCTAATATTTTATACATTTTGTGTGATGTTTCTGCTGTTATTACAATATATTTATGTTTTTATATTTCAACCGAATAAAAAAAAAAAAAAATACAGTACTTACAGGATTTCGAAAAATAAAAATCCAACCAGATTATCTCTTGTCAGCTGCCGGCATTTTAGTACTTACAAATCGACAGTCGTCTTAACATGCTATACATTTTGACACGACGACACCGTCGGATAAAATACATTATTCTTTATCAAAAATAATATTGCACTATATGGATCATACATTTACCTGGACATTGGATATATTATTTTCGGTCTATATTGAATAAATTTAAACAACTCCGAAAACCTATGTATACACATAAAAAACTGAACCATATATGGGTACCAAATTCGAGACACAATTGATGAACAAGACCGACAAGATCGACCGATAAAGGGTGGTATTATATTATACCATATAGAGTTCACGTGAAGACAACACAATAAATGTCGAATTACACATCTTTTAAACTTCTCCGTTAGATAAACCATCTTGGGTTACAACGCGCTGCATTGTCGGTAATATGGTCGGTGGTTTTAAACGGTGTAATATATTCAAGCCAAAAAGGTACGTATTTCTCACGAATTTTTGGACCATGGTCCATAGATATTGTAATTTTGGGTTGGGATGGTCTGATCGACTACCTACGTCGGAAAGTCTTCAACACTGTATTATACTATACACCTGTAATCTGTAAATGAGATTTGAAGAATTTTTAATTTCAATAGTCGAGTAAATCTGTTGTGTAACCGCTGCAACCTATCGCTATGTATTATAGGTACACATATAATATACAGCAGCAGTAACGACGCCGTTGATATGATTTAAATTTATCATTACTCGATATTCATCTTAAAATCCTAATAATGTTCCGCGTGTTTTGAAATATTATTGGCTATTTGTATTGCTACGCGCAGCATCACAGTGTCGAGTTCGTTGAAAATAAACAGAAAAATAGATAACCTACCTATATTTGCTCGGACGCGAGATATTTTATTTTATATTTACTCGAAACTACGTTTGAAAATATTACTGTACTATATAATATATTTTATGTTTATTGATTTTTATTTGTTTTCTAACAAATTTTGAATCGTTGAAATTAGGTCACTGCTGGAAAATGGCAATTCGTTATTGTATAATATATAATATAATTAAATGTACATTATATGTACAAATAATACACTCAATTATTCAGAGATTACAGAGTGTAACAAATTATTTCTGCTATGTTTTTTCTATTGTAAATAGCTGATTATGTTCGTTATTAGTGATAATTTATCACACGTTATCGAAATACCTTCACGCGTGGATGAACTAAACTGGGTTAAATTTAATAATCATCTACCGTCTTGTAATAATCGCATCTGCCGTTTTTTTTTTATGAATTGCGAAGGAAAATGCCCTATAAAAGTACGCCAGCAGTGCCAAAAATATTATCTAGTTGAGTAGGTACATAATATGCGATGTATAACTGGATTTAAATCGATATAATGAACCATATAAATTACTATGATATATACTTTTGTTTCTTTTCATGTATAATTTGAATGATTTCCATTGTCCATTGAGATAGTAAACATTTGTAGGGCCCAATGTGCATGTAAAAAATAATAAAATCGCGTCATTAAAAAAATAGAGCTCAGCCACTGGCACAAACTATATTATAATAGGTAAAAACAAGTAAGTCACCATTCACTAAATGTTTAGTAAGTATAGTAACCACGGTTGTCTACCCCGACAACGGACTACTCTTTAGACAACCGTGGTAGTAACCTATTTACTACTCGGTGAATCCTACATGTTTTAAACACGAATTTCGGTTTTTGTATGGTTTTAAACATCATAAAATGTTTAGTAGTAATTATAAATTTTGTCATAGTAAAAAAATAATCAAAAAGTACCTATTAACAGTATATGCAAATTAATTAATCTCGGTATTCGATCGGCGCGAATACGGATATTAAAATCCATAATGTTTGTTGTGTATGTTTAGTACCTAATACGTTAATGTTATAACAAATTACAAAAACAAATATTATAATTATTCCATCAATTTATTATGTTAATTTGTATTTCGTATTTATTATAACGCAACATATCATCATTAATTACTTGATATACATTTTTTCAAACGTTAATTTCTTACAACAGGAACTCTCCAAAATAACCATTGTCAATTAATAAGTACTTGCCATGTGTTTATTTTGCACCTGTTATGTATATTGTATACCATATATATAAATGACTACAACTGACTACCGTTATTACTTTATTAGCTACCTAGTTTTTTTAAAATGGTTTAAATATTCATAAAAAAAATATATATCAAACTTGTATCTGCCTATAAAATTATAATAAGCATAATATCACCTATACCTATATATGATTATTAACCACGTGAAAAATATAAACGCCAAAATAAACTATGCATACGAATCTTATAATTTATTTCACGTTTCAGTATACTATTTGTCAAAGTTAATTAGTTGACAGATTTTATATGGCAATATCAAATTATTTCCTTAAAAATAACAATATGTACCTACTAATTATATACATTATTATACTATATAATAATTGATGGCATAATATATCAAACTAATTAATAGGACATGTTTTGTATGAATTAAATTATATACTGTAAGTACCTACCTACCTATTATATTGATTCATTGCATTTTATTATTTACTAGGTAGCCGTATTACCCAATTTAGCCCGTTTAAAATTAATGTATCTTATTCTATTGTTTTCTGTATTTATTCAGTTGAAATACATAATACAAATACAATAGCAATGGTTTATGATTATTGATTTTCAACTTCTTAATATCTTTTACATATAATGTTTTATGTAAACACAAAAAACTGGAGACAGATGCTTAAAGCCATACGTAAATCCAATATCATTGTTAATATTGGTATTTGTCTTTATATTATGTTAACATAAACGATTTGTCCAGAACTAAGAAAGCAAATCATATACTTTATACTTATGACGTAATCATTGTAATTGTCATTAGTATTTGATTTTAAAATTTGTTTTTATTTTAATATAATAAAATATTATGCCATATTTCTACTAATTATAATACAGTAATATAATATGTAATCAATGAAACCATTTAAATAAACTAAAAACTATTCAATTTTCGTGAGTCAAAATTAAATTCACGTGTGATTCACCCTGTAACAACTTATAGAGGTTAAAAAATAAACTTTAAACACACTCAATCTCGAGAAATTTATTGCCATAACTTTAATTGAAAACAGCCCAGTAGTTTTTGAGTACCTATACAGATGACAAACTAAAAAATAATTATTTATTTTTATAAAATATAATATTATATTGATTAAAATGATTTTTGTGAGAATCTCATTGCACTTACGTCGTTATTTAAAAACACAATTGTATTTAAGGAGGACGGAGTGGCCGAGTGGACTAAGGCGTCAGTTGCGACGCGCACCGACGCCGGTTCAAAACATCGGCTGCGGGCGGCATATTTCTTCAGGAAAGTCACGGTGTCCGGAGAGAAGTGCCGCCATCCACCGGTCGGGGGCATGGTAGAAACCTATGGGTGCCCAATTTGAAATTCTGCCAAAACTAAAACACACGTGTTTACCAAACCTACAGTACCTTCCCCCACAGTTAAAAACCACACAATGGCCTAAGTTGCCACGGGTTAATTAATAAAAAAAAAAAAAAATTGTATTTAAAATATTTTTAATTCGATAAAACAACGGCGTTCATGGGCCACAAATATAATCAAATTTCAAATACCTAATGATTTTTTTTTTAAATTTGAAACACATTACTCTGTACATTATAATGTTATTATATACTTAATTTATATAGTTTCTCATAACTTTTTTCCATTCATCCATTATATAAATATATAAAATATCCAATATTGGTTTCAAATTTCCAATATAACTCTGATTTGGTTCAAGTTTACCGATGAATGAAAATCATACGTGATAAGAGCTAGTTTACCTCTCACACCGGCCCCGATGGTCACTGGTGGACCAAGTTAGTAGTGACCATTATTGGTTAAGTCGTGTGCCCACGTCTGTATGTACGAACCACATGGCCGAGACGACTGCCAACATATATATTATAATCTTTTACGGTATTTACGACGAGCGGGTGACCAATATAGCTGATATTTTCCGTCGGTCAATTTTTAATGGAGACATTCGAGGCATCCTTCTTCGCATTTCTATTACCACTCGCTCCGTTTTCGTGGGTTTTTTCTTTCATTTATAGCGACTTCGAGGCGCGAGTGCGTGGATTATATAGTAGCGTTATGCCGCAGTGCGACGAAATTCCGAGCGTGAATCTCGATCTATTAATCCGTAAAACCGTTTGTTTTCCTATGAGTGCGTATTAATAATATTATAGTATTGTGCATTTATACATATAGTGACGAAACGAGTCGTCTTGATCACCCATAATGGCCGACGGGTGAGGGGTGCGGCGTGACGACACGTCAGGTCAGGTGGCGGACTGAACTTAAATTTTAAATGACGCAATTTCTTATTTAAGTATTTAGTATATACTACCACAACCTCCCCATCCCCACAATACACTCTAATATATACCTATATAACAGTTTGAAATTATTCAATGTAACTAAACTGTTATAATAATGTATTATTAATGTAACAGTGTAAAGGTTTAGTTTTAGAATTTTAGTATATACAATTTTACGAGACTTATATACTAATCAACTATTTAATTTTTACTCTTCAAGGCTTGATAAAATTATTATAATATTTCTATCTTTAAATACATTTTGGAATTTGTGATACATGAACAGCTGGGATCTCAAAATTGAAATAAACACGTTTTAGGTAGAAAGTTATGTAACGTGCAAGTTTGTACATTTTTATTTTTTTTTCCAAACTACTAAGATATTGGGCATTTACTATTTTTTATTTTTTTCTTCTAGGGGCCTCAAAAAAGATTTGCTGCGGGAAACCGAAAGTCTAAATCTGGCCCTGCCACCACTATACGTCATCATGTCAGTTGCGTCAAGGTAGGATGCATAGGTAATAGTCACATATATATCATTCACACTTTACAGGTTCCTTGTAGGAATGGACAGTTTCTTTATGCCTCCACAACCGTTTTTAGGTAACCGCCGTAATTAGAAATCTGCAGAATAAACTGTATAAATAATATAAGTAATCTATTGGAGTTTATGATTTTATGAGTTATTCATTTATTAGTTATAACTCGGTAAACAAATTGTGGTTCAGTCCAATATGTAAGAGTTGTTTTATGAATTCTACATAATACACGCGTAGTTACTGTAGTTGACAATTTCAGGCATTCAACTACGAACCATTTTGTAAGAAAATGCCAATAAAACGTAACTTATAAAACTAATAGGTTGAAAAAATGTAGCAGTTGAAAATTACCTAACGAGAATAGTATTGACGTCATATATGCAGAACCTTTGATGTTTTATTTTTTCTTATTAACTTCCCGGATATTTCATTCGAATTGTTTTCTGAAAACTTAAATGGTTGGAAATTCGGAATTCGTGATGTTCGACTGTAGCTAAAAATTGAAAAAAAAAATAAGAGTACAGAGAGAAACTAGGATATAGAAACGGATTCCATTGAGAACTTTTAAAATTCGATAAAAAAAATGTAAATAATGTGTCGGTGTTTCATACTTCGTTTACAAGTTTATTTTGTCAAAGAGCAGCTTTCTAAAAACTGAAATAACAGGTGTACAGCGAGTTCAGCAATCCCAAGGAAAAAAAATTAAATACATTTCTATGAAATAGCTTATATTAGTCATAAGCATGTGTGTTTAGACGTATTATATGGTGGGTTATACAATATACATATATAGGAAATTAAAAGTTTTCTAGTTTCTTAAAATGTAATTAAGTACTCTGTATACGTGCGAATAATTGTATATAAAACGTATTAGTACCTATAGACAAACATTATTGGCCATTAATTATTATTTTAAAATCATTAGATTATAATACTTGTGGGTATTATATTTTATACCACTGGCGAATAAAAAATAATTAAAAATACCTACACGTTATTAACCTATATACCGCGTGTCTACAAAAACAGGGTACACTCTATAACACGGTTACTTATAACATGCTATTTTTCGAATTCTGTTCGCGGGACACGAGACTATGTTATAAGCTATTGGATCATAAATTCCCATAAATTCAAATTGTTGAACTCTCGTATTTTGCGTTCTTCGAACTCGTATATAGTAGTGTTATAAGATCTTTGCCAATCACTACCCACTCAATATCGAACGATATTCGTCTTATTTTATACGATTTGTATGCGCACACTATAGGGGGAACACGGAGGAAACCAAAGAAATTTATCTGTAACAATGAGTCGCGAATGCCAGTGCACAATGCTGTGCGTGCACACTGCACGTATATGTATAGACGTATAGAGTACTCTCTCTCACAAACACACATATGTATTCATATAATGTGTGTATAGATTTTCATCCCTGTGGTATTTCCGGTACTGATATTATGTATGTGTATTGTATATTATGTCTAGACATCTCTGCGTTTTATTCAAACACGTGTATCCGTTATAAACGTAATATATATACAGTCATTTTAATGCAATGCATCGTTTTATATTTCACGGTGTATTGTCATCGACGGTCTCCGCAGATAATTTACTCACATTATTTTGGTACATATATATATATATAGGTATACACGCAGAGTACACCTTATAATGTGGTAGAGTGCAGAATAAAATGAAACGCGACACGAACTCGTCGTATGCGCTGTGCAATAATTTACCGAGCACAGACACTAAAATGGCATATTATACTATACCATCGTAATATTATTAATATGAGTATAAATTTCTCGCCCCGTCCCCAGTAGCGTACGCAGGATTTTAATTCGCGGTAAGGGTTTTTAATCTACCCTGACTTCTAAGTATTGATTAAAGTGGTAAATGAGATTTTTTTGTAGAAGGAAGAAATTGCAGGGGGGTTAGAACCCTAGAACCCTACCCTTGCGTACGCCACTGATTAGCCATTAAGTATATAATAATGTGTAGTACAGTGGTTCCCACCGGGGGGGGGGGGAATTCCCCAGGGAGGAATTTAGATTCTGCAAGTGGGGAATATAGTGATGATGAAATAACAAAAATTTTGTCGTTAAAATAATTATGCCATTCTACAGTTAGTAAAATTGAAAACTATAAATTAATTTTACTTATAATATTTTATTGCTATTTATAATATTTAATGTTTAATTTATAATATAATATAAATATTTATTTTTATAAAATTGTAGGTATTCAAAAATAAATATTTATTCTTAAGTTGATTTATATTTAATTTTTGAAATGATAAAAAAAATAAATAAGTCATTAATAATAGAATTATTTATAGTATAATATAGTTATTTTGTATCAGTAAAAAAAAAAGATCGTTTAAACTCTAATTTAAGGGAAGGCGTGAGATTTTTGAAAATTTTCAAGGGGGGCGTAGAATAAAAAAGGTTGGGAACCACTGATGTAGTCGAAATAGATTATAGGCATGCATGTGGTGCGTGCCATGAAGAAAACTCCAACTTTCCCTTAAATGGGCCTTAACAAATCTATTACCTATAGGCTATTCCCTTCCCCCTCACCATGCAAAAAAAATAATAGAATAAATTGAATGCAAAAGTTCATATAAAACTCATTGTTTAGTACCTACTTGTATTTCACAAAAACATTTTTATATGTTTCAACGAATAGATTATCTTTAAAAAATATGTATAAGTAAGTATATTTTATTGTATTTTTAATTTTTATAGATATTATATTTTAATAGTAAATTATGATACACCTACATTAGAATATTAAATAAAATCATTACCCATAGCTATACATACACTGCACATTACTACAGTATTGTTACACATTTTATGGTTACGAATTGTTAAACAATGGTTAAGATGTGCGGTGCCAATGTAACTGTATACACAAAAATACATTCAACGGGAATAATGACCCTGTTCTGTAGAATCAACCAAATTTAATATATTTTTTTATTTACTAATATAGCATAATACCCCAGAAAATATATTAATATATTCTGTATTCATATATTCTGTGATAACATTCTACAGACCGTATCAAACTCGGTTTTTCAATATTTTAATGTCAAACTTTATAATTTATGAAGTAGGATATTAGGATCATTGGACCCCATTGTATAAATTTATTACAAATTGTAATCTGATTGTATATTATATTCTTGTTTTATAATGAAAAGAAAAAAAAATTAAAAATTGTTATGACATCAAAAATAATACAATTTTAAGCTTTTACTTACAAATTATATTATACCGTTATAAAAAATAAAATAAAAAATCGGAGTTCGATGCGGCCTGTAGGAAGTCTTCTTCTTTCAGATAAAATTTGAGATAAAAATTCTACAAGATCTGGGAATTATTCCCGTGAAGTGATTTTTTCAATATAATATACACTCTATCAGCCATTCAGTTACCCTCCTCCTAACTAGATATAGGGTCGTAGATTAGTGGAAAAGTATTATAGTTAAGGTGACAACTAAAATATAAAATTTAATTTTCAAATTGTATAGAATTGCGGAAAATTTGAAAAACAGGTCCTTAACATAATACTAAACATTTTCAAAAAGAAATTGTATTAAAGTGGTAAGCACACCTATTTTTTGGCTATTTAATACTTTTTATAATCAATCATTTTTAAAAATGATTAAAATCTAAACATCTAAAGATACAACATATGTACTGATAATAAATTAAAAATACGACTTAATCGTCAAATCAAATTATCAAAAATAACACAACCGTTTCAGATTGTATTATTGAGTATTAGGTTAATGTACGTAACAACAAAATAGGAAAAATAATTAAATGGAATTCAAATCAAACTTGAAAATTGCTTTTTATTCGTTTAGAAAATTACAACTATTAGGTACCTATTTAGATTTTAGAAGGTGCATCAAAATATTGAAATTCTAATTTATTTGTACATAATTATATTTAAACATTCTCTCCGTATATAAAACCAAAGGCTAATCTTTACTGTTAATAGCGTATATATTTTGTTCGTGACAAGTATGAAGCAAGGTACCTATATCATTTTAATAAGGATTTTAATAGTTGTAAACATCTAATGGGAGTAATTTTAATAAAAAAATAATTAATTACTGCATTTATTAACCTTTATTTTTCATCTTTGGGCCGTAAAAAAAACTAACTTAAGTAATTTCATACCGGTGGACTGTATTTAATATTTTTCCCCTTTTATCCTTAAAACATTTTGATGACAATTATTCAACCCCTTTAATTAAAACTTAGCGTGAGACAAATGTTATTATTATAATATATTTTTCGTTTGGAATAAATTTTAAAAATATCAGGATTTAACAATAACATAATTGAATCAATTATTTGCGTGTTGGGTAAATATAAACATGATTAATACAATTAATAAATATACAAAAATTCGCTTATATTTTAAATAACAATACAGGATTATATTTCTATGTTACCAATAGAAATATAAAGATGAAAAATAATAAATAATAATAATATGCCCGTTGATTCCGTTTGTTTGTCCTATTTTCGTTAACATTTTTAACAATATCAATTTAATACATTTCATACAAAATATGTTGGCCAAATATTGCCTACTCACATAGAGTCTCTTAAAACAATATTGTCGTCAATCGTCATTGAATGAAGCATTGACCACCATGAAATATCATATTGATATTGATCATAATTTATGAAACACATTATGTACAATTTTTGTATTAACACTTTGATGTACTATTCAATTATTGTCTTTTGTACTACTATAAAGTATAAGACGTCATTATCAGTTATTTAGACCATTCAGTTCATAATACATCAATAGAGTATTGTATAAGACGCTATTAAGTATTATTGTTTAAGACCGTACATAAGAGTGTTTGGCACTTTTGCTGTAGTATTGTACCTAACAATGTCCTAACTATTTTTCAAGTAATTATAGCCATCGTTGTTGTCTTAAAAGTCTTATTATTTTGAATTTTATTGTATTTAAAAAAAGTGATGGTAATATAATTGAATGGTAAATAAAATAAAAATCATAATTTTAGAAGTTAAAATATACTTAATTGTTATTGAATAATTATTTAGTTATTTAATAAAAGAAACATTGGGAGCGAATAGACCATTAGGCATTATTATAAGCAAGGTGCAGCATAATTTATCTGTAAACGCTAATTGAAAGTGCAATACTATACATTACACAGTGAACCTTACCTGGGTCAGATAGTTCCATGTTCCATTAGTTTAATTTTTCCAATTCGAACACAACGAAAAATGTTTAAATTACCATAAGAATAAACTTGAAACATATTAATTAATAATATATAAATATACTGCGAAATAAATAAGTTAAGAAGTTAATGTGCTATTACCGATGAATATTAATATTAGTGTCGAGTGTGTGAGTTGTGTTACTAATACATACATATAATTAGAATGTCGACATTTATATTTTATAGGTAATGAATTAATCAAAACTGAAAACGATATAAAGCAAAAAAAAACAATAAATTTAAATAAATTAAACCATCTTGACAGTCGATGGTGTTTACTACGTTAATTTGTTTTAATATCGTTTCTCAGGAGGCCATACACTATACAGGAATAAAAATCGCTATTACGAAGTTAATTATTATTTATTACTGTATTATAGTTATTATACTTATCAGTTTTTACTACTTATTAATAATAGATTCGGGAGGACGTAGATTATTTTTTAACAACAACATAATTTTATTTTTTTTCATTTATTAATCCGCGGAAACTTAGGCCATTGTGTGGTTTTTTAACTGTGGGGAGGGCACTATAAGTTTGGTAAACACGTGGGTTTTAGTTTTGGCAGAATTTCAAATTGGGCACCCATAGGTTTCTGTCATGCCAGGTCGGGCAATATTATATTACAATAATTAGGTAAGTATAATTTGTACCTGTATTATGAAATCGGATTTGAAATCGAGATTTTATAGTAGGAGCAAAAATATCGTTTTGACAAGGGGGTCAAGTAAAAGAAAAACAGTAACCCAGGGGGTGGTTTTAAGCTTTAATTGATTGTATATTACAAATTTACAACACATTTGTTTTACGTAATATGTATATATTTTACCCATTTAGTATTTATAAATATTACCTATACTTATACCCATACTTGAAGTTGTACGCATTATAATATGGATAGTAATTGGTTAATAGTAAACTAAGTACCAACTCGATATCGTGTATTTTCACAAATTTTGTAATTCTACAAGACTTCAAAGACTGCCGCATATAGTGTCCAATTTTTTTGCGGGGCATATAATCCTCCTCCCGCGATATATTTTTAGACACAAAAATCAAAAAATTCCCCTGTCACGGGATAAAAATGAGATACTTACTCAGAGTTACGCCTCTGATTTCGGGCGTTCGGCGAATAGCAACAAACTACGGCAGTCTGCATATATTAATTTAATATAATGTGCTCGTGTATACATAATGACATGGCGTAGTGACGTAGCTATTATAGTGTTATTACTCATTATTTGCTCTGCCCTGTGCGTACAAAGTCGCGGTCATTCCGGTCATATTTTAATAGCTCATAGCGTGTCCATTGTTTTCTCAACGACTTGACCATAAAACTACCCCCGGTCTTCGATGTACACACTACTGCACACAGTCGTCTGGCGTGTGGTAGATGCATTTTATGGTAGTGAATCCGAACACTCGACGACGTTATTATTGTTATTATTGTCGTCATTACTAAATGGCGTGCACGATGACGTATTATTGTCTGCATAGTATATGCAAACTGCAGTAAGCTGTCTGCGAGTCTGCGTGAACTGCGCTGTCGTCAAACGATTGCAAATTTTTAAGCAACCCCCATAAATCGCGGCGTGCAAGCAAACGAATTTGTTTTATCGTTTTCGGCCTTTCGCTGGGGGGGGGGAGGGGGGGCATTACGGGACGTAAAAATAAACTCGGCGAAAAAGTCTGAAACCTAAAAGCAACCTACATGTTATCATATTACTACAATACCCAAGACAATAAATAATAATATTTTCGTCTGCGCCAGGAGTGGAAAAAACAAATAATAATAACTCTGCAAATATTCAATAATAATAATAATTACATCGCTTTTATGTTGGTATATAATATAATTAATATACTGTACAATAATATTATTTATAAACCATAATTGGCTAAAAACGTGACTAGCAGTTCATTTATATTTTATACTGAATGTGCGTCTCATAAATGTTTTTCGATGTTCGTGGATAAATGGATAATGACTTGACATTGTGACATAATATTATATTGTTTATGTGATTTCGGTGATAACGTATTGGTTACTTCACGGTTCAAGTGCCCAACGGAGTACGGACAATATATTAATTAATAATTATTATACATCATAATAATATTAATTTAATATAAACAATTTACAATAGACAGAATATTATATACACTATACCTACCAGCTTTAATACATGAAACGTGACATTCAAATTAATTATTTTTAAACCACGAACCGTGGTGTACAATCAATAAAGCTCACCAACGATATCGTTTTATTTTGGATTCTCACCGGAGCGATGAATGTATTGATTTTACAGTGAAGTGTGTACAAATTTGTGTTTGTGTCTGTGTACACGATAAGAAGTCGAAATAATGATTAGATTTTCAAATTCAGTATCTTTTCCGGTGGTAAAGTGAATGTAGTTGGTGCATTGGGGAGGTGAACATTTAAAATGCACATTAGTTTTCAAAAGCGCTTGGAAAAACAGGAATTTTTACGCAAAATTGGTTTTCAACAAAATCGATTTTGGTTTTTGATGTAACTCTAAAACAAAAAACCGTAGACACATGACATTTTCATTGAATATTATCATATTATCATTTGATATACACCATAAAATGTTCAAAATATTTTGACTTGTTTTGAGCTGTTAACGGACAATTTCAATTTCAAATTTTTTTTTTCTATAAATGTCAATAAAATTGTATTTGTTAGGTCCAAAATCTGTAATTTACTTTTTATATGAGATTTGAAAATGTAAAACAAGATTCAACATAAATTTGTTTACCTTTAAAAAAAAAAAATATCAACCGAAAAGTCAAATTAAATTTTAATGAAAGTTTGAAGTTTAAATTTGTACAACATTCAATATTCACTCGATTTCTCATTTAGTGATTTTCTTATTTTGTTGTAATTTAAAAACAAATAACAGTAAATAGTTAATTTTTTTAGTTTTTTTCTATAAATGTCAATAAAATTGTATTTGTGGGGTCAAAAAGCGTGAAAGCTTAATACACGGCTCCTGATATATTGTTACAATAGCAGTTGAAAATTATTAAAAATACAATGGCACAATTTTTTTTTATAAGCATTTAAAGTTAGCAATTTGACAACATTTATCAAATTGAAAATTGAAAAATTATTAAAATTTATAAAATGTTCAAATTATATTGTTAATTACTGAATGAATTAATAATATATTATTTATATGGTTAAAATAATTAAATTGTATAATTATACAGTGATTAGACCATTTACAGATGTATAAAATAAAAAAAATTGTTAACTTTGCTATGATACAGGCATTAATTGTTGTGTAATTGTTTGAAGCTATTGGCCGCCATTTCAATCGAAGCCGATTTTCGTTATCACTCGTGTTATTAAGATAACATAAAGTCATTTGTATTTTGTAAAAATTATTATTTTTCTACATTTGCTTATATCAACATTAAATAAGTGTGATAAGACCGATCGGACTCTTTTTAAATGGCAGATGCTAACTTCACGTCTAATCACAGTTAGTAATCTAGTTTATTCTATATATATTATCTGTGGCCTGTGGGTTTAATTCACTATTTCAAAATTTAAAGTAACTCCACGTCTTCACAGGGTGCTGCATGAATACACTTCATCCGGCGGCTTGATCTGTACAGCCTTCCCGGCTCCTACCTCCCCTTATTTTTAAACGACAATTTTTCCGGCTACACATTTCAGCAACATATTTGAATTACTATATTCATGTCAATCACTGAATAACTACTGTAACTAAAATTGACTAAAATTAAACATAATGATATATTTTTTGAACAACGCCCATGGATATTATAGGATATTACAATATTATTGTATCCCTTATACATACCCGTGATCCAGTAGTCGGTACAATGACGTGAGCAATACGCGTGTTTGTCGGAGACTATTACGTGACACCTTCGAGCTCTCCAAAATCGTTAAATCTAAAATGAACAAATATTACGTAATTAATGTAAAATATAAATAATAACGCGATAATTCGATTGTTACCAACTCGTTTCGACCAATACCGTCCAAGCATATATAGGTAATAACAATATTGTTATTCATGATTTTTCTTCCCCGTGTTTGTGAATTAATTTTTATTTATTCATGCATGCGTGTAAATAAAAATTGAATATAAAATGTAATTAATCAATATAATTACATCATGCCGTATGAACATGATATATTGCATACGTTTTATAATTAAATCAAAAAACAATACATATATAGATGCATGTCTAGCCCGCGCGTAAGTATACGATATGATTAGAGGAAAAACGAAAAGCCTTATAAAAAAAAATTGCTTATAATTGTCTTTTTAGATTGCAAATTTTCTCCGTGGGTTTCTAAATAACGGACGTTTATGTTGGTACAATACTTGCCGGAATTTATGTCAGGCGTGACTGTGTAAGAGTGTAAACTGAGAAATGTACACCCACGTGGCGTAAAATGTCACTTAAGACAAACGCCGGTTACCGGGTTGCAGATAAATTGTTCGTATGCGTCGTTACGTCGACTAAACATTATGACATAATACGACCCTATATATACAGAGTGCGCGTTGTGCGAAAAATGCAGAATAGGATTTAAAATTTTTTTGTTTTTTGAAGACGCCGGCGCCGCACAATGTAAAATACAAACAATAATATTGTGTTTTCAAACAGTTCTAAATAAATTACGACTATTCGACTTTTTTTGGTGGTTTTTTTTTTTTAGTAAATTCTTGCTAAGCTGTATATTTTTCAAGAGTATTAAAAAAAAAAAACATCCAACCGTTGTGTTTCTGGCGGGAATTTGATTAAAAATAATTATTTAAGAAACAAAGTATTTTCCGATCGATTATTAAATTTCACCCGTCTCGGCTTCGGTATATATCGTACAGGTAACCGATAAGGTTACCGCGACTATACCTATACGATTTTCCGGTAACCTCAATTTATCCCTTTATTGCAGTGACTGCCGCCTGTCACAGGTTTAACACTGTGTTATTATTATGTTTTAAGACAATTTTGTAGTCTAGGACTGCTGCAAGACAAAGTAATACCTATAAATAGGTCTGCCTAACAAAAGTTAATATTCTTAGCCAAAATTCCGATACAATTTTTTTCAGATGATTTTACATTTCATTTTCACTATATCTGTCACATAATTTGGATTTGCGACCCACATACTCGTCTCCTCGATAAATATTACTATTAAAAATAGTAGGTACTTAACACTCTGCGGAAAAGTCGTACCAATTTTTCTTCACACTGTAAATTCTAGATTTTCGAAGCGAAAATTCGCGTTAAAACAATTCGATTTATAGTTTATAGGGAGTCGTGTACGTCACCTTTATAGTTTTATATTATTATGTTTTACGCTTTACGTTTTGTTGGGCAGACCAATTTAAATTTGTTTTGTCTTGTACACGATTGTCTTGAAATAAGATAACGCAGTGTTAACCCACAGTAGTCGGAATAACAGAATTGAGTTTACCGGAAAATCGTATATACGTATAAGGACCCACAGTATTTCATCTTATTATCATCCCAACGAAACACCCCAGCCGTGTTGCCTAGGAGATGTTGAGACTTGAGGAGGAGTACACGTCACATACTTCCGAAATGTCGTCGTGAACTTGCTAATAATACTATTTAAACTGCGTATTTTATATAAGACGAACGCCGTCGTACTTGTTAGTGGTATTTCACACAGTTCAGCCGAACGACAAAAGTAAACTTCTGTCGTTTCGTCTGCTCGACCTCCACGTCTTTACGGAGTTTTTTACACATCGGATTTAACAATCTAAAAATAGGAAATCGTGGTACTCAATGTTTTTGGTAGATACGCGTGTTTATTTTATTCCATAATTATTTGTACTTGGACATAAGTTATTGTATATCGTTATAATATAATAATTTATTATTGCAGCGTTATTATTTACCATAATATAATATTATTACGCGAAGTTTTGAAGAAAAAAAACATTTCACCGACAAAATAATTATCATTTATCGCCATGACGCCATTATATGTGATGTTCAACTAAATTTTTACATACATATACTTGTATAAGTATAACTTATAAGTTGTAAGTGAACTATGACTAATTTATGAGTAATAGTTTGTTAGTTTAGTAGTGGTTTATATTATTATATTAATAGGAATTATAATTTAACACTAGCGAATTTACGTAATTGTCTTAATTATATTAAATTTATTTACTCAATCGGGATGGTGCAGTAAGTCAGAAGTACCTACTTAATTTAAATAACATTTTATTTTTACTTTTATACCTTGTTCAAATTATTAATCCATTCTATATAATTTCATATTAATATTAGGTACAAACATATATAAATGATAAACTTGAAATTTGACCGTGAGTAAACTTCGGATTGTTCTTCATTGATTTACTAGTCGGATTAAAATATGATTATGCATGCGGGTAAACCTTAAACTTCGACAACCTTTACGTAATTTATAATTTAATAATCTCATGGTTCCATACATAATCCTAAGTTTCACGTCCGAAGATCTATTTGTTGATAAATAATTATTTGTTTTAAATTTCTAATTACATTTAATAAGTTAGTGGTTTATTACGGTATTGGTATTATAACAATATGCAAATAAGTAATACGTCACAATACGGTATCATTGTTTATTTGCATTATATTACATAGGTAATAGTATATTTTGCATTGTATTCTTCTCGTGGTTTTGATTAGGCACTTCAGTACTTGTATTTAAACAATTTTGATTTTCACGATTCAATTATCAATAATAATTGGAAAAAAATAAACTTTAAATTTGAATTGAAAATAATAGTCGTTGAAATTTGTCGCACGGGTGTATGATATTTTGTTTACTATTTTACAGACTACAGCGGTGTAAACACGAATAAATATTGTACGAGATCATTGTACGCGGATGGATCATTTTAAATTCATTATGTATTATTTAGCGAGTCTTCAGCCACTTAAACAGTATAGAGTTCGCTTTGTCTCAATCAGTTATAGCTAACCTGTATAAATATGTTCAACCAGCAACGTTCGCTCATACAGTTGAATAAGCTCAAAGTTCATAGTTTCATACCTAGGTAATGACTATTACCATTGAGTATATATAGTATACTATATATACTCAACGCTATTACACATTTTATTTTATAGCCAAGTAATGACGGCGGGGTAATTAATGTGATATGTAACAAATAATAAAGACTTTAGACGATTTCGCGAATCGCGTTACGGTGAAATAAACAAAATAAATAGAATTGCAGAAAATTAGCGTCTACTATTCCTTAGGGATAATAGAGACGGGATAACAGCGGAGCGTCGTATGGTAAAAAATTACCGTAACACAATACATCGATCGATGACTAATAATTATATTTTAAACATATTTATTCTTTGCGCGTATAACGGTTGTTGACGACTGGTCTCGCAATAGGTATGGAGTCAAAGCTTAAAAGCCAATGGGAAGTTTAAATAACTATATATTATTATGCGTACAACTAAAATCGATTCGTACAGTGACGAACAGTGATGAACATAACACAATATTATAATATAATTCGCACGGTGCAACAGCATCGCAAAAGTTCGTCGATGGTAAATTGACTTATACCTACAACTACAGTCGTCGAATCGAATTATTACACGCTTACCGTTTGTGATGAATTTTAAACCCGCCCTGCACGCACTCGTACTATACATAATATTTTAAATGATATCCATAAATACGCATTCGTGAGTTAAGTTTACCTACCAGAGGATATCCCCGGCGTTTGCGATTCAGTGGAATACCGCATCCAATTAATACAGGAAGTCACGACGTATACGTGATAATATTAATGGGTCAATCTCTATAATAATAATAATTATTATACGATTTACCGGATGTGATTGAATAATACCTATGAATACGATCGTTAAATGCTTCGTTATGTCGTAGGTACTTAAGTGTTGTTGACACGTACGCTTTGAAAATAGCTCTGTAATAGTGCGAGATAAAAACGGCGTTTCGGGAAAAACTTCTTTTACCGGAAATTGAGGAAACGACTGTTTTGTCCAGCTCACGTGCATAATTATACACATTATAGTAATATAGAACGACTACAGAGTAAAGTTGTATCCAAAAGATATAAATATATAACATACATTTACACTATTGCAATAACCTTGTGTACCGTAGATTAAATAACACCGAGTTGTTTGATTTATAATTATATACGTAGGTAGGTACCGTCATTGATTAAAATTTATACTTAAATATATTTAATCAATGGAAGTATTTATGTAGTACTACTACTATAATACTTGAATGAAGGATTATACGGATATTCCAGCGTCTGGCACTCGACGTCAGAGGTCACTCACGATATAATATTTATAATTATTGTGAGAAATCAATGACAAATGTCGTTATTAGTTTACATTTTACAAGACGGTTACATTTTTTCCAATATCATAAGAAAATTTCAAAACAAAAAAAAAAAAAACTTTTAGAGTTAAATTTCTCAAGAAGTCGATCATACTGTTGATATTTTCTGTGTTTGGACCTAAAGCTGCGTCTAAATTGGACGGGACGTCGTATTTTCCGGGTCACTAATATAATATTATCATCGTGTAGCGACTAGAATACCATTATGTAATTTTTCAGTTACGAAACTGTCAGTTTTCGACGAACGGTGTGATCGATCGATCGGCGTGCTGAAGTTGACACGGACAAGTCGATTCTCGCCCGATCGTCGTTCCGAACCAAAAGAAAACAATAACAACAACAAACGTTGGAAACTCGCAAACAAAGCCGCGTGTAAGTCCGATCGATCGACAGCACTCGTGTTATTATGGTTTTTCACAATATATCACGTGCGTCTCTCATCGCGTCTCGGCCGTCCTCCCGAAGTCTCGCGAATTCGCGAGGTCGACGCGTTTTCTCATGGCGAATTTTTTTTTCGGTTCTCGCGCCAACGGTTCACCTGCGGCTGCGACCTTTTTCGCGCGACCAGGTACCGTGTATACATTTGATAATGATAATGATAATAATAATAATAATATAATCATATCCAGAACGCCGAACCCATCGTTCGAACGTCGTCTTCCGTCTCGCGGGACACCTGCGCGACGCTTTTATACTCATACCTAATATATTACAATATCCGTGAGTACAGGTTACCTCGAAAGCGCGTGGGAATCGTCGTCGGGTGCAGCGCCGAGAAGACGGTCCGCGTTCTCACGTCGTACACACACAATAAATAGATACAATATAATAATAATATAATGTGTATCGCACAGGTAAAGGGTAGCGGCGCGCAGGTAAATAATATTATGCGTAGCACACGGCCGTGTGATTTTTTTTTTTTCGGTCGGACACCGCGACGGGGAAAACGGTGGCCCGCGTGTGTGTATACCGCGTATATGGTTATACATATATACCGTATACACTGCTAGCCGGTAGCACATTATGTGTGCGCTGCTGCCGTGCACAGGTAATACAAACGCGACGACCCGCCACCCGGCATACGTATTATATAAATCCGATCGATATCCGGGCGGTGCGCCGGCAGCATCCGGCGGCGGCGGCGGCGGTGGAGCCCCACAGACGACCAGACGGCGGCCGACCCTTCTGCCGGGGCAACGTTCTCATACATTATTGTACGCACACACACCGATACGGCCCGACGAGGGATTTTTACCTCTTATATTTCCTCCGCTTTCCCACACACCCCCCCCCCCGTCATCATGCCCGCAACATTCACGACGATGATATTATTATTGTTGTGCGTGCGTGAGCGCTTTCTGTATACATGTGCGTGACGTTTATATATATATAGGTACAATTCGCGAGGTTTACACCGCGTATATACCTGTGTACGCCTTCTGGTCCGACTTTTTAATATGTAAATCGACGACCCGCCGAAAGGCCGCCGCGGGTTTTCATCGCGAACCCTGAGAAAATCTCGGACCGGCCGGACGCTCCACCTATAGTGTTATAACGTGTTACGCGCGGAAAACTCGAATATTCTACGTGCGCGCATATCGACGACTGCGCTCGGTCCACGCACGGTTTTAATAATAAAACGTATACAACAATGTGATAAACTATTATATTTTTCATATAATGCGCAATAATATTATTGTACGACGAAGAAATAATTCAAACTTCAGAGTACCTATACCGATCGAATCTCGTTTTCCCAGGATTTATATGGCGTTCGGTGTGTTACTGTCGCGGTGGTCTCCCCCAGCCAGTGTAACTCATATAATAATACGTATATTATATATCGATACACAATATAAAAGATGATTTTCTGTACAGTATCAATACGCATTTCAAAAGTATTTTTATGTTTTCATTTGTATTTCGTTATTATACGACAGCAGACACGGATTTGTTGTCGCGATTATAAACGAATGTTATCTACCGCAATATCAATGCTGGTGGCTTTATAAGATTTTATCGATGAAAAGGTGTTCGCATTTTACGAGTCCACTGTTGTAGTGACATCTACCATTCGAGATTATTATGTTTCGTCCACACCATATCTCCGACGGCTAACAGTGTTCGATTGTTGTCATTTACAAATAACCATACGGATATTATACCAACGACTACTTTTTTAACGAAACCCTAGCATTTGTTGCATGTCGGGTTACTAAAAATTTAATTTAATAGTGCCATATAATTTTTTTATCGACTATAGTCTAACGTGATATCAATTTATTTTTAAAAATTCCGAATTGGAGAAAAAACCAATACAAATCACACCTCGAACACCATTTAATATCCTTGAAGTGTTTACTTGGCTTTTATTTTATAAACTGCAGCGATTTGCTTAAATTAAACATTCAAACTTACTTGTAGTTCAAATGCTAAATACGTTGAGTATTCTCTGTGGGTACAATGTTCATCAATTGGTTTGGTTAAATAATGCAAATCACATAAATTGAAGTACCTACCTAGTGTCAAATATAGTTTATACCAAAATTATCAGAGCTGTTTCTAATATTCATGTCGGAATCTTTTTTAATGTAATACTGAAATCAAAAAGTTCAAAATAATTCAACATTAAGTTCTTTAATTTTCCATTTCAATAAAATATAATAAAACCTAATGATTTTCACTGTATTCGTTTTCCTTATAATGCAGTATGGCGCAATGCCTATATGTAAAAATTATTATGAAACTTTGGATTTGAAATATTATTTAATTATTATATATAAAAAAAATATATAGGTACACGGAAAGCTTAGGATCGTCAAATATTAATAATAATTAGCTCAATTAGACCGATAAGAGTTGGGATGGTAATTTGATAAATCATGATATATATTATATTGTATACTGATTACTACGAGTCATATGGGTGCAAATAGGTTTTGAGATTCCTCACAGACTGATGCCCTACAATAATAATATTGAAAAGCTTAAAAAAGATATGGGAAATATCGGGGGGGCTTAGCCCCTTAAACTCCCCTTATTTGTGTCTATGCTACGATTACCTACATATGCGAGTACTAAGTTTATCAAGGGCGCCAGCAGAAATATAAACCAGAGGGACGGTGGAGGCAAAGTAAAAAATATCTGATAACACAGCACATACTATTTTTTTTTCAAGTGATAAGACAATTAATATTAACAAAAAAAAGCGGGGAGCACCTCCCTATTGGCTTTTATGAGTATTATATTAGGACATAGTCCTATATTCCTATATCGATTATTTCCAAAAGGTCATAAAAACATTTAAGGATAAAAACAATTGAGGATAATATGTCTGTTGAAATGAAGGTATATATTATTCGCATTACATCGAATTTGTTGTTGTAGTTCATCAATTTATATATAAGTACTTATTTTTTAATAATTATTTAAAACGTTGAAATGTTTCGGAATGTTCATCCCTTCTTAAATATTTTATACTCTTATATTTCCATCTAATTTCAACTCGATATTGCAATCAATTAAATTAAATTAATAATCTATAAGTTCCGATTGGGCAGCATTCATTATACCTACCACTGATGATGGTTTATAAATACTTTTTTGAATTTTCATCAATGATTATACAAGTCTATCGAAAAATCTGCACTGACACTTGATACAGCTGTGCGAATAATTTAATAGCAATTAAAGTCATGATGCCACTTGACTTATCAGAGACGTCTGAATTTTTAAGGTGACATTTTATTCCAAAATGCTTTCTATATTCTATCGTAGTGATGGACCTATTGCCAATCGTATTATTTTTTAAATTTAAATCAGTTTAGAACAGAAAATAACCGTTGTTATATCATCAATCATTTTTTGTTTTTATTTATTTTTTGACAAGGTTAGCCAACTAAATAATTGCATTGAATTCTCGTGATTCTTTAACCTCAACAATTATTTTTACAACGTTAATTCGTTTATTAAATTATAAAACAAGTAAATCATAAAAAAAATATAAATAAATTAATGTAATAGAAACGGAAAAATCTTAAACGGATTTAATTGGTAAACTGGATACAATTAATAAGGTAATGAATATAATATGTTTTGTTTTCACGCTGTATAATAATTTATTTTAAACATTCTTTAATTAATCACATAAAAAAAAAAAAAAAAAACGAAAACACGGCATTAATTATGAAACATTTGTATTTTTTTTTAAGAAAAATATTTTTTAACGTAATTAAAATAAATTATCTTGAGTAGATAACAAAACGTGATGCTGATCTCTAACCACTATATGGTTTTATGGTTACTCGTATATCGGTGTGTAATCGGTATATCGTGTATAATATTTTTTTTTTAATAAAACGGAACCAGAAAATCATTTTGATTTTGTCGCAAGCAGTCATAAACGTTTTGTGGGACACCCTTTTCGTAATATGGTTTAAAACTATTAAAGAAATGAAATTGTGCATTATTGACACCCCGTGTAATAATTTATTGACAGGTGTGATTGTGTGAATGTTTTCGTATGCTTCGTCAGTTCCTATGAATGTCTCCAGTTGTACGCATTATAATAGTAATATGTATATAAATGTATTATATAAATTATGTCTTTGTATTTAAAATGATGAGATTTATTCGTTTACTAATGGCATTCAATCGGAGACGTACGCATTCAGCATCGAATTCTTTTGAAGTACAATCAATAACACATTTTTGCGATTCGGAGAAATGTTATTTATGGTCGTTTTTATTTTATTTTTTCGCTGTACACTGCAGAGTATAATATTATATATAGTAGTCACTGTATACGCTCTTATACAGAGCGATTATCTTAACGTACCTAAGGTACTCGTTATTTTGAAAGCTACATTATGTCATTTCACATGATTCGATATCTATGCACAATTTTTTTTAAATTATATTTTTGTAGATTTTTATCGTTATTAAGTTTTACTTTTTTTTAATTTTTTTAATGAACATTCATATTTAATACACTATCCCGCACAGAAATAATGTTTTGTTAATTCGATGGATGCAAATCTCATTTCGAACAAGTAATCAATGGATTTCAAGCATTATAAATTAAAAATGTTTACTGTCGTTCAAAAAAAAAAAAAATATAAAGAACTTAAACAAATAATAAAAATGTATATTTTTTCGTAATGTGGTTTTGTAATCGCTTCAAATATTAATACCTACGCAAGCAAATACACTCAAAAACGTCGATACAGTATATGTATGAGAAATAACGTGTACGTCAAAAAAAATCACCCTGTATACTGCCACGGCATAAACCTAAGTGGACGGGTGACATTATTGCTTTTCATTTTCGAATCAGGTTAAGTCTCGAACGGACAATTTTGACAAATCAACTCGAGTATGAAAATAATAAATTATTACAGCTGATTACACTCTCGGAGACTCGTGCTACACAGAATAAAGAAATATCGTATTATTATTTCATCAAATAATAACCGGTTTGGCGTGCCTATATACTTACTACACACAGTCATACACGTCGTCTTGAGGGAATGAAGGATTCATTGTTTGAGATTTCGGCGGAAAATAGGGAAACGTTTGCGAAATATTCGAGGGCTGACATGTGCAGTCGTTGTGTACATTCGTGGGTATTACGTGTACACAATATAAGCTTGTGCAAGTATGGCCAGCGGCCATATTTACGTGGGCACGGTGGATTAGGGAACAAGACTTACACGGCTATTATATTATATTATTGTATTTTAGTGTTTTAACGCGAAACGGGATTCGGATCAAAGCGAGTAGGTCTGCAGATGAATGGACATTTTTTTTTTTTTATATGTTTTTGTTTATTTAGGAGGTATACGGGCAGTACGCCTTTTTTTGACGATTTTTCTCCGGCGTACAACGTAAATTTAATTTATTATATTATTATTTCCTACCGGAGATTTTATTCGGTTAGGTTGTCTGACGCCATTCCATATAAATAAACGACACTTGTACGAATTAATTGTGTACAAGTCCTACTACAGCGCACATTCCTGCAAACGATTGGGTGTAAATCACTGCCACCGGATTTTCTACACCTTAACCATTATTTTCGAATGATCTGTAACGTCACTCGGTGAAATAAAAAAGTGCGCATGGGAATTTATCGGATAGATGCGTTTATCGGCGGTGATAAATCAAACAAAAATCGATATGAGACAATTATATTTCTAAAGCTATACGGTATATAGTTGTGTTAGGTTTCGCGCAGTGAAATTGTCTCGAATGAGTAAAATATTCGTGTCAACAATAAGAGATTTATTTATATTTATATTCTAGAACACTTATATGATATTGTAGTGAAACATTATGACATAATATGCACCTTTGTCGGTTTGAAAAACTAAATGATTTGTTTGCATTTCGCTACTGATGTCACGGAATCGTAACATTATTAATAATTACACTCTTTAACTTTAAACATTATTTCCACTTAGTTCATAGCTGTTAACATCCGAGCATGTAATATAATATAACTTATAAACTCGAACTAAAAATTGGAAACTGAACTGAACAAAAACAATAATAAACTTTACAATTATATTTACAGTTTCAAGTCTAAATTTTTAATTAACAACATGTCATTATGAAATAATGAAATATAGTTATTGTATTGGAGTAGTCGTCATAAGTTATATTGTGATTGTAATGTTCTATATTTTATGATGTTTCGTTAGATTGTAGTTATGATTACACTATATCATTATTTCTTTACTTTCATCAATTGCATTTAAAAATAAATTAAAATTCAATAAAAATCATTTATACCATGTTTGAAACTTAGTATTCGTAAATAATAATTACAGCTTTGCTGTACTGTTATAGTAGTCGATAGTGTACACAGTCATCGATTTGGCACTTTAACGGATGTGTTAAATTATAATTCAATGATAAATCATTGTAATCGATGAAAATAGATTCTGAGCAATAACGGTCTAACTTTTTGGTAACAGTGGTTACTAAAAAATTATAATTTTAATAATAATATTGAAATGCTAACAATTAATATTCTTATTATTTCTACTCGGATATTTCCAAAAAACTGAGAATTTTCAATTTTGACCTCCTAAAATGACCAATACTAGATCTAATTCATTATCAGAAACCTCCACCAGTTGATGATCACAACATTTTTTTTAGAAAAAGTATCTTAACACACGAAAATAAAATTTTTTTTAAAAAAAAACATCTAAATAAAATCAATACATTCATCGCTCCGCTTAGAATCTAAAACACAGATCAAACTTAGGTATAAATAGGGTTTCAGATGTATGACAATATACCTAAAATAAATAGAATCAAAAATTGAAGGTTTACACTACAACAACAATATTAAATACTGTTTGTATAATAGTATTAAATTTTTGTAATGTGTAACAAATAAAAATAATTGAGTTCATATTTAAATAAAAAATTAAATGCATAGAACGAGGAATAAAATTATCTTTTTTTGTATTCACTAATCTGAAGTATTTTTAGGTCAAATATTATAATATTCAAGGGAAATTAATGGCTTATTAAAATACAAAAATTATACCTTTTTTACCATCCAATATCTGCAACTTTATTTTTTATACGGGAATTAGAATATTTTAAATAATATTTTTTCATGTTACGTCTTATATGTATCAGTTAAATGTAATTTGTAATATTATGTACATTTTAATGGTGCTATGGGGTATAGTTTAATACTTAATAGTTTAGGTACCGAAGAGTATGTGAGAAAATATGCAAATGGCAGTATTTCCGGTCTATTAGTGGCTAATGGACCTTATGAATTACATTGTTGGCTGCGTAGTCGTTTATCGGATTAGAAAAACTGGCTATATGTATATAATGTACTGTATAACCGCAAAACACTTAAAGGAGTATAATTAAAACATATTTTTTTTTATTTCCAAAGGAATATCACCGACATTTATTTAAATTATTGCATTGAAGTCGACAATTAAACATTTCTTAATTAATTCCGTTTGAGTGATTTTTTAAATAACAGCTGCGCTTTTCTGTATTACGAAAAAGTAAACAGTATTTGATAACAATAAAAATGTATTTAGACACAGGCGAATAATCAGCGAGTCTAATCTAGGAACAGTGCTGCGATACTCTTATAAACCTTTGAAGATAAAAAAAAAGTCGGAAATGTTATACAGAAACACTTCACGGCTCACACATTTCAAGCTATGCTCAGAATCTAAAAGGTTCGACACTTTATACAATATTTAATATGATTTAAAATAAATATGCTTATCAACGAAAACACGGACATTGACTCTGCATCGACAACTCCACCGAATTCAGTGTAATATAAAAAAAATATTTCTCGATAAATTTCCAGAACTACACCGGAGCATCTCATGCACATATTATATATTTATATATACCGTGTAACACCTTAAGTTGTAATAATAATTTAGCAAATAAGTACACATGCATTGTATGATTATTATAATACAGTTTTTTGTTGTGTAATTCTGTGCATAAGCTAAACTAGAAAATCTTACTACAACAGGCCAAATGATGAATATGAAAACAATTTTAATTTTAAATCCTATCAAGTCAGTATATGTTATCCATTGATTAGGTCAGGCCATGGCAGTAATGGATTTGATTCGTCTTCCAAGGGGGGGGGGCAATATTCTTTTGGTCTAAAGATTATATAAATTATTTTTTTTTAATTCTCGACATCTTGAGAGTTGAGATAGTGTACTTTTTAAGATTTTTCGTACAAATACAGTGTCGCACCGTATTTAAATATCTCGATAAACAATACATTTTGAAAAAAAAAAATAATTTAATTATTATAATATAAAACGTGGAGTCATTCTTTTTGTATTATTTAAATAGTATAAAACACGTGAAAATTAAATTATTATAAAATTCCAATGCTAACAGTTTTTTTCGCTGGCGTGCAACTGTTTATATTATGATAAAATGTATATTATTGTATATAAGTACATAGCTGGACGTATTATATATTATCAAATCGACGCACATCATAATAGGTTCGTCATCTAAAACCAGTCATCCGTTTATCCGTTACACCTATTCATAATACGAATACCCCGTCATTATGCATCTATAAGATTAATATATATCATATTAGGTAGGTACATCGTACATTGTATATCTGTATACATTAATATATTACAATACTAAACATTATCCAAAATGTCAAAATAGATTAATAAATTAATATTATGTAGAATGCGATGTGTTATATTATTATTATATGTGCGTGATTATCAAATGAAAAGTATAATATATGAATAATATACGACTATATCAACGGTTTGTTTCACAATAGAATATTATACTCGGCGGCACTCGAGTACTCTGAAAAAGTCGCGATCCATATCGAACACCATGTCGACATGTATACGCGAGAACGTGTAACGTACCTACACAAATATTATTGTTAAAAAATATAAAAAAAAAACACATTTCCTTAAGCCCGTCACAAAGATACGCGTGCACGGTGTGCACACATCATATTAATATTATAATGGTCGTCGCAATAATAATGCGCGTGGGCGCTCTTCGTTAATATTTGTAAATATGTGCACACGAGTGTATAAAAGAGGGGGGGAGGGGGTACGTATATTCGCATGTTTGTGTATATAACGTATCCTAGAGTAACGCTTCTCCATATCGTTGAATAATTGAGGTGGTGCGTTCGATATTCCTAGATATATGCATGCGAGCGATCGAGAGTCTTGAGTTTTCTTCATTTTCTCGTTCCGCTGGGCGAGAGATTTTCTGAACAGGCCTTTCCATACCTTTACCCGCCGACTGTAACGATATCGGCGTTATTATAAACAATATAAATATTACGCACAATATACGCCGTAATCGATATAGCCGTGTTCGCCGATTAATTCATATCCACCATGCATATCCGGTGACGACGAACGTCTGGGGCATCGAGCTTACACACCTTATATAATGTCATACACCGAGAACGGCAATTTATTTCGTTCGCAACCCCCTTGGAAATTAGCCGGGTATAATGTTATTATGTGAGTGAGTCGTTCCGGCGATACATTCAATATTATAAATTTAAACACACTCAGTATAGTCAGTATATAATAACGTATAATATAGAGGCGCGTGTTTTAAAAAAGGAACGTCGTCCGGGATATCGGTCATCGCAGGTCTCTGCACTCTGAGGGCGTTTTTAAGGAGATTCCAAGAGTAGAGTTTGCCGCATAAAAATGGTGGACACCGAAGGGTGACACGTGCGTTGCTTGGCGACACACGTTACCATTGAACTGAAATAAATTCCAAATTATACCGCCGAAAACGTGCAAAATATTTGCGCATAGCCGGCAAAGGTCGAGCAAAGGTCCATACACAGAAGTATATAATAATAATAATAATATATTCCAAGTATATTATATAGTAGGCTTATATCATGTTCCCTTGAGTATCCGGATTAGAAAAATGGTCATTCGTGTAGCAGGTGATCTATCAAAATGTGTTATAAATTGTTCACAACTGTTGCACCCGGCACATTTATTTTCTAGTATCTACTGATAGAGTCGATTTGGTGCATTTTTACTATTTTATTATTAGTCACTTATTATAATACAATGTGAGTTATACATATTATACCCATACGGAATTTCCGCCGAATTACGATGGCAATATTATCTGTGCAAATAGAGTGTAACTGATCAACGAAGAGAACCAGTGCATTTTTAATGCATTTTACTTTGCCAATTTGATTTACTTGTATAATCCTTTTTAACTATATACTATTGGTAATAGAAATAAATTTTAATGATTAATGATAAATTGTATTTTTTCGAATTTTGGGGTAGAACACCATCCCATAGTAGATCACCCGCTTCACTAATGCCGAAAAGATTTACGTCTAGAATCTAGGACAAAACTATACTTCAACTCTTGGCCCCATTTCTTAAACAAAAATAGGTGAACAAAAAAAAAGAGCTTATATAATCATAAATACACCCTCTTCTTTTTTCCAGGTTAATAACTTTTTCTAGCTATATGAGATTATTCTATATTTTAAAAACAAACTAAGTAATCAAAAAATAAATTTAATTAAAAACTATAAAACACTTATTATTTGAGCGCGCACGTGATTGTCGGTCTTGTTTATTTTTATATTATATTAGCTGCTGTTTTAAAACTATTATTTCTATACCAAAATTAAAAATCATTCAAGTCCGCTTTTTAATTATACGTTCACAGCACAGGCCATAAAACTATAAAAGCCGTAAACCTTCCCGCTCAAAGCTCTTCTCAACAATACCATAGCACCTCCTATACGGTAAAAGTCTGAGCACGTCTAATTATAAAATATAATATGATTAATTTATTATGCACAATCTTGTGCAGTGTTTGTACTTATATAAGGACTTTACGCCCTCTTCCCTATTTCACATGTCTTGTGTGCGCGGTACTATTTATCAAAAACTCAAAATTCCTAAAAAGATTTGTCCGCATAATGAATGCGTTAAAACTTAAAACTGTAGGGCACTTTGTTTATCGAGTACACGCTTTCGTGCGATTTACGTGAAATTAAGTTTCGATTTATAAGACACGTTGCTTAAAATTTCCCGTGAATTTATAATATTATTCACATGTATCCCTGAATTATTATCTATTTATATTTACGTATACCAGTGAATTGTGTATTCACGTCTAACTTGTTTAGTTCTATATTTGTATTCGTAGGTAAAAGATGATTTCGCTCATAATACTTATATCAAAAATATAAAATACGACAGAATAAAAATACCGTTCTCAAAACAGGGTTTACTGATGCGATATCTGACCATCTTCTATAGGAATCATTAGCTAAAAACTATTTCTTGTTGGAAAATTAAAAACTATATTTACAGCGTCGAATCTCGATAGTCTTAGTCCTTAGACTATCTCAAATCGTGCTATTTCTGATATTACTAATATACATTTTTAGCTGATCCCAATAAAAATCATTGAAGTGAATATGACTCCGATACGTGTTCACGTGTTTTAGCATTTATTAATTCGGGTGTTCTGGTGTTCACGATATACTCGCTTTATCCTGTTACGTTCAAGTGTGTTCTCGAATCCGTGATATTATTGTTTGTATCCACTTAAAAAAGTAAGACCACTAGTTAAAAGTGCAATGTTCGAAATGTATAGGTGCCGATAAATACTGCACGCTGCATATATTATAATATAGTTTATAAATTAAAACATAAAAGTCTTGCATGCACGTCGCTGAAACCGCGTGGAGTGGAAAAAATTAACCGCAATATGACAACACGACGACCTCAAAAGTAGTTTTCGCCCTTTTTTGTCTTTCGATCCCTCGGGGGGAGGTGGGCGCGCGCGCACTAAGGTTAGTAGGTATATATATATATATATATATTATATACTACACGCGAATTATTCCACCACTTCTGCCGCGGGTGTACACCTATACACTCCGTATTATTATTATATATATATAAATATGTGTGTGTGTGTGTCGACGAAAAGACCGAATTGTACGGGCGGGCCATGGCGGCGCGCGTGTTTGGACGCGGAAAATCGCACCCTCTCGCAAAAGCGTCGGCGGCGGCATTGTCGGCACCGCCGCCGCACGCCGGTGGATACGACTGCGACGGGGTGCGGTACATAGGCTGCAGCAGACGGGCGCGGCATGTATATAATATATATTATACGCACACACACACAGTGTACGCACTCGTTATATATATAAATATAGTGAAAAAGTTCACGTATATAGATTTATATACATAAATGTGTGTGTTTTTGCCGGGTTCCGGGTATATATATATATGTGTGTGTATACACGCGGGCGCGATAGATGCTGTCGGCGGCGGCGGCGGCAGCGGGCGTCGAGCTCTCTCGTGGTGTCTCTCTCTCTCTGTAGAACTCGGTGCTCGCTCTCCACGCGGTCTCTCTTCGCCGGGGAAAAGTCGTTTACCCCGGAAATTCGGTCGTCGGCGGGGGAGGTGAAAAGCGCGGCGGTCCCGCCGGTTCACGGGCCCCGGGTAGTCATGGCAACGCCCTCCGCGTATACGCAAATATATATATATATAATGTGTACGAGCATTATATCATGTATATATATACATATACGGCGGTCGCCGCTGCAGACTGTAATATATATAATACGCCACCGCCGCCGCTATTCGTCGGGCGCGCGCGGCGGTCCGCTACCCCTCCCCCGCACACCCGGAAAAACCCGACGCGCCGATGTTTCTCCTCTTTCGCGGCGTATACGTACCATAATATACGTACGAGTATACCTATTATACGTAGGTATACTGCACATTACCCGTATGTATAATGTATATTTTAGCTGATGTCGGTATATGTATAATATATATATATATATGGTGATGTGCAGCAAAATAATGTGTATATATAGTGTATGTATATGCAACGAGACGTGACTGCTCGATTGCTCGGTTCTCTATATATATAAAATATAATAACATGATATAATAGATACATGTATGCATATATAATTAAATTTTAACTCGGCGAGGATTTGATCGGCGGAGGTGCTATACGTACAATACCTACTATAAGACACTATAAGTGGGCGGACTCAACAATAGTCCCAGAAATCATTGTTATCGCTATTTTTTTCATTCCCGGTCGTGATATACCTACATTATTATAATATATACTTAAACGTTTTTTCGTTACGTTTTATCTAATTATAAATACACGTAAATAATTGCGTATAAGAAGTACACCTGCAGCTATACCTATATATATATATATACACACGTGAGATTACAAATATGCTCCGACGCTCGACGTACCACGAGCGGCATGTATCGTGGATAAATATAATATTTTTAAGCCTCCCCGCGGGAATAATTTGTTTTATAATAATATTATATGTATGCCATTATTTACAATGTTATACACATACAATATATATACAATCTGCCCAGTAAAACGTCTAAGGGTCGATAAAATATTAGCAACGGTGCCAGTGGTTGTTTTCGAATTCCGAACGGTCCGGATGGTATTGACTATTGTTTTTTTTTTTTTTGTTTCTGGTAAAAAGAGCTGAGCGTCAAAAGTTCAACATGCCTTCACGTCTATAGTAAACAGTAGTACTGTTTCTGTGCGAGTTGAAATATACCGCCTTGTGCACTCAATTGAATTTCTTTTAGAATTTTTCCGGGAACACGGAAAAACTTTTGTGGGAAAAAGAAACGGCGAATTTTCCATTACCATGCGATCGCAATTAGTATCGTTACATATATACTTAAATGATTTTCTTCGACGATTATTAACCGCGTTTTTGGACAGAAAATTGCATGGTTCCGCGTGTAATACTGTAATATATTAATTAATTTATAATATACGCCCATCACGTTCAACGCAATATCTCCACATTAATATATTATATAGCCTGCATCGCAAAGTTCGTTATCATCAAACATTTTTTTTCCCGGTGACGAAACGACGTTGTTTTATATAATATTCATCAGCCGTGCCACCATCACCGGCGAATTTAAGAGTATAGCGTTTTGTAATAATTAAAAAAGAGGTATAGCGGTATACCTATATTTTTTTATTACCTTTTCCTATTAGAGGAAGTATTATTGTTGGGGTCGTGAATTCTATTACAAGTAACTACAAAATTACCTATGAAGAACACAACTGTTCTTCTAAGGAACCTAGTTTATTATATATATGAATATAGAATACTTTATAAAACCTGTCAATATATATGATTGATTTTTGTAAGTAATATAACCTTTTACCTTTTGCGAAGATGAATGTGTATTAGCTTCGCGCTGCACTGATGGTGAAAGTCGACAGAGTTCCAGGGGTAAAGAGGAGATAGAATTTTGAGTATAATTGTAAGGAAAGAAACAGAACACACTTTTTGAATTAAAACACAACTACGATAGTGACGACACGTGAAAATAATACTGCAGCCTTCATGGACGTCCTTTACACACTTACGTACTGAAAGTGTACGTATGTAAGACGCTGGAAGACTGGCTGCCAATGAGCCAGTGGAAGGGCGTTTTATGCTGCTCGTTTTTCGTCACTATCGTATTTTTATTTTTATTATAATAATTGTTATTGTGGAACAAAGTATGTTTACTGTGATTATAGATTATTAAATTGTAAAGTACTTTGATATGTATAATAATTATATCATGACATTTTGTAATTAGACTTTGATTTGTACATTAGTGAATAATAATTACAATAACATATTAATTGACTATAAAAAACATTCATTGTGTATGATATATGGATATCATTACATGCACCCCGGTCTTTTTTATGTTATGCCCTCATAACGGTGCATATAGTTATACATGTGAACCAAAAGGGGAAAAAATGAATGTATATAATATTAAAATATGTGAGATAATAGTTTTACGATAAGAAATATAAAATTGTAATTAATAGAAATTTAGTAATAAAATAAAAATGTACATTGTTAGATTTAATAATCTAGAGATTAAATAGTTGTATTAAGGGGTTAAATAAAAAGTTATCATTGTATAATTTTGAGTAAATAAATATTAAGATAATGTATAAAGTATAGTAGAATATAATGTGAAATAACTATAAGATATAACGCTTTTGTATAATAGTTTAGAATATAGGTATTAGCATGCAATAAAATGGAATATAATTAGAAATACAAATAAAAGGTACATTTGATTAGTACAATGAAATATGGTATCATATAATGAAGTATTGTAGCTAACCATACAATACATTACAATGCATATTATATAATAGTTTTTTTTTTTTTTTTTTTTTTTTTTTTTTTTTTTTTTTTTTTTTTAGTAATAAAAGTTGATGTTGAGGGAAAAAGCCAACGAGTTGGCGCCACTTTGTAATAATTAAAAAAGAGTATAGCGGTATACCTATATTTTTTTATTACCTTTTCTATTAGAGGAAGTATTATTGTTGGGGTCGTGAATTCTATTACAAGTAACTACAAAATTACCTATGAAGAACACAACTGTTCTTCTAAGGAACCTAGTTTATTATATATATGAATATAGAATACTTTATAAAACCTGTCAATATATATGATTGATTTTTGTAAGTAATATAACCTTTTACCTTTTGCGAAGATGAATGTGTATTAGCTTCGCGCTGCACTGATGGTGAAAGTCGACAGAGTTCCAGGGGTAAAGAGGAGATAGATTTTGAGTATAATTGTAAGAAAGAAACAGAACACACTTTTTTGAATTAAAACACAACTACGATAGTGACGACACGTGAAAATAATAACTGCAGCCTTCATGGACGTCCTTTACACACTTACGTACTGAAAGTGTACGTATGTAAGACGCTGGAAGACTGGCTGCCAATGAGCCAGTGAAGGGCGTTTTGCTGCTCGTTTTTCGTCACTATCGTATTTTTATTTTTATTATAATAATTGTTATTGTGGAACAAAGTATGTTTACTGTGATTATAGATTATTTAAATTGTAAATAGTACTTTGATATGTATAATAATTATATCATGACATTTTGTAATTAGACTTTGATTTGTACATTAGTGAATAATAATTACAATAACATATTAATTGACTATAAAAAACATTCATTGTGTATGATATATGGATATCATTACAGTTTCGTACAGTATTTTACGCAAATTGATATTATGCATATTACGATACGGGTAAAGCAGGAAGTTCGGGCATTTGGCCGATGCAAAAATAATAGTTTTAAAACTCCGCCAATATTTCCTATATATATATATATACTACGATGCCCAAAGTATACTCCGTCAGAATCTTGTGGCCGCTGTGAGCAATGTGAATTGAATCAAAAATCAGAAAAAAAGATTTTCAAAGTTTCAAAATAACCGCGGCTGTACTGCACATTGGACAGTATTGCATTATAATAATTTTTCATAATATTGAAAAATATCGGCCAACTTAATGTCATCATAAAAACTGCAAACTCAATTTATAATCTGAAAGTTAATATTTTCCGCTTGTAGTTTATTTCTATCAAACGTGCGCTGACACCCGCACCGTCGTACCAGTATATAATGGTGATTCTGAACTTTGAAAGGCCAATTAAATTTACAGATAAAAATCTTTGCAGTCGCAGCCCGCTTTCGCTGACTACGTGAGACAACAATTTATAAAACTACCTATACTGCAGAGGTATAGTAAATTTATCAGTATCAGCTGCAAAAGGTCAATCAACTTTATCCCGAATTTAATTGGCCAGACCAGATAGTAAAACGTACTGATTATTGTCGCCAAACTATATGTTATACACACTCTGTTTAATCAAATTTTGTTTTACTCGTTTTAATAGTTTAACTACGTTCTTACATGATTGTCCACATTTATTTTCAGGTCGTTGTGCCCGCGATGTCTGGACAGTGGAGAATTTTTTTCGGACATCGACCACTATAAAATCGTACGATTATTTAATTATTCAGCTGTTAATTATAAGTTAATTTCTGGACTATTAATTTGCCCCGATTTCTTAAATAAAATAAATTTTAAAGTACCAGCTTTCAACTTGAGAAATAATCCTCCCTTTCCGCAGGATCGTTATCGCTCTAGTAACTTAATTGTAAATCGTTCAGTGTATCGACTTTTTAACCACTGTAATAGTATACCAAATTTCGATTTTTGTTTCGACTCTAGCTTGCCAGATTGGAAAATATTGTAATGAATATTTCTGAAATTATTATAATTTTTACCATTAGTCTTCTTTTTTTGTATACTAATACAGTTTTAATTGTATATGTATAATATTATCTGTACTACTGGTGCACTGAGTACTCATTACCCCATTGGGGTGTTAAATTTAAATAAACAAAATTATTATACACAAGGAGTGATTTCGGATATAATATTATGTGTTGTCCACCCCGCCACTGACATGGGCGCAGAACCGCCGCCGCGCGTACAAAATATGTTTGTCCGCCGAGTTTTTATCACAATATTTCACGTCCTCCGCCGCGACGTGTTTGCGAATTAATATATATTTATGTGCATGCTGCAGACACTGTATACACGACGAGAAAATGGAGGGTTTTGTTTTTTAGGAGAACATAATAATATACAATATGGCTACGATGTATAAAAAAATCATAAATAAATTATGTATTACACTGTGCGCCTGCGCGGCAGATTTAAATAGCTCGCGTGTGCTACTGCATGTACGTATAATAATATTTTATTATACTCTCCACGTTCTTCCCGCTTAATTGATAAAACGAAAAAACGCGGTAGATCACCCTGTAGGTATATACCGCGTGTTCACGAAAACCGGGTACACTCTATAACTCAGTTAGGTGCTCGTATACTACTCAGTAAGTACCTACCCTATGCATATTTTTGAATTCTGTTTGCGGTACATGAGACTTAATTGTTTGCATCATAAATTATTCCTGTGAATTACAATTTTTTTATCTCTCGTTCGTGGACACCCGGTATGTTATGTACAATGTAAATTTATAATAATATGTGGAAAGGGAACATTATCAGTGGGGCGTAGCCAGACGTTTTGTGTATGGGATGGAGGGGAAAGTCCCACTAAAAAATCTCCATTAAACTTTCTTTCACTTACACTTTTTGTAAAATAATTTTTCTAATATAATATATTATAATATAGGATAAAATAAACATGGTGAATGGAGGGGAGGACATAGCCCCCATAGCCTCCCCCTCGGCTACACCTCTAATTACATTGCCATCTACTATATCATAATGCTTTCAACTTGGTCGTGTCCTATTGCTTACACATTACACATACCTCAATCGTATGAACCCATACGGTTAAAAAATATGTTAAATAATGTGTAATAGTCGTTTCGAGATGAAAATTAAAAAAAAAACCAATAAATAATACCGGCAATGGTGTTGAGGCATAACATATAATTATGTACCGCCTACTTATTACAGATCATTTAAAACATTGTTGCTCACATAATATTGAATAGGTATTTAGTTTTTACTGTATAGTTTTCAGTACCTATACCTATGTATGGTCTGATAAAGCATCGCATAAACATGGATTTATTTGTCGCTTATCGTTATTATTGTATTATTACGATCACTAATTTTGGATGCACTTTAAATTTAGGTATATTATTATTACACATGTATACATATACACAATACGTACCTATGTATAGTATTATGGGTACTTGTGTTGTATATCCTGCAGGGTCGTTAAAGGGTGGAGTCGGGTACATAAAAATAAATTCGTACGTAAAATTGATGGACATTGTATATACGCGTAATGATAAATAAAAAGCAATGGGGGGTTTTCAACCCCTAAAAACACCTCCCTGGTTACACCATTGTTTATGACGAGATATTTTGACAACTTAAATGTTAAGTACAATATTATTAACTTTAACCCGACCTAACCTACCCATAAAGGTTACCTTTTCAAGTTTGATATAATTACTTTCAATTCAAGTGTCATGTCTACAACCGAGACTTGTTATATTGTATTAAAACTTTGCAGTGTATAGTTATCGATATGAATTCGGGAGCGACATTTTTAATGAACCGAAAATATTACAAATTATATAACAATACCGTCAACATATACTATTTGGTTGGTTCTTATTAAACATTCTTTTCGGTTTATGTTTATAATAAGTACCCATAAACACAACAAATTTAAAATGTTATATTTTATAATAATCCTTTATTCGTTTAGGTATTCATATTTTTCGTAAGTTATACTGAAAATTCAATTAAAAATGTTATTTGTTTTTTTTTTTAAATAATAATATTATAATTTAAAAACGTAATCATTGATGTATAGAAAAATGTATTTTCATAATATAAAATCGTTAGGTACCTACCGTTATTATGTATACAACATTTTTTTATGAATAACAAATGGACCACCTCATAAATTATTATTGTAAATTAATTCATAGTTATCCTTTATTAAAAATTACCATTTTTATGTACCAACAGAGATAATTTCTAATCATTTATATTTTATAATATAGTACACAGGGTTAGCTATAACTGAATAACCTATATAAGGTGGCTACCGAGTAATGGGTAAGTACTGGTTATTAAACCCACAAGATACTTTTGGTATTTCTCTCTGATACGAAGAAGAAGAATACTAATTCGAAAATATAATATATCAAAATATTATCCCGCGAATAATATTTGTACAGCTGTACCAATACCCCCGAAACAGTAGAAAAAAAGTTTCGGGATTTCAAAGAGCACCTCGTGTATATAGCGTCAGTGTATGTATAAAGTTTAAGGAAGAATTTCAAAATAATTTCCTCTCTGGTTGAAAACTAAAAAATCCACGGAAATAATATTATGAAATAATCATTCGTGAAACAATTCCTAGTAATTTTAATTTTTAATTTATATCATTTCGGTTATAACCCTGCTGCAGGCGGCCAAAACTTCTTTCGCTTTTATTTTTGCAATGATAATACGATGTTCAAAAATAATGAAAACACGTAAACGCCATTACATAGCTGCACACTCAGATAAAAATATTGTTCATAAATTGATATTATGCTTTCATCGCATGCGTTCCATTTGTACGTTATTTATTAAAAACCATAATCGCGATTCAAAGCATTCTATATACGTGTGATATAAATTCAGCCACTTGCGTGCACATTATAATAATATATTTATTATTTGTATGTACTAAGTACTTATTGCAAGTTATAAAACGTGTGATATTTAATATTATGTATATAGGTAATTCGTCTGATTGAAATTATTGCCGTTTGAAATTTTCGTGTTGTCCTTTGAACTTTGAAGTGTCATAGACATCTCGGTGCGTGCATTATGAATACTTGATGTAGGTAGGTGTTAAATAAAGCCGTTTGAAGGATTTTTTTTTGTATAGGTACTCTTATGGTAGACATATGAGTGTAAACTTTGAATCGCATAATTATTATTTGTGTATATTCAACTATGTTGTTGTGATTCGCATGAAAAAAAAAAACTTGTAGAGTAAAATAATGCGCAATACTATACTTATCATATACAGTATAGGTACACACACTTTATAAAATGTTTATTTGTTGTTTAATGTGGAAAATCGTTATAACCCTCGGAAAAATAAAAACAAAAACCCCGGCTTGATGTTCCGCTGTATAGTATAGGTTTCGAGTGTGCCTCGTAATCGAATAGGTCATCGTAAAATGGATCTTAAATTAGAATTCAATAATAACTCATAGAATACTGTACGAACAATGATTGTGAGCGGCGTCTGGCAGAGACCATACCACTGTACTGTACCACTACTAGACTGTACCACTCTCTGTTTTTAGGGATATTTTATTATTTAATTATTTTAATACTAGTTAATAACATTACGATATATGTTGAAATTCTTACCAAATCGCTACATTACATTATCATTGAGTATATGTATGTACACTCAATGATATTATATAGGTACCTAATAAATAATTATTTTTTTGATATCAAATCATAATAATATATTATTCGTATTAACTCATAGCTTATAAGTGAATACTGACGTACCGTAGAAAGACGTGAACATAGTTGTGTGACGTATATATAGCTTAAAATTAAACTAAATATTTTGGAAATTCCATATTAGGTTCATAAAATAAATTAATTTACGTTTAATATTAATGGTGAAAAGTTAGTCCCAATGATTAAAATGTTTTGAATTACAACAAAACAAACTCAAATCATTAGAACGAAATATAAGATCATTATTTTATTCGTTTAAATACATACCTTATTTCATAAAATGTTGAAACTTCATTCGAAGTTCATTCAAATATCTATGAAAAGTGCGTAAATATATATATATATTCCAATATTTTTAACTGCTGCAGTAAGAACATTTTATGAGGAACCTTATTAAATTGTCTTGAATATAAAACCAGTAAAGTATATTATATTCTATTCCGCGAAATACAATAATAATAAAGAGTATTGAACTGTTTGAACAGTCGAAGAGAAAAAAATTAACTACCCACCAGCAATAATAATTGTGTTCTTCTTTAAGACGTTCAAAATCATAATAATATACAATTTTACAAATACTCATGTATATTATGTCGCAGTGGCGTAATTAGGGGGGGATTAGGGGGATGGATCCCCTCAAAAAAACTTTTTTTTACCGTTAACATTTTGATCAAAGTATTGATAATGACCATTCATGTTCGCTAAAAACGTATATCCCCTCCCAAACAATAAGCTTTCTCTCGGTTTCATATAGTAATATATGTTGTATACAAAAGTATTGAAGGCGGTAAAAACGTGTACGCATAATTTTTCGTCAAAATTTGTAAATGGTCGAATTTTAATATTATATACCGCGGTATAGTAGATATATTATTATATAGTCCGCTCCAACCGTGTCGTCAACTGTTCCGGTATCGGATAATATGGAAGGTATATATATATATATTATTCACGCAGTCGTGTTGGTCGTATAGTTGGTGTGTGATACCTCCGACTGTTTCGAGCTTCTTTTATTGCATCGCAGTGGAATTGTATTTGCTGTTTTTTCCATCACCGGTATCACTGCACTATTTTCTTATAACCAAACGTGTCGGACCACGCCTCGGAACCACCGAACACGAATCGAATTACTGTATAGACCACGTGTTTATAATATTATCTACGCATGTGTTCCCATAAATATTATAACGCAATGTATAATATACACGCGGATACAAATATATACAGGCTTAATTGTAAAGATTTACCCCATCTGAAAAAATAGAATTTTTGTTACATTGAATTGATGGGGGCTTCGATCATCGAAAAAAATATATATTTTGTTTTAATAAAAAAAAAAAAAATTACGTCAAGAGTTTTTAGAAATGATGGAGGACCGAAGACAATTGGCGTCGATCGCCGATAATGATATGCAATCGATTACACAGTAGGTACCCTAAGTAAATAAACAAAAACATATGTATCTATAGGTATCTCACTAGGCATTAACTTGGTTTTTTCGTATGTATTTTTGCTAACACAACAAAGCAGTGAATTGTTTATATTTTTTTTAATTTCTCAAGAGCGCTTTTTCGTTAAGTCGACTGCACATTTTATATTTTCTACTGCACAATCAGTGTCCTACTTGCAGCACCCCTTACACCAAAAACTGTATATATAGGTATACAATGTAATATATATATATATATAGAGAGAGAAACTTCGACTAATAACTGTTACCCCTAATATATTTATATGTAAATCGATAATGTTTTTAATATTGCGCTATCACGCACTTGTGTAAACGTCGTTAATTCCGTTGTGCGTTACACGACTGCTGCAGTCGTGTTGGATTTTATGTTTTCCGTGTGATAAATAAAGACGAAACGTTTGCGCCGTTTATATTATAATTGCATGATTATATAATTGCGTCACAACAAGCGAATTAAACGACTGCTGCGGCACTATAATATTATATAGAATCGACTTGTAAATTGTCAATTACGTGTGCGCTTGTGCGTTTGTACACATAGACGAGTGCCTCACTTCATGTACATCACAATATATAATGTAATATTATGTGCGAACCCTTTCGGCGGCCTCGGGGCGCGATCATGACGGAATTATTCAATTATACAGCGCGCATAGAAGATGCGGTTGATATTGGGCGTTTTGCAGTGCCGGCGGTTCTCTTTTGTTTTAAACCCTTTTCTCGAGTTGTTTTACGCGTCACTGCTGACGCACAAAGCACGAAAAACTCTCAAGCGAATTCCACCGCGGCGGCAAAAGTACATTTAAGAGCTCCGAAAAGTATATAATAATATACGGCGGGCCATAATGGCATTAAGCGTATTTCACGGAATTCTATACGGCGCGCCCGTTGCCGTCGCCGTTTATGTACAGCTAGGCCGTTATAGGGTACATAAACATACAGGGTGAGCACGATGGTCTCACACTTTTTTATCCTTTGATGCGTTTGCAGCTAGGCCTCTATAGGGTGCATAAACATACAGGGCGATTCACGCCGAGCACGATCGTCTCACACTTTTTTATCCTTTGGTGCGTTCATTCGAATTTTGATTTTTGACATTTTTAAGTAAAGACCGTATGTTCAAAACCTCAGTATCTTAAGTAATAATAAACTCAGAAAATCTTGATTTATATACATTGCCGTTTTCGAAAAAAATCATTTCCATAAGAAAATGTTAACTCAGGATAATATTTAATATTTGTTTTCTATTTCTCGCCCACGCGCATATTCATACCAAATTTTTGTCAAGCAAAACAAACCGTGATAGCTTTAGTATTCGAGTGAATTGATCTAATATATATCAAACTTAAAGTTAAGAACTTCATCTGTGTTCTATCTTTGGTTTTTTTACGATATTTCAATTGTTATGGTATTTATGAGTGGGTGCAAGGTATTCCTGTGTAAAATTGTATAATTTATAAATAATCATATCATGTTTAAAATTGAAATATTGTGAAAAAAGCAAATACAATAACACGTTTAATGTTCTTAACATTAAGTTTTTTAACAACTCAGTCACTCAGTCCACTCCCATACTAAAGCTAAATATATAATAAGGTTCTGCTGTTAGCAAAGTTGCCATGTTGCATGTGGGTCAGAGGTAACGTCAAATACTGCGCTGACATCATCTTAACAATTTATAATATAAAAGAGTGGTTTATTTGGCACAGTTCACTGGTTAAGTTGCATTAAAAAATCAAAGGCTCCTTACAATATTATATTCTGAAATTCCCGGTATCAGAATTTAAATTGGTTCATTATTATTAGCGATTGACAGCTTATCAATTATCAGGCCGGCGGGGGTGGATCTGTAACGGAGAACTAGTAAAATAACATATAAATGGAACACAGCGTCCCCGTTACATCTTATCACTTTCAATCGCCAATAAATGTATTTGGTAGATAAGCATACTCGGTGATATTATATTTATTTTTATACAATATAGAATACCTACGTTAAATCCGCATGATGTCTGTAGACACGTGAGTATAGCATATATATATATATATATATATATATTATATTATATATACTTGGACATTTTTATAAGAAACGATTACGCATTACCATTATATTAAATTTGAATGTAATTATACTATCGGTGAATATATAGGTTCCGTGGTCTGATCAGTATAGTGTCATATTTATTGAAATTCGCATGCCTTAATTCTCTTGCATGGATTAATAGTGAAAGTATTATAATATCTAAACAGTAAACACTGTGACAAACTATAATAATATACCTATATATGGCTATACTTACAATATATTCGTTGTTGGAATAATTTAATAACCATAATATTTACCATTTAGTTTTGAAAAAGAAAAAGACTATAGTCTTGTGAAATTAATATTATTAACAATTTAATTAACTATTACGATGGTTCTACAATTTAATATTCCATTAACTTTCTTTAAACACATCTATCATACTTTATACATTAATTATTAAAATATTGTATTGTATTAATTTTGTGAACTTAAAAGTCTTCACATGAACTTTCAGTATAGTTTGTTAATTAAGTTCTTGAATAAATAAATAAATAAAAATAAACAAGAATTTTTAAGTAGGTAAGTATTAGCTACTTGAATCGAGACCACTGAAATAGATTCCTAGTATTTACCTTAAATTAAACGAACAAAGTTATAAGAGATGTGATATTTTTGGAAATAAACAGTAGAACAGTGGTAATATTTTATTAATATTTCTTTTTAGCGAAATGTTGTTAAAAACCTGCATGTTTTCTCAAATTTCTTTTTTATTGATATTTTAAAAAACTAAATAATATTGTATACTGGAAAAATGACCAGAATGTATGCATTAAGTATTTATTTTACTATCCGCAGTAGATAATAGCGGAACTGCAAGATGAAACTTTAAACGTTTTTATAACTCACAAATAAAAGTAACACATATCTACTGTAAACATACATTTAAATAAACATAACTATTATTTGCTCCATTATGGTGATTAGGATTATGAGTGAAAAAAAAAAGAAAAGAAAGTTTCGTGTTATAATATAACTATATATAAGCAAGTGAAGTTTACATACACGTGAATGAAAGTCTACAGAGGTGATCGAAAAAAAAAATATATACCTGGGCAATATATATTGTATAATTGCAATCAAGCTAAAAGTTGCCAAGTAAAACGCTCAACTAACGAAGGCGTAGCAAAAAAAAAAAAAAACAAACCCTATTGAGAGTAGAATATTGGAAGAGGGGTGTGACGTCGACCCCTCCTCAATAGACTGTCACTGCGTTATTTTTTTTTCGGGTTTTTTCCTTTCGCCCGGGTCGAACTTATCGGCTTGCTAAGCTTTTCGTGGTGGCCACCCCTGCTGCAGCAGTGTATGTACACAGAGGCATTGGCTTGGATAAATAACGATCCATTAGCTATGTATACATTTTGTGAGAGTTATCATATCAGTTTGCGGCGCGGTTGTTTCGGCTAAATGTTTTGCAGAGGGACGGGGATTGTTATAGGAATTATATTGGGGTCAGATAGTGGATAATAACAACTTCAGCTGAATACATGCAAGTTGCTGATAACGAAAAATTTCCGTTTGGATTACCACCGTGAAACATAATCATTATATTGATTTTGTCTATGGTATATTATATATGACTGTATATATACATGTATATGTAATATTGTAATTTTAAATATAATATAATATCAGTGGTTCTTAAAATGTTGAAGTACACGTGGATCTCTTTTTCAAACCGTGGACCACTCCTTCCTAATTTTTTTTCGAATAACTTTTTTTTCATTTTTACATGAAACCTCATCCTTGTCCTATCATGGCCAATCATCCGTGGTCAGATCATAAGCTTATAAACCCGCAAGTTATAATATTAACTATTAAGTAACTATAGTTTATTTAGGTCTATGGGCCGGAACCTCAAACAGCGCCGCCTACCCTCGGCACGAGCGGATCATTGAACCGTGGATTTTATAATATAATAATAATAATATAATATATTATGTTTATTCCATCAAAAACCAAACAAACAGCCATTACAAATTACAATGAAATAATATTTAACAAAATTTGAAATAAGTGATGGATCTCCTCAAAACTTAATGGCTGTATAAGAGGAGATAGTTCCACAAAGTATTATAGTTATTTAAGTTTATACAAAGTTAATAAGACAAGAGTTCGAGTGACAGATCAACTTAAGTACCTATAGTTAATTGTTAGTAATAAACATATTAAAATAAGGTATTGATAAAATATTTGTATGGGTACCTATAGAAATGTTTGAAGTTATAACATTAAAACCGAGGTTACATAACAAAATTAAATAAACTTGTGTCTAAGGCATTTTGGGCAAAAACTGTTTTTATTTTAGGAACAATAACATTGGATTTAGATTTAAGACGGGTAGAATAACTATGACTTGGAACAAAATAACAAATAATATTATTTATTGTTGTACAGTCGACGAAATAACTATATATGTCTGGCGCGTAAAATATAAATTGTCAATCATTTGTGATACACTTATTTACGAACCTTTTCGTACCTCTCATTCCATTGTCTCCGCTGCACCATATTTACCTATATCCAAAAAGTGTCTACCTATATGCATAAATATATATTTCGTACTTTAAACACGCACAGAACAACTGGACAAGTGTTACCGAATCGCTTTATGGCTAACCACCGCGTGATGACAGGTATTTGCCCGGGGTTTCATATAATATATATTGTAGTATCATATATTATACTGTAACTAGACGATGTAAAATAGAAGCGAATTTATCATCTCGTGCGCGGTACGTTGAACATACGGCACAAATGCACGACACATATACATAGGTAGGTAGGTATTATATATATATTATACGTGCGCACACAAGAGTTTTGGCTTTTTGATTTATGTCGGGATACATACGCGCGCATATTATAAATTCTTAATAAAGAACGTGACACCCCTGGGTATATGAAGTACAGAGTAGGTTAGGTACTTTTGTGTGGACTACAGGTAGGTGCGGTAGGTAGGTAGTAGATTTCCTACGCGTATTATCACCCCGAAATCTCAAAGGGTGACAGTGTACTGTTTGTCGGATTCAGTATATTATATATATATATGCGTCGATCGTATAAGTTCATCAAAGTGACAGCTTTTGGTTTGGGGCTGATGGAAATTGCGCCGGTCGGTGAACCGTATGAGGAAGCTCTAGTATATCCAACACTTTTCTCATCGCCGGGATGGTAAATTAGAAACTAATATTGTAGAGCGGGCGAACACCGGTCACGGAAAACGCGCATGATATCAAATCGTAAATAAAACCGACGTTTAGGGTTTAAAAAAAAAAATCGATTTTCGCGTACGCACAAACCTCAACCCGTTTTATTATTTGTTTTGGCGCACGGCGAGCGCCTCGTATAATATTTAGCAAACTAGGTGCTTGCGTACATATTTTCATACTGCTATTAAATATACCGCAAAAACTGCAGCGTACGCTCTACAGCTCCGTTGTGCTCAGTACCCAAAACATATTTTTGAATTCTGTTTGCGAGGCGCGAGACTCAACCATTGGATCACAAATATCCTATATTAGTTCCAATTTTTTAACTCTTGTGTTTTGCGCGCGCTAAACAACTTCGCTTTTTCCTGTGCTGCACCCCGTTTTCGTAGACGCGCGTTGTATACTTGTGATGTAATGTGTACGCATATTATATTATTACGTAGTCGTTCTATCACAGTATATGAAACACCGTCCCTGCAGGCTAAACGACGCATCTTCGCTTCGTCTCGGCAAAATACTACACGTCATACACGATAATGCGATGTGACGTCCCGAGGAAATCCGGAAAAACGGCCGTGTCCGTACGCATTAGGATCACCGACCGTTCCCGCCCCCTAGGCGCTGCGGTTATTGGCCTCGGTTGTGTGATGTTCACGCGACGGCAGCAGAGACGGCCGCGGCCTTGTGTGATGGATTCATCCCCAAAACGCCGTCGGAAAATTCAAGCTCGGGGGCGCGCGCGCGCGCGCGCGATCACGCACCCTCTTGGCCGGCGACGAGCACCCTGCCACGTGTATATACATATTATATGTGTGTGTGTGTGTGTGTGTGTCTGTGTGTCTGTGTTCGTGCACACATATTATATTATACGCGAGACCGAAATAACAGTATATGTGTGTGGGTGGGTGTTTGTGTGGGTGAGTGGTGTTCGTGTGTGTTTGTGTATAATAATAATATTATATATATATATGTGTGTGTACATTGCTGTGTATATATATTTATATATGAGCGCAAACAATGGACAAGCCAAGATCAATATATAATATTATATTTATATATATATAACGTATAATATTATTATTATTATATTCCTCGGACGGAACTCGATGACACGAAACCGGAACAAGCGGTTATTATTATTATTATTATTATTGTACTAGAAGTGCTATACACCCCCTTCCGGCGCGGCTGCCGGCCATACCAATATAACGATCGACTCTTTACATTATATAATTATATTATAATATTATCTGCAGAAAAAATACACTCTTTTTACTTTTAACTTGTCGCACACTCGCACGAGCAAAACATAATATTGTTACACGCGTGGCGAGTAATACGCGTTTTCCTATATACGTATAATATTATTATTAGTATAATTATTATTTATTATAGAAGAAAAAATGTTTTAAATTCCCAACCATAATAGAATAGAATATCTTAAATATCTATATCATAAAATGTCTGTAGACGAATTTTATGTTTTGTTCCGTCGAAATAGTTCGAACACGTTACTTTTAATATATATTTGTTATATATTATATTCCTAGTATAAGCCCACTGCACTAGATTACACAGACTACAGCATGCTCACCCTCATATTTCCCTTAAATATTACATTTTTATTTAAATTCTGATTTATTGAATTTTCAAGGGAATATAAGTTTGTGGTGTCACAAAATGGTCTTCAAGTGTATTTAAAAATTCTAAATTTGAGAATTTGAATTTATGCATAATTTAATCATAAAAATAGGGCGAGCATGCTTGAAAAACCACCCTTTATGAGTTATACAACACTATTATAGACGATAATCATTCTTGTTAGCTCGCCTTCCGCCCAGCGGTGGTATATACCTAAATTATAGTGTTCATTCTCCAGGATTTTACGATAATATATACATAATATTATCACAACGTATTACAATATTATTATATCTTGGAACATTTCGATTTTAGGCAGTATTTTCGTTTGAACGGGGGAGGGATAGACAAGTCCCGCCTACCCATAGTTACGCCTATGATTATATTTTGACTATATCATGTCGACGTGGTTCTGCCACTTCTGCACCGCGACCCAAGTCGTACTTGCACCGCTCGTTGCTATTCGACACGGCACGCAGGCTGAGTCAGAGTATAATATTATGCTGTTAACGTGGAACACTAAAAATAATATAAATATCAGTATACCACATACGACAATAACTCGAAATGTATGTGTACATGTAAGTATATCATGGCTAAATATATTTAGCCATGGTAGGTATATTGTGCGACGCGACGGTTTACGATTTATTAAAATTTATATTTACCTATAGGTAATCCAAACTACTAAATAGTATGATTTAAAACATTTTATATATCATCTATATATTGGTAGAAAATTCTTGGCTCATCGATGAATACAAACATAGAAGGAGATTCGATAAAATTTGGTGGGGGGGGGGGGGCTAGAATTTTATCAAATAAAGTGACCCGCACAACCAAATTTATTATCAATTGACAAAACCTACTATTCAGCTATTCACTGGAGACATTAAAAATGCATATAAGCGCAAAAGCGTGAATAATTATATGCCGCAGGGTTGCCAATTATGTATCATAAATGTCAGTTTAAATTGCATTCATTGAAAGTCTCATAATATGTTTGTGTACCTATATCAATAAAAACTTATACAAACTAATACAAACTATTGCAAAATCTTAATTTGAATATTCGAGAACTTGTTCGCTTATGTAAAATAAGTATTTTATGAGTCTGGATATAGTATCCAATAATTTGTTATTTTCTTTTTTTCGAAGGAGCTTTACATATTTTTCTGGCGTATAAGATAATTTAATAATATCATTTTTTACTCACGCTAATGAACGAATTTTATATTATATATGGAGATCAATGATCATTATAAATAAAATCATTATGCTAAAATATCAAACACGTCTACCAAAGATTTACATATATATATATACTATAAGTATAAACATTATGTATATTATTTACCATTGTAAAAACGTCTCTCGTTCTGCGTATTATAATATAGTGCAGGGTATAATAAACGACGTTTCCTTTGATTATTGCACGAGAATTTTTTAAGAAAATGTAAATATAATGATTGTGATGGTCGGTATTGAGTATTTAATGAGTAAGCTAAACACTGCAGCTCTGCTACATTGTAATTTGTATCTAAACCTATACTATATAATACTATGGCATATTGACATAATGATATTGCCATATTAAAATATATACAACTAACATATAATAGTCGACTAAATAATATGGTTATGGTTAGTGGTGGTTAAAGGTTTCACAGTGTTTGAAATCTAAGAGCATTTGATTTTTATAGAAAAAACTATTATAGGTACTTAGGTACCATAAAAATATTGTTTTATTACAATTAATTTTCAAGAATATATAAGTTTGAAAGGTTTTATGTAATATATATATAAAATAATAATGAATAGTATTATAATTTACAATAATTAGTTTTTAATTGATTTATTGTAAATTATAATACTATTCATTATCATTTTTTAAATTTGTACATTTGGCGCAAATAGAGTTTGCAAATAATTATAATTTACAGAGATAATTACTGTTGTCTTGAATAAAATGATTATTATATTATTTATAATCAAGAAATATAATTTTAGAATAGTAATAAATAAAAAATACTAAAAAGTAATATTAGTTATAACGTTTGATTTCTAATAAATATATCATTTTTATTAATTGCAATTTATGTTAAAGGTTAGGCTAGGTATAATATTTTATCTTTATCTGGTATTCGGTAAAAAACACGGAAAAAAATCCCCGAAATAAAAATACGGTCAATAAAGCCCCGGCTATAGGAAAATCAAGCCCCGGAAAAAATTAACTTCAATTAGTTAATATAATTAATATAATAAATTAGGCAAAATTATACCTACCAACATAATTAGATAGGTAAGTACTATATTTCCAAAAACTATTGTCAATTTTTCAATTTTCCGATTTAATATTTTTATTTTTATTTCATATGATTTTTCTGTTTACAAAAATGTTAATAATATTGTATACAATTACATAAATATTTTATTATATGATTAATGAATAACAATGTTGTGTGTATTTACCAGATTTATCTATTGTTAATTGTTATTAATTAATATGATATGTAAGTACAAAAATGAATAATTATATGTTAAGCTAAGAAGCACAATATATTATATTGAAAACAGTGTTATATAATATTGTTGATTAATAAATAATATCAATAATTCTGATAATTCATAGAACAATTGGAATTCGGAATATTTAGAGCATAATCATTGAATATTAAGTGTTTGTTAGTGAGGTGCTTTTTAAAATTGCCGGGGCTTTTTTCACCAGATTTTTATATTAATGCTTTTTTTGGGACTTTTTTTGAGGCTTGTTTCCCTAAGTTGCTATTTTTGATATGACGGAGTGTGGCAATATTGACGTCTAATAAGTAAGTTAGTTTTAGTAAAATATTATAATTTATAATATTCATAATCGTAAAGTTATAAATATGAAATAATTATGATATTCTGCAGTGGTAATATTATGTGATTACCTATCATGTGGTTAATATGTATCTAAGTTTAACATAATTATTGAAAATTGTTAAACAAAATTGATATCCTCTAGGGCCGTGTCTTAAATAGTTGTTGAAAACAGTTATATAATCATAAGCTTAAATGTGAATATTTAAATTATCTCTGACTATATATGCACCGTGTCAATAATATATGTCTGCACACGCTTGTGGCCATTGATGAGTTTCGTGAGAATTGCTTGTCGGCAAAGTTATATTTTAAGTGAGCGTGTTGACTTAAAGTTTGAAAACGACTTTTAGCGAAATTTATTATTATAATTTGTGAGTTTTGGAGGTATTTTTATGTTATTTTAATCGTATCTCGATCCGTGCAAAGTAATTTAATTTCATGCGAAATGAGATTTTAAATCAATCGTACTAGGTATATGTGTTATAAACACGTTACTTTGGAGCGCGTTATAAAATGTATTTTCTGATAAGTGCAGCAAAAACAAAATCAACACAACACTTTATGGTTTATTGTGTACATTATATTTTATAATTCGCGCGCCAATATATATATATATATACTTGCATCGCCATGTTCGCACGGAGGTACCTACATTTTATTATTATTACAGTATAAACTAGGTATACATAAAGTGTTATTGTTCATTTATAATAATAATATTGTATAAGATGTGCGCAATAGTTTCGAGTCGTATCGGACCGAACGGCGGTGCGTATACAATAATATATTATACGCAAATGCAGATGTTTTGTATACATATAATAATATATCATATAATATACATTACCCTGCGCCGTATAGTAATAATATTATATTAAATATTTATGCACAAGTCGGACCGTTGTCGCGTAGATTTTTTTTTTTTCTTTTCGAAATTCAAACGACGGTTACAAGACCCAATTTCGCCACATGTCCCTCGCTCCTGTGCGTATATGGTTCATTATGTTTTTGGTTTTTTTCCCGGAACTCGCCCTTGGGAAAAAAAACGGAAAGGGCGCCCCCTTGCAGCAGCGCGTCGCGTATAGGTATAATAGTGTACTCGCTTCTCACGATATTTCACCCGGGGGAAATGCCGACACGTCGCCGCGACGGATTTGTAGACACGGAGGGTTGAACGCGAGTCCCCCGTGCGCGCGGAACACAAAAGGCGAAAAAACCGTTAAGACCAGTTCTTCCTGCGTCTTCGGAAGGAAGAGGAGAAACGGACACGTCAAAGACCCCCGGAACGCGCCCCGGACCCGTTGCCCCCCTCCGGCTGCCTCTGGACCGGATCCATTGTGCGATACCACCTCAGACACTATTGTGTTTGTATTATTATTATTATTTAATCGTAATAATGGCCCAGACGTGTGGGGAAGGAATGGATGGGGGGGGGGAGAGAAACGGAAAGAAAAAAATTGTAAATCGGCGTTTCATAATGCACAATAATGCTCGTTCGAGGCACGGCGTACCACTCATATACGCATATATATATATATATACAATATAGTGACTACAACTACTTCTGCTGCAGTCGTCGGGGCCTAGACGAAATTTGGCAATGACTTGTGTAACACCGCCGGCCCGAGACTACGTATCCGCGAACACGCACAGTATACAATACAATATTATAAGTATGCAAGTGGGTTCTGAGAACAGAGTTTAAAGGCAAACAGTGTGCGCAATGCGACCTATTATATTATTATTGTATACGTGTGCGTTATATATGTATAGTATATTAAAGGTATGCCTTTATTCATTATTAGATGTCCGTCATTTCGCGCTAATCCCGCGATGCCGTTTGCCAAGCCGCGCGCGGTTTTCTCCATTATGTCAACAAATTTTCGACACGACAAGTCCGACCCTTTTTATTTCAACCGAAAATTGCAAAATACCATAGTGTTCATAAAAAACTGGCTTTCGAAAAAAAAAATTATAAACACGATATGCGACACGCTGACGTATACCGTACACCGCTATAGGTATACCCTGAAATATCTTTACATTTAACGACTAATTTATTTTGAACGTTTTATAAATTTAACTTTAGAAATACACGGACATTTAAATTCAAAAGCGACGGTCGTTGAAAAAAAGAAGACTTAAATTATTTAATATCGTATTGGGCGCTTTATTTTGATTCCAATGACATGTGATTATCTATTTAGTGTTGTAAAAACTATATTACTACTACAAATTAGAAACATTAAAACATTATGTAATTTAAAACGGCCAACGAAACGAAGTAAGGAATAGTAGTAATATTATTATAGTACTATTGTAAATCCTCAGACCAATTTTTAGATATTTTTGCCATACTATTGGAACTCAGTTGAAGATGTGTGTGTTAAGCTCACAGTGATTAGAAATGTATATTAAACAATACTCGAGTAAAATCGTTTAAAATTTAATTTAATGTTAGATATTACTATAGTATGGCAATATTTACCTTAGTATGATATTTTATTTATTTGATTACCTAATGCAAACTTAAGCTATACAATGTTTTATTGTGTAAATATACACTATTTCGGGCTTAATCTCATAATAGAATAAATAAATTAATTATCATAGAAAACTGTCATATAACGGAAGACGGAATGATTCAAATTATATCTGTACTTAAGTAAAATGATCTTATCCAAATCAAAGATGTTAAATATTAATTAAGATTTTTTGGTCGAATCATCATAATATTATGCAGTATTATAGTAGTATGTATACCTGTCAATTATCTAAAAATCATAATATTTATTGTTCCAAAATAAAGACATATAGTGCATTATATCATATAACATTAATACTTCAGTAGGTAAATTATTTGTGAAAGTAATAGATTATATTATAAACACAAGTAAGTAGTGCTGATTAATAATGCAGAAATTATTAAAGCGAAGAGGCGGTGCTCTTAAAGAAGTTAATTACGAAGATTTGCGTGAACTTGAAGTTTGAACACGTATTATTAGTATAATTATAATTTTTTTTAAACCAATAAAAGCTTATGGTTTACGGGGAGTGTCGCATGTCCTCAGGACCTTGCTTGGTGTCGCTACAATAGTGATTATATGCCACATTAATATATAATAAGTAAACAATTTTTTACACAAAAAAATAATTAGATACTCTATAAGCATTTAACTTGCGCAGAGGTTGGGTTGCGGAAATACGATTAATATAATATATGTATATATACATGTATTATGTATTATACCCTCGGATTTAATTAGTTATAAATTAATTAATTAATAAACGGTTTTGTTACGAGATTAATATAAAAATTAATTTCAGGCTAACGAGCGCAATAATAATTGTATAATACCTAGGTACTAACTACTAATTTACTCACTTTGACTGAAAAAAAAATGTGTATTCGATTATTATTTCCTAAGTAGACTGACGAAAAAATTATAATCACTTATATAAAAGTATAATTAATATTATAGACATTAGAGGTATCTCAATCAAGTGCCTATATTATAATGCAATTAAATGTATTATATGATAACTTTTTGGTCTAAAAATCACTTTTTTTTCATCGACTGAAGCCCTCCTTAAGAGGATGTCAGCTCACTATTTGTCTTCTCTCTCTAGCCCACGCGCAGTATATAGACAAGACGCATTAACGCAGAATCATTTTTTCTACGTTTTTAAGTAATCTTAGAGTAAAATCACCCATTACAAAAAAGATAGATAATAATATTTTTGAGAGAATGACATATCGATTCTATATTTTATCGTTATTTGACTTTTTATTCGACTTTCAAAATAAACAAAAACATGTTGTACATTTAAATGATGTTTTAATTGTTTTGAGACAATATTTAGACAAATCGATTTGACATTCTCTCAAAAATATTATTCTCTATCTTTTTATAATGGTGATTTTACTCCAAAATTACTTAAATTATAGAAAAAAATGATTCGGCGAAATTGCGCTTTGCCTATGTTGAGCGTGGGCCAGATAGAGAAAACAAATAGTGCGCTGACATTATCCTCTTAATAAAATATTATTATTTTATCTACTACACCAATCGCAGTATATGTATAATATCGAAAAAGTTATATGGTGATAAAATTGAGTAATTCGTAGGAACTTTTAAATATTAAATTTATTAATTATTTTTTCAATTAAATCATTGTTATTTTTTAGCATTTAAAAAATAGAACTGTTTGAAAATCCATAGAAATTAAATCATGATAATATAACAATATGTAAAAAAGAATATTATTTATTTTTTTTTAATACTTTTTTTTATGGATATTTAAGGATTTTCGGGGTGGCAACGATGAAAGATATTAAAGAAATTGTACTTATTTGTTGGGTTTTATTGTTATATAATCGTTTTTATGTGCTACAAAGTATTGCGGAATTAATAATAACAAACGACACATCAAAAAGATTACGATTTGCAAACATTCCCGGGGAGTAACGTAAACCCTTTTGGGAAAGTTTCAAATTTGTGAAATTATTGACTCCACGGCGTACCTAAACTTAAGTTATAGATTGTAGATATTATATACCGAATGGTGAACGCTGAAGGTTCCGGCGGCGGGAACATATTTTTTACCCATAACCAGATTACCGGCTGATGTCTATATAGATACCTATTTAAGACGGATCGTATATTATAGTTTATAAAATAAATATGCTATAAGCTGGCACGTTATCTAAACTATAATAATACATTGAAAATAAGCGGAAGATTTCGACGTATTATGTTTATTGTGTATAGCCATCAAATATAAAATAACTTGTCTATATATAAGAAGGTTTTGTCCTGACTGACTGACTGATCATCGCCTAGACGGACTGCTGAAGCTGTGAGTATGACATTTGATCAGTAATTTCGTTGTATGTCGTAAAGACCCAGTAAGAAAGATTTTCCGAAATTCACATTTTAAAGAGGTCCTCAAACAAGGATTTTGAGATCAACGCGGTAGATAATATAACATTTACCTCCTCGACTACACGACATGTTATTAATATTATATTATAACATGTCTTGGCGATAGTGGTGATGAGGAGCCGAGGAGGAGTAGGAGGAGACTCGTTGAAACCGTTTTCGTGCGAAACTAGAATTTACGAGATATTTCGTTAGGTATTCGTGTATATTTTGCAGATAACGGTCGTCGGTATTTACTTTTTATATTTAAATTAATTTCAACACATATTATATTACACTAGTGCTAAATTGCAAAAACAATCACTACTGAACATTTAACGAATCAATAGTGAGCTCTAAAGGTCCCTTAAACGTGATTTAGTGGCCCACGATTGCAGGTCCATTAGACTTCATTGAACCTTTAAATTAAAAAAATGTTCACGCAACTCGGTGTAGGTGTATGAGGCTATATAATATTTCGGTGCCATCATTGTGAGTGCACACCGGACGAGAAGAAGTTTCTTATACGGTCTACATGTGTACAGTGGTAGCGGTATCGCAGTGTATACCAGAATGTATACCACTACCGCTATAATTGATACCAGAGCGTCAGTTGGTTATTATATTGACGTTGTAACATTCTTATATAAAGGATAGATGATCTGATCGTCGACGTCGCGCGTATCCCGGACGGATTTCTCAGAATACCCATCGCGGAAGCTAGGGCGGTACCTCGAGGCGTATATGTATATACACATCGCGGTCGTCTGCGCAGAACGAACAGGGTTGCGCAGACTGCGTCGGGGGAACCGTCTCCGAGGGTATATACCGTGCATTGTATAACGCTTGCCACACGAAATGTTTAAAGTAGGTACCAATGAATGTTGTTCCAACATTATTTTCTAGCACGACGAACGCGATAAAATATGAGTACCCCCCCGGCTCAAAACGTCACGTGATTTTCCGGCACCAGTATACGGGGCCGGGGCGGCGTGCAGGTGCGGCGACAAATACCTGCAGGCGTATGCCCTCGTCATAACACGTGTTCGTCGGTACTTAAAAAACAACAACAACAACAACAACAGCGGAGCACCGGAGTTGACGCGTACCTATATACCTATAACGTGCGATTTCGCCACCCGGAAGAGAGCGCACGGTAGTACGGTACAAATAATAACAATAATAATAATAATAATACAAGAGAACAAGCGCGACGCGCGGAAGACGGATTGCCGTGGAAGGCGCGCAGACAACCGGATGACGGCTGCGGAGTTAAAGGGCGGTTGTGTGTGGGTGTGTGTGTCCGCGGGAGGGGTGCGAGGGGTGGTAGCACGGCGGTTGCTAGGCGATCGCCGGCGAGCCGGTCAAAGCTAATTGAAAAGTCGTCGTGCAGACTGCAACGCGCGGGAACGCGACGCTCCGCCAACACGCGGAGTTTTGCTGCCCGGCGCGCGTGTTCGTTCGGCCCGGCGGCGGCGGCGGCGGCGGCGGCAACCAGAGGGCGAAGCAGATCGATGGTGCAGCCACACGCGCGCGCGGCGGCGGCGGAAAAGCTCCGACACCGACGGTCTGGGTCGTACGGGTACAACGACCTCTTTCGCCACATTATAACCGGCACCCGCGCCGTATAAAGTAGCGCGGGCGCGCGCGCACACCCGACGTAACCGTCGTCGTCGTTCTCTCGGGGTGCGGGACCGGATCGCCGCCACCGCCGCCGAGGATCCCGGGAACTCGAGAGCGCAGCCCGGCTAAAGTTGTTAAACGATATTCCCGGATTCGGCCGCGCGCGCGTCTCGGCGTGTATACACAACATCGTTATATACGTATACACGCGCTGCAGTACGTGGGCGGACCGACGTTTTTGTATAATATATTCTTTTCCCCGTCATCTCGCCAATAATAATAACAATACCGCGCGATTATAATACTGTATAGGTACTTGTTTATCATCTTTACATTCGCCCTTGATGACGAAAATAATTATGCGTTTAATTGTAATTATAAAAATTAATAAAAAATTGTTTACCCCGCCAATAAAACACGCTGTATTGTATATTATATTCGTAACTGACTCAACAACAGAGGCGCAACTTGAACGGTCTGTTTTCAGTCAAAAACCGGTAAAAAGCTTGAATATACGGTTGCAATTTGTTCGTAAATCCAAAGAAATAAAGATTAAACTTCAAAGACCGGTATAGGTCTAAATGTATACTGTATAGTGTATAATGATCATTGATCGATTATTGAATAATCAGTCGCGTAAAACCTCCCTCGGAGGTAGACATAAAGTCATAGAAACGATCCAAGGGCGTATATATAGTTATTCTTTGTAAGCCCCTCCCCCTACTTCCTTTTTTTTCAAAAAAAAAATGTAAAATATAAAAATATGTTGAAGTACATAAGTAGTATATAGTTGTGTAGTATGTATACACTATACGACATAGGATCACTATAGGACAATTATAGGTACACGATATTTATTTATTTATTTTATTTCATATACATATGAATACTGGGCTCCACCGATGAGACTCGTGTGGGGGCCCATGAGTTATAAATAAATTAGATAAAAATATTAAATAACACTTATATTTGGTAAGTACATGATTTAAATTAAAATTATCTTACATTGATTACAAATTATAAATATTAAAATAAATACAATACCGATATAAATATCCAAACTGCAATATTATTATTTATCGTCAGGAGATATATTATAATACTATTTAATATATATTTTATATTTTGTTTCAAATATTCTAAAGAATATCAAATTATATGACAATCATAGCGAAGTATCGCATTCGTTTTTAGAGTAGAAATCATTCCTTACAATGACGCGCGTATCATATCGATGGGGAATTCAACACTCGTTGTATTTTAGAATAGATCATTTTTCCAATTTCCCGGGTATTGAAGTTGTTTTTTTTTTTTTGATACTTGAAAATCGAGAATTTATCACGTTATACACTACTAGTTTTGATTGAACATTTTTTCAATGTAATTTAAATTACTGCGTTGTTTTTCAATAACAGTGGAAAAAACCCGGAGAGGGCACTCTGCTATGTGTATAATATTATGTGTCTCGAGTGTACCCATACCTCTCGTCATTCGGTAAATCACTGGATGTGTTCAATTGTTTGAATTCAATAATAAATCATGGTAGGTATACGACGATTCTGAGCGTAGATGGTCTTTCATCGCCTTGTAGTTCTAAGGACGTTTAATTGTGTATATTTATATTGCCGTAAACAATTTATTTGTCTAATATTAATATTATAAGGCAGGTCGAAAAAGTTGTTTGCTAAAAAAAAAATGGCATATTATATTAGGTATAATATAATATAATAGTTTATTATAATATTATACTATAGGTAGCTACAGTTATTAACGTATAAGTCAATACCGACGCACCGTATAGAAGGGTGTGAATCGGTTCGTAGTATAAATAGCTTTTTATTTTAAAATTTCATTTTTACCGATCCAAAAAGTGTCCATGGGACACAAAAAACACCCCATTGTAAAACCAATACATTCATCACTTCGATCAAAATCAAAAATCGCCTCGTTAAAGACAGGTTTTAATTCGTAAGTTATCTTGTCTAAACAAGAATATTCAAGATGTTTTAATACAATAGTTGACGACCGTGGTTTTCGTGTGAATAATATTATCTATAAATTATAATAATTATTATATATTACAATTTATACCTATTATACTAGGTAGTGAGTACTATCGATGTGTATGCGTACAAGAACACTGAACAATATTAAAAAATAAAACCTTTTCTTAAAAATGTGTATAGTTGAATAAGTAGGTGATATTCCCGTCGTAATTAATGAATCCCGCTATAGTGCTATAGTAATACTTATAACTTATAAGTTATATCAATAATATGTACTTTGTAAATTAAGTATTAATATTGAATATACACCAGATTGTCACGCTACCGTGATGTGAAATTTTCAGACATTAAAATTTAATAATATTACGGTCAATCAGTGGCATGTAAAATATAGGTCTAAACGATGTCTAGACGACAATATTATAGTTCGTAAGTGAAAATGGTTTATCTAGTTATGATTTAATACCAACTGAATTCGTTTGTAATACCTTGCTGTGGGCACAGATATAAATAATAAATTAAATTTCTAACTCGTGATTATAATTGAACTCGATATCCAAAAGTTTTGTGGGAATTATATTATTGTGTAAAATAGCGGAACATTCTGGCCATTCTGCGCAATCGTCCACAGTTAAATATTTATATATTATATTATTATAATATACCTATTTAATATTTATTTATGTAAGTACACATTTGTCATTGATTGTGTCTACTCTACCGCAAAGATGACGGCAATTGACGACGATTTCATTCATCCTCATAGTAACCACACAGCAGTTAACAATCTATAGCTATTACTATCGGTATCAATGGTGGTTACCGGTGGGTGGTGGTGGGTATACTGAATTGAACTTGGCTTCAAAAACATTTTAACCTCGGCACGCCACGACTGTGGTGCGAACAACTGTAATTACCGATTATTAGTGGTGTTGTCAAATTTGCTTTGAACACAACATGACGCACTAATCAACATGATACAGAAATTGCTCGTGGCAAGGATGAATAAATAAATACAATTTGTTTGTTTGTTTTTTTATTTTTAACAAACTTTTTTGTTGTAAGTTTTGACATTCGTATATCAGTTCAGGATAATTACTCCAAACTGTAGGTACCTATAATGTGTAAGTATATAAAAACAAAACGAAAAATCGTTATAATAATATTATATTACATGATACATATAACACACGAGACTATTAGAGCAAGTTAAAGTGATTTTAGTTACTTTTCAAAGTAGAACTGTATCAGATTAATACATTAAAAATTAAAATGATAATTCTGTTGAAGAGTCATTGATTTTATAAGGTATAACTGTATAATTAAGTTATTACAATTGTATTGTAATATGGTGAGTTTAATTGTATCTAGTGGCGCAATTTCGAGGAAAAATCAGGGGTGCCAAAGCCTCTTATTTTTTTCAATTAGTCTAAGAATGGCATAATTTATAAAAGAGCTAAGCACCCTTAAGCCACCTCCCAAATTGTGTTTATAATTATTACATATATTGTAGTACATTTTATTTATGTTTTTTTATTTAATATCTGAAATGTCCATAGTAATAACTATAAATTACGACATTGTTACCTTTTATTAAAAAAAAAAATAATTTACATTTTTAAATGTTAGTTCTATCGTTTCTCACGTCTGTTTTTTAGATTATTGTTCTTTATTATTTTTTTTTTTATAGAAAATTTATAATATTTAATTTTGAAATCTTAGATTTTATAATGTTTATAAAGTACATAATATATTATTTTAAACATTATTAAATATACATGATATTATATAAACATAGAAAATATTATGTATATTACATGCGTGTTTAATATAATAGGTAGTAAATTAACGATTTTGACAATTTTATCAATACTAAAAATCTTTAAACTTGTCTCAAATGGCTACCGACCAATTTATTTTTATGGATAGGTCAATAATATTCTATACACTATTAACAAACGGGCCACCTGTTACAAGTAAATTGTTCATTTAAAAAAATACACAGTGCATTTTCAGTGAACAAATATAATAATATTGTGCCATTGATCTTCTTATCAGAGATCTATTGACGCGGTCTTTTCATTTTGAATTCCAAAAAAAACAACTTAAGCGATTTTAAGTACCTACTTGTTATTGCACATGTCAAACGAAATTGATACGAAATCATACTTTTGTATTTATTGGTAATAGTTATTATAAAATATATGAGTAATAACAATTCAAATTCTGAACTTATATTTTTTTAATTATTGTGAATCTTAAAGTCAATTTTTGAATCAAATCAAACTGATATATATGTATGTAATGATCTATATAATAGTATTATTGTTATTGGTAATATGGTGAAATGTTTAATATCACTATAAAATCATTAATAAATATTATAAAGATATAGTGCATGTAGGTAAATAATTCAAGGGCTTATTTTGGAGGGGGAGCATAAAAAGAACATCATATTTTAGAAATATTTCCGCTGTAATTTATTTGTGAAAAAATTATCTTAAATAATGGTTGTGTGTTCTAAGTAGGAGAAGAAAAAATTGCCCAAGTTTGCTTCAGGTTCTAAAATATATGCTCCAGTTTAAAACTTTAAAATTTAATTATAGTAATATTGTCATTAAATAATAATGCTCTCATTTAAAACTTTTTTAAAATATAAAACGTATATTCTTTTAAAAGCAATCTGAGTGATTTATAAAATTGAATTTGAGGTATTTGAGAAACCGATAGTCGAGACGATTTAGATTAAAGATTAAAGTAGATTTTTTTGTATATAAATATTTAATATATATGTATATTTGGTCCACTCACGAGTCACGAGTAACATATCGAGTTATGTTTTTACTTATAAGCTTGCCATAAATGGTGCTAGGGTGGCTTGGAGCTAAACTTTTCCTTACCTATATAAAAATAACCTTTCAGGTAACTTTTTTTTAGAAAATCGAAACTTAAACCCAACAATTATGAAAATTGTTTTTTGTTTTCAACTCGACGTACACTCCATGATTTTGCACTCGTAATAAATTGTGTGTTCACGAGGCATTTGGCACAACTGTGGTAATTTTGAAATTTGAACAATTATACTCCATATCGAGCCATTAGCAATTAAATATATATCTTATCGTTGCGTATCGCACGCCGTGCGAGGTTCAACGGACTCAATTCAACCATATTAAGATAATAAACTGGACTCAGTTCAAACCCCTAGAAGTAGCTCAATTCAACGTTATCCAAAAAAAGGGACATAATAAGGCATTATTTGTGTAAATAATAATATGCTTATAAAAACATAAAGCTATAACGATCACGCGTATCAGTTATAAATGATTGAAAATACAAATACCTAACCTGAATATTTATTTATTTTTGAATATTTTTGAGGGAATCTCGTACATTATAATGTTTTTTCTTACATGAAAATATTGTGTATGGACACAATTTTTACGTTTTATTTCTGCACGTCACGTTAAACAAAAAAAACTCAGCTGTCTGTTATAATTATTTGGTCAAAGACCGGTTTACTACTATTAATTATCATTAGTACACTATTATTACTATACTTTGCTACAACTACTATACATCCACATACTATATACAAGTTTCAACCACCACCATCACCACCTCCACTATACCACCGCCGCCACTAACCACCAGACACTTTCAAATCCACTGTCGACAGTTTAAGGACACCGCGCCTCAGTGCAATACAGTCCGCGAGTGCCTTCAGTTCGTAATATTATGTATGCACGTGCGTAAAAAAGTCCGATAGCCCCGAGGATAGACTTCCGGTGTTCATTCAGAAGATATATTATAACGACGTCGCCGCCTCGCCGTTCAAGACGCTGTATAAATTATCCTATGCGTATACAACACCGGTCCAACTGGATAATTGGACTATATTCATTAAGGGGCGTACTCCTGGCGCCATAGCCATACACCGCACACCGAGCCATAATATTATTATTATATTATATACGTTATGATTTTAACGTAGGCGGCGGCGACGTGTCGGTCTGCACATTGTATTTTATCCGTCGTGACCGTGTATACTTACGTGTTATATAGGTATAAAAAAGAATGCATACACACATTGTATATCTCGGCGGTAATCAATAGAACACATTTTGGACGAGCCAGACGCGAAAGGTGTCCGTCCTCCGTAATCAGTATATAAGTAATAATAATAATAATATAACAGGTGGATGTGTCGCGAGGGGCAGACGAATAGATTATATTATAATATATATATAAAGGTAGGTAGATACACCGTATAATATATATTATAATACTGTCATGGGTGTATATTACAATTTATAGCGATATCGACCGGTGTAAATATTATTAATATTATCGTCGTGTTTGTACAGTCCAATCGGACCGACGAGTACATAATACAATAGTAATAATATATATAGGTAATGTAACATACGTCATGTATAAAATAGGTACATCTAAACAAATTGTATATTTAGATAATATTTGATCCGTATAGATCTGTTATTACACGACCGTCAAATGTGGTGTCGTGGAGGTGTGCCCCCCCCCACACACACACACAGGTAAATACTAAATACACACGTAGGGTGTCGGAACAAAATACTTATTAGTTATTACACATCGATTCCCCGACTCCGGGCGACAACGGAAACCACGTGTAATTTTACAATGAATGTTAAATATTATAATAATATGCCAAAACGCCGTGTACATGGATTTATTACTATACGAGATTAACCGTCATACCTATGCAGTGGTAACCATCTACATTATAATATTATTATATTATAGCGACGATGTTGAAAAAAAAAAACGAATTTATCATTTTTTTCCAAACATCCCAGAATTGAAGATTACACAATAATTGTATAAACATTTTTGTCGGTACAATATTGAAGAGGGGAACAACGTCAATGCCGCAGATTGTTTTATTTGATGATTCCGCCGATCATTGCGCTTTACCAGCTATTAGCTAAGAAAAGCCAAAAGGAGGTCGAACCAAAATTCAATGCTACATATTGTGTATAATACATTAATACTCGTCTTTATTGTTCTCGTTTATAATACACATATTATGTGACGCCACACAAACTCGTTTCCGCAGATTTATATTGCAATAATCATATTATGCATTTTAAACTATCCGTAAGTCGACGGTAAAACCGTCATTGCGAAAACGATAAAAAAAAACAACATCGTTTCCAAATAGAAGTATAAGAAAATTCTAGGTATCAAAAATCAAACGATATAGTGTAGGTTTAAAATTTTTTTCGCCGGACTTTTTTACCTGTCTTTTTTTTGTCCGACTTTTAGATGGAATACTGCTGAGAGGTAAAATGATAGTCACACCATAATACAGTATAATAATATAATATAACGTGCGAGGTGCGCTTCGGACATGTCTGCGGAGATTATTCGCGATGGGTGATTATTAATACATGCTATATATACCTATTACCTAAACCCCTAACGCATATCACTTCGGTTTAAGAGGTCCTAATAAATAATAATAGGTATAACTAATAAGTAAACTCTCTGTATCGATTTTATACATTTTATAGGCACCTCTATCATTGGCCAATCTACAGTTTGTTCTGCAGGGTGTTCCAAAGCACACCCTGCATGACTCGTTAGTCGTTGTGGCCTGAATAGAGCCCACATTAGGTACTCGCTTGGATTTATAAACTGTAATATTTTCTTTTTTATACAATAACACAAAAATTTAATAAAGTGCATGCCGTGTTATATCATGGTGATATAAAATTTAATATTATAAATATTTCCATCTTAAATGGGAAGCATTTGTAAAACTTATGATGGATAAGATTCGTTTTGGTCTACAGAATGCTCATTTTAGGTATAAGGGCGCACTCAGTGATGGATTTCTAGATTCGCCTATGACCTCTCTAGCACTCACGAGCTAGTAGACATATAGTAACCAAAGAAGAAAACGTCGAATTAAGTCTGCTATGGCGCTATTAAAATATTCTTATCAAATGGAAGAACATTAGTCAATTTCTTATCTTTAAATTGATGTTCCCGTCACGTCAAATAATATATGAAATACAGAGTAATGAGTCATCACACCGGCCATCATAATATTTTGTGTATAATAAAAATGTTATAGGTACCTAATAGTCCGATACACGCATACTAATATACCACTGTTATACGTGTGCATTGTGCATATTTTTTCGTTTGATAAAACTAAAATACGTAAAACTTGAAAATCAACAATAATTATGCACCGATCCTATCATAAAAGCATAAAACAAATTAAGCCATCGAAAAAAAAATACGCGTAAAAAATCGTATGACCGCCGCGGCCGCACTGAATTCCGGCGGAACGATACGAATACTAATTAGTAATATTACTCGGTACTACATTATAATCTTAGGGCTGACGAGGCTTAAAATGCACACGACAACGTTTTGGTCTGGCATTTACATTTAAAGAATACCAACTGTACATTTGTATGGACGAATTCCGCGGGTTTGTATTATAATATATATTATATGAGGTCAGTTGTTGAACGAATACGATTTTTAAACGAAACCCATTGTGATTGGTATTGTTAACAACAAATCTACAAAGATATTATACAATGATTTTATACAACAACGACGACGACGACGACCATCGACTTCATAATACTAGGCACGATTTGGGTTTTACAGGCGCTATTTTTTTTTAAACAGTCAAACTTGATTAACTCGAACTTTATTAATTCAACATTTTTGACCCATCGAAAATGTTTTCCTATCTCTAGAATTTCCTATTTAAACATTGTAAAAAATAATACGAATTTCTAATTTGATTTGAAGTCATGCGTTATCGGGTTTCCCGTATGTTGTACCACTATTGGAAATAAAGTCATTATAATGTCATTGTTGCTGATTATTAATTATTAAGTATAGTATTCTATCCACTCATCGTTATCCACTAGCTTTTTTCTGCATTTTTTAAAATCGAACGGTTTAGTAGAGGCATATGGGGATGAACAACAAAAATAACTAATTTTTAAATATCCAAATTACCACTAAGCACTCATAATATGTAATGACTAATAATTATACATTCAACGTTGTAATAATTACTATGTAACATAATAATTAATAGTTTATTAGTGTTGACAAAGTACTTTTATATTTACTTTCTTGGATAACTAGAATTTCTTTTCCGATCTCTTCAACTAAGCAAGCTCGACGGTATTACATAAACTCTAACCAGCTACATTCACACTTCTACTCAGCACTCCAAAGTTTACCAGGTCAACGTAAAAATGAGAAAAATAAAAATGAGAAAATATATGAATTTAATATTTATGCATAATAAATAAATTTATGAAAATTAAACTTTTTATTTCAGCTTTTTTCAAACTACTTACGACGGTCAAATTTGAATTATGTAAAATTGTCATTATTTGTATGCCTCTTTACTGGGTTTTATCAGAAACCACTTTACATTAAAATAATTTCTAAAAATTAAAATAAATTAAATTTGAAAAACTTTCAATATTAAAACGTAATTTTTTTTTCTTCAAATAGGTCCATTCTAATTAAGATCGTATTAAGTATCTATATTTATTATTTACCCACTACTAGTTTCTTTAAATAGATTAAAAAACTTAAAATTTTCAAACTTGGATTAAATAACTATTAGGACTATATTCAAATATTGAATCTGTACAAAAACACTATCCAATAATATTAAGAAGCTTATTGTTGAAAAATATAGGTGATTGCAATTAGTATATGTTTATGTAATTAAATATATTATGTAAATACACTGTGACTTGTGAGACCGGGTGATTACCACCTAGCCGCCTAGGTACCATGAATTAAGATATATCTTAACTCGTGCTAGATACATATATATAGTTTATCAGTTTACAACTAAATTTTTCATATTTTACAGAGGTTATTAATGATCATATATTATTACTTATTAGTTTTATTTTATTTTTTTTACTTGTGTCCTGCATACAATATTATATTGATTTATAATATAACCTCTAAGGAAACATCAAACTTGTTTAAAATAAAACAATTTATACTTTGTAGACTGGAGTACTCCCAATTTCCAAGTTAATATGTTTTTACAATAATGTTATACATTTTATAGGAATTAAATTATATTTTCAATGTCGTGCGGGAAGACACAGGGCGTTGAAACTTGCAGACATTCCACAAACGTTTAAAATTAAAAATAAATAATAGTAGGTATTACTAGATAGGTTTATTAACTAATCGTTTATAAACGGGAAAACAATTTGCTATATTGTCGTTGGAGAAACATCACTCAATGTGTATTTTAAACATAAACATTTTACATTATTTAACCAGCAATAATAATTTTATAATAATAATATAATAATTAATTATATAATAGCCATTAGGTATTAAATCAAATCATGTAATCGGTCTTGGAGCACATCCTACAGTGTCGACAAAACATTGTTTTTTATTTAAATCATAATCCATCCAATTAAATTATTGAATCAATAGACATTCTAACAATATAATATTATATTCCTAAAGTTTTCTCCATAACTACATCGTACAGTAGCATTAATAAATAAATTATTTAAAAATGTTTAGATTTATTCCAGTTCAACAATTGTTGCAAGTTTTTTTTTAAATTGTTGTCTTCTTATACGGTTAGCGAAAATATTGTTGTAGATAACAATTCACATTTACTTTATGCCACGTTGATTTAAAAGTACGTGAAAAGAGGTCGTCTGATATTCATGAAGGCGGTAAAATCGTAACAAACAACTCAAAGACGTCACAAACACGCCCGTTAGTTAATAATATAGGGGCGTTATAGGTCTTAATGTATGTTGTTCAAAAAGGGCAAGCTTTGTTTTAAAGTCCAATCGGTGAATAAAAACACTACTCACCACTCACGAGTAGCAAAATGAATTTACAGGGTGATTCATTAAACGCACGCTCACTTCCATTTATTCCTTTAATAATAATATTATTCAAACCCTAATTATTGAAATTTTTAAATATTAAAGGTACTTACCTACTTATATTTTAAATTATTTAGATTTTCATATCGTTAAAGTAGCGTCCCGTGGAGATGCAATCGTCTTTTTTTCCAATTGAGACACAACGCTGCTTATTGAAAATTATTGAGCAGATGATTTTTTTTTTAATTTCAATTTGACGAAATTACAAATCATCTAATGAACTTAATAATTTATGGGTTGACGGTCGTTACCGCTCAGAAACGTTTTACATCTACAAAATGTTTTGTCGATGAATTAAAATTTAACATATCCGTTAAAGTTAAGGCTAATGACGATGTAAACTTATCTAAACCTATTACAGCAGAGTTACTTCGCGGATATTTTTGTTGTTTTATGATACACATACCTAATACGTAGCCAAGTAGGTATCGCATAAAAGTACAAAACACACATTTAATCAACATATTATCATTATTATTATAGTAGTTTTTATTTTCTCTTTATTCTGGTAAAATACGTTTATAGAACTTTGAAGAGTGAGTATATTGTGGTACCTACATTAATTATTTATACCCTTTATGTCTTATTGACGGCAATTTTTTAACAGTATACGCGCATTACCTCGAGGCTCAAACAGTACCTCGAACAGTTTTGAAAATATAATTTTTACATAACTTCAAGTCATCACACGAAACAATGTTTTTGACATAAATACCTAGGTATGTGTTTCTACTCTCTTACATTCTTACTATTAGTTGTCATTATAACTTGTTAAGTGTGTACATACTTTATTTAATGAGACAACTTACAATCATTTTGATTTCGTATTTCTGAGCAGAATATTTTTCTGATAATTTCGATGCATGGAAATCAAATTTTACTAGTTATAAGTATTTAGGGTTTTGAGATTATAGTAGGGCAACATTTTGCGTGGTTCCCTTGCAGCAGAACCACTCATCTCCGCTTGTCTAAACTTTAAATTCTGTATAAAAAAAATAAATACTTCGTGGGAAAAAACGATTTTTTCTCGTAAATCCAGTCGCGAAAAAAACTGTACGAAAGCAGAAAGAATAACAACTGTGGACTGTGGTGTCTAGTATATTCCATATAGGTCCATAAATAAATGCTCGTGTGAATGAAATGCTATCGCAGAATGGTAGGTATATAATATTATTATATTGTTACGTTTTTGGGCGGTTTCGCCGAAAAAAATACATCGTGTATTATATTATGTGCTTTCAATTTTGAAAAGAAGGCGGATTATACATGTACAATAATATAATGCTACTACAAGGTTGATATCACAAGTAAAAAAAACCATCGCGAAATGTGCGTCAGGTGCATAGAAGGTTTAGGTGGTACAAAATCATCTCTCTCAATGGATACTGTTTTTTTCGCAAAAATTCAATTCTCATATTTTGTGAAAACGTTTTTTTTTCGCCACCGTTTTTCTGAATGAACCGGAAAAAAGGTGTTGAATAAAATGTATTTTAACACTTTCTTAAAAATTGTTTTCACAGAATGTAACAATACTACAGGTATCGGTTGCGATAATAATTAGAACGAATCTAGGTAATATAAATCATTAAAAAATAATGTTTCGTCTTCATATAATATAACAAGAAAATATTAAACATATATAATAGTTGGGATAATATTAATATAAATAAATAATGAATATAATAAAATATAGTGTAAACATCTTATTAAAAATAATATAAATAAATGTTAGCTTGGAGAAGAACAAAAAAATTATGAATTATGTAATATATATTTTATATTTTCTCTATAGCTATTATAGATGTCTATTAGTCGGTAAATAGTAAAATAAAAAATAGCAACCTATTTATCACTACCATAAAAAATGAAAAATATTGCATAGTTGCGTGAAATTATAAGATATGTTTTTAAACTGAAATATTTTAGTATTTTTGTGTCATTCTGTTTTTCTAAAATATAAATAAAATTGAAAGATTTGTTTTAGTAATCTGCATAAATATATAGGTTATCGAATACAGTTATTTTCCTTTTTATCATACTTTTATGGAATGTTTTGCTTGATGATAAACAATAGTTCCATTGATCAATAATAATAGTAATTTTATAATTTCATAATTTCATAATAGTTCACAAGCTATGTTTATTTGATGTCGTAATTGATCCTAAAAGTTATCGCTTTTCTGCAAATGGAAATTCTTATCATTTCAATAATTCAAAATGTAACTTATAGTTGTGTCACATAATCAATACTGTACAATTTCAATTTATTATTGTTTTGTTATTTTAATTAATTGGCAAACGTAAACGTGTTTATTCAACTTTCCACAAAACAATTGGAGGGAGACGTCAAATATTTTATTCACGACTTCCATCCTCGACCAACCAGATGTTGTTTTTCATCAGAACGTTCCCGGGATAAAACTATTGATCTTGAAGAATTCGAGATGAATATTTTATTTCGTTTTTTTATTGAAATATTGTCATTGTAAGTGGAAAAACAAATGTTAACGCCAGTGGACACGTGAATTATTTGAGAACGTACCTACCATAGAAGTACGCGAAATTACAAAATGTAATATGATTCCTTTAACGAATTTTCCACCAGTTTGTTTAGATCTCGCCTGACAAATATTGAAGAGTTACGGGAAACAATAATTCTTATTTGAAACTAGACTCTACATTTTAATTTTAAGTTAATTTCCTTTAACCCTCCACTTCAGTACCAAGTGCAACCAATATTCGAGAAAGGTTATTGCCGACGTGTTTGAAATACCAAAGAAAATTAATTTATTATTAGCAACCTACTACTTGTACATTTTTTTTTTCAAATTTTCCAACCGTGTAAGTATTATTGAAAATGACGTCAAAGTGTACACTTTTAAATAATATTAATAAACTAATGAGTAATAATATACTGTTCAGTATTCTTTTAGATAAAACTATTATTAATTAATTACACTATAATCATTAGGTATATTCCATGAAAATACTTCAATAAGATTTGAGAAATACTTTTTCCTTTTAGATGTGGTAGAAATGCTTGATAGCTTTATCAAATATTTGTTTTAAGTGAATGAATCTGATAGGTTCAATCTTGTAATGAATCTTGAGATCTGAGAATGTACATTGTATAGGATATTATAATATCCATCTGAAATTGTTTTTATAATTTATAATGAATAATAATTGTTGAATAGTATTTAATAAATACTATTCAACTATTTTGATTATATAAGACCAAATCAATGTCAACAACATATTATAATAATATATAAATAAAAATAAAATTGGTAAATAAGGATGTTTAAGATTCGTGATGTACTTTAGTCGTTAATACAAGCTATTTATATAGTTCACGATTTATTATTTTAAAATCTAATATTATAAAGGTTCTTCGATTTCAATACGGGTATGAATAATTTGTAAATCGACTAGAATCAAGAATTTTCAGCTGGTAAATGTATAATATACCGGTTGTTCATTTCAGCAGGAAGAGTATTTTTGTGTATGTTTAATATCACGCGAATTAATAACTAATTAAATATTTTAAATACAATAATAATAATATAATTAATAATCAATAAAACATATGCCACATATATAAATTGGTATTATTGCCGTGTACCTATACATGTATTTTACTTGGTTTACAATGCCAATGTCGCACATAGCAATTGTTTTAATTCGAACGGGTGTGCTATTATTATATATTATTGTAAATTACCAAAGGTTTAAGCGTACAAGACTGATAATAATTATTGTATACCTATAATAAATAATAATAATATAATCGAGCGACGTACCTACGACAACGCATCGGACCTGTGCTCTAAGGTGAACCGATAAGTCGTTATTTTTAAAAATCGTATGCCCAATACCGTTGCGTCGGCATTGACGACAATGATAATATAATATTATAAATTATTATAATACAATGCGGTCACGGAGGCTCGCAACGGTTTTTGACTTTCGAAATTTTCTATTCGAACGCGCGTAAAATAAAACAGTATTGATTCGATGGCTGCAGCGGTGAGTCGTCGTCGAGAAATGCATGTGGTGATGAATATTATTGTAACGAAACGATAAATAACGTACCACATAATTATTAATATTTTGGAACTATTTGCACCGGCAAATTATAAAACCATGTGCCAAATATACCTGTGGCGGGGCGAGAGGGGCGATAAGAATAAACGCGGCGGCGGTATTGATTTTTGTTCTTTTCGTTAACAATTTCGCCGTAGGTATCACACCCCCCGCCGCCTCCCTCACGCGGCAGTAAACCCACGATTTCGTCGGAAATCGCTTTAATTCAACGAAATTATTAAATTATTAATAATCACAGGTATTCACAATAATAACGATACTAATATTAATAATAATAATAATAACAATAATAACAACGCGTTATTTAACGTTCCGATTTATTTTCTTCGTTTCGAGGGGGAAAAAAATCACGTGGTCGACCGGCCGGTCTTTCGGCGGCTGTACCGGTGCGTGAGAAAGACGGGTGTCGAGGAGGGTCCCCCCGGTCTCGCGTTCCTCGACAGCGAACCATCGGTTGGCGGCGGGTGGGGGTGGTGGCGTTCGTACGCGGCGGAGGTTGCTCGCTCGGGAGCGATGGGAAGGGGGGTCAGTGCGCGGTCGGGTACTGGCGGGGCGGCGAGGAGAGCAAAGACGCCGGCCGGCCGCCGCCGCATGACATCCCTACCCCGCGGCCGACGCGTAGCCACCCCACCACGCGCGCGCGCGCACCGCACCACGGGAAAAAAAAGCGGCCGGCGGCGCGCGCGAACCCGGCAAGCAAACGCGCACAGCCACCCCGTCTCAAACGGCAGTCGTTAGAAAATCGTTCGTACAGTCAGTCCATCGAGTTCACACGCACGCTCACCACGCGCACTCGTCGTCGACGCCGTCGTCGTACACTCACCGTACACTCAAACACGCGCGCCGAAAATCACTACTTTTAACTATATTATTAAAATATATAAATAAATATTTTTTACACGTACGGTAAAATCTCGCGTCTCGTCGACTCCACACATTTGCGAACCACACAGACAACGGACAACGGACCACAGACCGGCGAGCGTGTACTCCGGCTGCCACTGCCGCCCGACTATAAAAATTCGAACGTAAATTCCTTTTTTATTTGTATGACTATATTACAGTATACGACTATACGAGCGAATATTTGTATTTTTTTTTGATTTTTGAAAAATTATCTTTTCCGCCGCAACGCACATGTAATTCGCGCGGGTCACGCCACGAGTATACGAATTTAACGTAAATTACATTATTAATACTATACCTACCGATTTTCGCCGACCGGATTATCAAAGGAAAAAAAACGCTTTTATCAAGTTAACGTAGAAATTTATTTTTCTAAAAACCACACTTTTTTTCTCAAAAAACCGTCGTTTCGTCGAAAACCGTCGCAGCAACAAAGATGCCGGCCACGTTATTTTCCGAACTGGAATTCTCTACCAACCAACACAACAACAAGGTCATCGAAGACACTCGCGCCCTGCAAGTGGCCCTGGAACTCAGCATGTTGTACATGAACGGCGAACAGCGACAACAGAAGGTGGACAACAGCACTCTGTCCGGCGGCCAGAACATGGACCAATCCTCGATGGCACCCAATTACATTCCCCACGGATTCCCGGAAGAACCGAGGAACAAGAAGAGCCAGAACATGACCGAATGCGTACCGGTGCCCAGTTCCGAACACGTGGCTGAGATCGTTGGCAGACAAGGTAATATAACATTATTATTACATATTATTATACCATACCATACCTATTTCTAAGACTCTTTTATTATTACTATTGTTTCTGGTTGTTTCGTCTTGCACACTTGTATATGTAAGCATATTATAATAGTATTATAACACATAATATACCTATTATTATTTATTTTTAATATATTATTCAATAATTCATGCATACGCGCGCACGCACACACGTGGGTTTATTTTCGGAACCGGTGGGGATTCCGGCGATCGGGGCTTATCATACACATTCGTGTACATTAGATTTACTTAACGTCTCCGGGTATTTCAGTTTCATTTTTAGCCCGACTACCTGTTGGCTCAACAATAATATACATAGGTTATTCGGTATTCCAGATAACGGCGAGAGATTACCGTCCGTCGACTACGAAATAAGAACGATAGATCTATGGTGTGTTAAATCGTCGATTTAATTCGTCGTGGGTCTGCCGACTGTTTCGAATTATTATATTTTATTCATTTCGTAATCGCATTACTACATTCGCCGTGTACGGTCATTGGTTTACGTCTTTTCCGATTTTCACTACCGTCGATGAGATTTGCGCGCGCAAATTCCGTGCGGGCGGCGCGAGCAATCCGATCCACCGGCGGCAGCCCCTATGCACACGACACTCGCACACTCCGCGGTGGTATCCTGTACCGCGGTATACCACACCACGCACGTAATAACAATAATAACTACGACGACGAGTTGAAACCGGTCGTCAAGTTTCATTAAACAAAAGCGTCTGGTGGTGGCGGCGGCGGCGGTGCAGCACCTCTCATCGTCGGTTATGTGTTTGTGTGTGTGTGTTCGCGTTCCACACGGCGAGACAGCTGGCAGGAAACGGTCGGGGCGCCTCCTGTTCTGCTGCCGGGTAAAGACCTCGTGGTCTACACACACACTCTCGCTCACAATTACGACACAAACAATATCGGATCAGTCGTGCCGGGTTTGCTTGCGTGTGTGCGAGCGAGAGAGCGCGCGCGCGCGTGTGTGTGTGTGTCAGATGGCGTTCGAGTTTTTTTTCATTTCGTTTATAACCTCGGACGACGGCGACGACGGTTAGGCTTCGGCTCTCGCACAACCTTGAAACCGGTGGAGAGAAACCGAGAAAGAAAGAAAGAAAGAAAACAAATAAAATAAACCGTCTCGTTTTAACGCGATCATAAAAACCATTTTTCGTGATTTATCGCCTCTGCGAGTTTTCAACCCCGACCACTATAGACACATCCCCTCACCCTCCCTTCGAGCGCGTATCAATCAGTCGTCGACGACGACTACGATGACGCCGACGCTAATTAGGGGGCCCCCTCAGGACCATTGACCCAATGCGCCGGTGGTTACCAAGGCCACGGTCTTCGGCCAAAACATTCGCCTTGCACACACAACAGTGTGTGTGCACATATTATATAGCTCGCCTATATCATAACATGGTCTGTGTGTCGACGCGTGGGTGCGTGCGTGCGTGAAAAAACAACAGTCTAATAAAACACGGACAATGTGTTCCCGCCAAACGGACAACAACAATATCACATCGGTCGTCCCAAGGTTGTCGTATAATATTTAACGTACATCGGTCGTCGTCGTCGTGTAAACCACGTGGTCGTGTCTCTCGCCGGAGCACGGTGATTTATTTTATATATATATGTGTGTATAATAATATTATATTATTAAGTGCTTGTGTGTGTGCGTGCGTTGGTTATGCCCGGGCAGTGGGCAGGGAGGGACTGGTGGTAGTGGTGTCGGTGTATCCTTCTCCCGACGACGATGACAATAAATCGATTTTTATAATATTATTTTCCCGTGTCGGGCAATGTCGGTCGCATCGCGTCGTTTATTCTTCGGAGTCAGGTGGTCGTGAAACGAGATGAAAAAAAAATTAGACCGTTTCCCCGACGGGTATATAGAATGCCAGCTGCCCACCGTGGGGTTGGACCACATTCGCTGGGGATCACAATGCTTTTTTTTTTTTGTGTGTACCTGTTCCTCCTTCTCTTCGTCTACCTGTTCAAACCGTGCGACCTGATCTGTGTGTGTGTTTGAACTGCGAACCTCTACGGCGGCTCTACGTATAATATATTATAACCTTCGCCGTGTATACCGCCGGCGAGAGAGAAGACCCGTATTTTCTACCCGAATATACCATGTACCTCTCAACAACAATACATTTTTTCCCCATTTAAAGGAATTCCTTATTTAATAATAAATAATAAAAGAAACACAATCCGACGAATCTTTATTTTTCGTCAGAATACCAGATACTGGTTTTTTTTTCTCAAAAACATAAAAAAAGTGGGTGGGAACCGCCGCTCATATAAAAATCGTCGTCCTCCGTTTTCGGCGATAGATTTAAAACACCATTAATACTTATCACCGTAATAATAGGCGCAGTGGCTGTGCCGATTTCGACGAAAGTCTCGCGAACATTTTTGGCACCTCGGTGAATTATTTTTCGACGATCGTGCGTTTTGAGATTGTTAGAAGTAAACGGCACGTGTATAATGTGGTATAAGGGGTCGTGCACCCCACCACTGGCAGCGGTTCCGTGTCCGCCGCCGCGTGTGCACAAGACGAAATCGATATTGCAGTCTGGGCCGACCGTGTGCCACCTCCACCCTCCCCCAACTACCCCTCACACTTATAGTCCACGCATATCTACCCCGTAAATATTATGCTGCTAGGGTGTGTCAACCCTTTGCGGCGAGGGTAAAACAAAACGCGCCGATAAAAACAACACCGATAGGTACACCTGTGTCCGTGTGTGTGTGTGTGTATTGACCTTAAAAACTAAATAAAATCGTCCAAATGTCGAATGAGCGATTTTTACCGACGTTTACGACCGGATTTGCGGCCGCGTGCTATCGTAAAAATGATCTTTTTTGTGGAAATGTCACAATATATTATTGTCTTGAGGACTCTGGAGATGATTTTTTTTTTTGCGCTGTTGGTTATTCCCATTATTTTATATCGTATTTTGTTTATAAGAAGACGACGTGGTCGTAGTGTTTTGCATTTACTCCACCGCCCGGCGGCCAACGTCGTCGTCGTCGTATAATATAATCCCGAAACACCCTCTTTCATCCCTCTCCGCTGCGAAGACGACGGGCGAGCGAGTGGAAGATTATACTTCTCTGGAAACTCCGCAGCCGCCGTTTTCCCCTCTTTGCACAGCGCACACACACTTCCCCATGACAACGGATGTTGTTGCCTTGGATACTGCCGCCACCGTCGCGCCCCTCGTCGGCGGCAGCGGTCGTTTGCCTGCGAAATCGAAGCTCACGTGTGCGTGCCTTTCGCGCGGCGGCGACGCGCAGGGATCCGGACGCCACCCCCCTTTTTTTTGCCGCCGCTTCCACCCCCTCGCCGTCGGCGAATTGATTTGTGTAGGCCGTTCAACCCGACGCGCAGACACCTACCCTCCGCTTTCTCGGCACCACCGCCGCCGCCGCCGCTCGAGTGCTATGTGTGCGGCCTATCCTCATCCCCTCTACACATAATTTCATATACCCGCCCTTGAAAGTCGGCGGCGAGAGGGCAAACTTTTCGGTACCCGAAAAAATAAATTCCTTTTCCGCCCCACCGCTCTGCAGCGGGTCCTATTTTCTCCCCATCGATGTGAGTTTCGTCGTGTTTATATTTTTCCATCGATCACCACTTCTGGTACCTCTGATGGTTAACACGCCTGAAAAATGGACTCGCACGATTTTTGTCCGATATTTTCATTTCCGGTGACCGAATAAGAAAACGAGTGTTTGATAATTATGCGCAATATCGGATCCCCTTCTACACAGTACCGTCGTAAAACAAACGCCTCGATGAATATCGGTTGAGTCTCGACAGAATATTATATTACACGTTTTTATTATATTATATCTCGTACATATTACACAACACGACAAATCGGGTTCTTTTTCTCGAATTTCATATCCAATATAAAGCGATCGGCGGTGGTTGGGTGAATGGAAGCGGCAGTAGTTAGTAATAGTTGGGTAACACACACACACAATGCGACGATATGGTGTCGGCGGCGGTGGTTCAAATAATTATATATTATTACGTTTTTTTTTTATTATTATTAAATAATGCGTGCACCAGCCGTCGTTTGGCGAGGTTGGAGACAAAGCGCCGCGCCGGTTGAACTGCCTCTATCAAGGTGAGCGGCGTCTGCTTACCACGGGTTTCCGATAGACTGTTAAACGGCCCCTCCCTCGCCTCTTCTGTCTCTGACACGATCACACGCGCGCCGCCCGCCCGCCATCCCGTCCGCCGGTCGTAACTCGTAATACTGCACCTCATTAATTTATTTTGAAATTACGAGGACGAGTACGGAATCGATATGACGCGCGACTTTCGTGTGGTCGAATGGGATGGAGGGTGGAAAAAAAATTAACGAAATATGTGTTACATTTGCGGTGCGGAAGCAGCGACGGATTTTAATCGAGGTTTTTTCTTCTTGTTCAGGTTGCAAAATTAAGGCTCTCCGCGCCAAGACCAATACTTACATTAAGACTCCGGTGCGTGGCGAAGAACCCGTATTTGTAGTGACAGGACGCAAGGAAGACGTGACCAAAGCAAAGAAAGAGATACTGTCGGCGGCCGAGCATTTTTCGCAGATCAGAGCTTCTCGCAAGAACATGGCTGGAACTCTGTCACCGCCAGGACCTCCTAGTGTTCCCGGACACGTTACGATCCAGGTATGTTTAAAATTTACATGTTATCTGTGTGTAACAGTGAAAGAGAGTAGACACTAATGGCTATTGTTTTTTTTCCCGAATGTGCAGGTTAGAGTACCATACAGGGTTGTCGGTCTTGTTGTTGGTCCTAAAGGTGCCACCATTAAACGCATTCAACATCAAACTGGCACATACATCGTAACTCCTTCGCGTGACAAGGAACCCGTATTCGATGTTACCGGCCTGCCAGACAGCGTGGAAACTGCCAAACGTGAAATTGAAGCACATATAGCTCTGCGCACTGGCAATGGCATGACTGATGAAGAGAATGGTGTTGCCCTAGCTGCCCTCTGCAAAGCCAACCCATTGGCCGGTCTTTTCGATCTTACAGACTCCATGGGTCCAGCTATATTATCTGGTAGTTCAGGATGCAGCTCTGGTTCAGTAAGCTCATGCGGTTCTGGTGTATCGGCACTTGGTGACTTGGGAAACATATGGTCAGATGAAGGAATTGGCGGAGAATCACCGTCGTTTGAGAATGTTGGCCTCTGGGGATTCATGGGATCGTCCAGACCATCTCCTGCAAGTTCAACATCTCCACCGCCAGCTAAGAAGACTTGTTTAGTGTGTCACATGAGAGATATTGATGCCGCTCTTATTCCATGTGGTCACAACTTATTCTGCTTGGATTGCGCATCAAGCGCTTGCGATTCAAACGGACTATCTCCTTGTCCGGTATGTAAGATACCTGCGCGTCAAGCTATTCGCATCATCTCTTAAGCCAAGGACAAACATAAAAAGTACCATAATAAATCCCTTTTATTTAGTACCTAAATGATTCCTAAAAACAGATCCAAACATTTAGTATTAAACTTAGATTATAGTAAACACGACATTTATATCGCTCTATTTAGTGGAACGAAAAAAAAGGGATTCAATCGAAGGCTGATTGATTTAATTGACGAACATAACAAAACGAGTCATTTTTTTTATTTAATTATTATTATTAAATTATTATTCTTTTTAAAGAATTTTTATTATTATCCATTTGGTTATTGTGTATTTTGTTGATAAAATATGTTATTTGTTTAGTTTTTTTTTCTCAAAAATTGACCGACGATCTCTATGAGAAGTCGTGACTAGAATGTTCTCGTCAGAAAACATGACATTTAATATAAATGATATTGCCAGTGTTAGTGATTAATAATTTATTATCAACAAATTTTTCTCTTGAGTTTTTTTTTTTTTTTTGTAGGTGTTAGATTTTTAACACAATTACTGTGAACAAATGTTAAAAGTTTGTTTCAGTTTTCCTCACGACTGTGTAAGATTTTAATAATGTATACTGACATATCCCTTGTTAAGTTTTTTTACAAAAACCATTTAAAGAAATAAACAGCACCTACCTCCAACATCCTTGGACCTTGGTGCTAAATAATATAATAATTTTTTTCTTCACAGTTTACACAAAGTTTTTACAAATATATGTAACATAAATTTTATTATATATAAAAGGTATATAATATATATTATTCAAAGCTTAATTTACATCCATATAAGCCATGGTCATTTTTAATATTATTTTCATTCATTTTCATTTTTTTTTACGCAATTAAATAATTGAAAAATAAATATATATTTTATAAATTATTTAAAAAAATTGTTCCATTCCGAAGCGGCACATTTTAATAGCATAGGTGTGGTGATCGGGCTGTGATTTAAACTGCCAATTTTCCCTTATACCTCGACACCCCACCATCTCGAACACCTTATTTACATTTAGACATTTTTTACTAGCTAATTAAAGCTCAATTTAACTAAAATACAATCATATGGTAGAGTAGAATAAAATTAATAAAATAGGTTATATATTAGTGCCAACACCGCTCGTCAGACAAAGACTGGATGAAAATTAGGAAAATAAAAGTGACTCATTTAATAATAATTAATGTAAAAGCTTAACATGAGTGTGTGCTTGGTGCGTCAAAAGCAATGCAAAATATAGACCTAAATTTTATATCTACTTGTGTAATATAATTTATAATTTTTATATATTAAACTAAAATGACAAATATTTTATTATTGTAAGTCCTAATATTGCCAAATTTAAGAACCTTGAACATTAAAATGTGCCATTTCGTGTTAAAATAATAAAAATAAGAAGAAAAAAATGATATTTTTTCCAATAAAATTGTTTACATTTTGATATGTAGCATCATTAAAATAATATTAAATATATTTATATATAAATATAATTAAATAAATCTTAATTTAATGTCTAAATACTTATTCTTATATATATTATATATTAAAATAATGTTGTGTAGTAATTTTGGTTTTTAGAGTGAATGAGGAAATGTTATATCGTAACTATTTAAATACTCTTAAGAAAACATTTATTTAAAAAAAACAAAAAAAAGTTTTCGTTTTCTAGAGATATTATACTTAAACAAATTGTATATTTTTGTTATTTATTAAATATCCCCGCCCACAACCCCTCCCGTAATCATTATCGCCCTATCCCATCTCCACTGCATTGTTAAGTATGTAGTTAGGCTACTTAGTTAACTTTTTCTTTTTATTATTTTTATACTTTTTTATTTCATATATTTATCTGAAAAAAACTAAATAGTTATTTACATTTTAATTATTACATATTTTTATTATTTAGTTGTGATGTGTTATTTTTTAATAGTATTTGATGTTAATACTGATACTTAAAAAATATACCGAACTAGTATTATTTATTAGGATATTTTGTTTACTTTTTGATATAAACATTGTTCTGGTTTATTTCTTAGTGCACATTTTTTTTATTCATACTTTTTTATTTATATAAAATAAAAAAACCTTATTGCTTTTTATATTTTGTGTTCTGTTTTTTTTTTCCATTTTTTGGTTGTATATATTAATTATGTATTGTGTTTAATAATCTAGATACTGTGTTAGGCCCAAAGAATATTTTTCTGCATTTTCAAAACATACAAAAATTGGCTTGAGTCTTCATAAATTGCATTTAATACTTTTATTTCTAAAAAAAATATTAAAAAATTAATTAAAAAAAATTAAGAATTATTTATTTAAAAATAATTTTATACGTTTGAGAACTGTTTATAAATTTAAAAAACAGACCAGATTGATAATCATAAACATAATTCAATTTATATATGCATATATAAAAATTTAAATAATTATATATATAATAAATTTTATACATATATTTATACTCGGCTTTAATTGTTTTTTAAACTTTTTTTTTGTGAGAATTTCATAAATTTCTTGTTATTAGCAAAATTTAGCATAAATATATTATAACTAATAATATAGACATATTATAATATAAATTAAAATACAGTAATAGGGTGCAATCAAAGTGTGATTGTTGCCCATTACTGGTTAAGGTAATTTCTACTAAAAAGTTGCGTTAAGAATTAATATTTTAGACTAATCGAAATATATGGTTGTCAAGCTTATATCATATTAGAGACGGGATTGATGAGGAATTGTTTTTTTTTTTGAGTATGTTAAGATGCAGTTTTCATTATTTTATTTCGGCCTAAATCCAAATCAGTATTATAAAATGGTGTCTTAATTGTACACATGACTTGTTTTTTTAATTTAACAGTAAAATATGTATCTTGTAATAATTATATTGTCTGAAGAATAACTAGATAGTTTATTATAATGTAATAATATTATATTATATCCCCTGTTTTTTTTTCGATCTCAATATTTTTACTTTGCATTATTATACTTGCAAACAACAAGGACTGATTATAAAGCAATAATGAAAGTATAATAATATAAATAAAGTAAATATTTATTTTTATTTTTATTATTATAATTAAAATGATACGAAGTAATTAAAAAATAATAATAATCAAACATCCAAAGTATATTATTACGATCCCCGTATTGTTCGAAGTGTAATTTATGTATTGAAAACTGCTCATCATCCTTATAATTAAATGAAAGTAAGTTGTATTTAGCGTTTAAAAATTATATAATTATGTTTTTGTGTTTCTATTTATAATATTATATTATATTATAAAAAAAGTAACGAAGATGATTTGTAACTTGTATTATTATAAAAAATCCTAAATAATTGTTTTTCAGTATAAAAAATATATTATAATATATATATAAAAAAAGAAAATGTTTATTTATTTTTAGATTTATGTTCCTCTTTCCTTTACTGCTATCATACCATTATAAAATGTATGTCAATTTGATACTTACAGTACTTGCATTCTTGAGATCTATCTTTTCATCAAAACTCAAAAGTATCTAGAAAAATAATATTTTGCAATTATATAATATTATTATCAATGATCCAGCGCTGGTCTTCATAGTTGGCTTATATTTGGTAGAGAGATTACCACCGCCTTTCATTATTTTGCGTATTGTTAGGCATCAATGAAGATTATTAGGTGTCTGTAGGATTTTCAGACTGATTATGGTCAACAATTGTACAAGCTAATCGTTTGCAATTTTATTTCATAAAACTACCATTTAATTCTAATAAATTGGTAGTTTTGAGATGTTTTCAGCTTACAAAAAAAAAAAAAAAATTAAGATATTGATTTAAGTGTATACAGGTAGCTTTGTAGGACCAATATTATAACAATTATTGTTGACAACAAAATATAACATAATTCCGAATTCGACATTTGTGCACTCAAAATTACATACGATTTTAAGTTTTCTCTGTCACCACTGGCGACTGATTGCCGGAATGACGACACCAGGTAAACGTATTTTAAAATTCTGTAAATTGATTGTCAGTAGTTGTAACTTATATTGAATAAACCTCGTGGGACGACATTCGACTTCATGACGTCGTGTGTTCGTCTTTTGTGTATATTCAATATAGGAGGTAATTATATAAAAAAAACACAGAATCTCCCGATCCCGGATCTATGGCAGTTCAATATCAAAACTACCTGCTTTGCCTTTTGGGACAGTTTCTATTTACCGCTGTGTCGGGTAAAAGAATGGTAATTCCAACAAAAAACTTCCGGTCCAGAATTTTTTTTTTTTAGTTTGATTCCTATACCTACTTTCCGTTTTATTGTAATATATTACACACCCGCAGTTCTACTTTCGTTACAATTACCCCCCTCGGGGGATGTTATGCGGTTTTTTATTTTCTTCACGTTTCGATGAGTTACTGTGAAAAATGAACGTTTTCACCAAAACGTAGTTTACCTACCTTCTGCACTCGTACAAATAAAATGTGTACATAATAGGTGTATCACGCTATTCACGGTCGTAAATTATAAAAAACCTTGTCTGTACGCATATACTTAGTACCATATTACACCATACTGCGGTCTGCGGTATAGTATTTCTGTGTAACGGTTACAACTATAGATATCCTCGATCTAAAACCGTAGGTAATATTATGGCGCTATATATAATATATTATTAACCCTTCACATTTTGAACCGCGCAATTAACTAATGCGTTTTGATCCACCCGTATCACCTATATCCTATACCTAGGTACACATAGTCACGGCACAAAATAAATTTAACTTCGTTGTTGGTATGTTTACACTATCGGTTTTTTATTTCATTTATTAAAAATCGAAACTTATCGTATTATTTTTAATTTTCCCGAAATTCCCGTACGGGCGTTTTTTATACATGTTTTTTTTACACGTATAGGCAATCAAATAATATTAATATATTATATTTTTTAATATTCGCATTTTGCTATTGTTTATTCGATATATTATGTGCGGCGGCGAAACAAAATACTGAGTGAAATACCCATAGGTAATACATAATTTATTTAATGTTGGTGGCGAGGCGTCGCGGTAGACCAACGTAGTAGTAGACCACTATAATAGAAATGTCTGTCAACCGACATTTAATTCGAAAAACAAATGGTAGGTGTAGTACCTATTCAATTTTAAAACAAAAGTGCTTTGTGAAGATATCAATGAAAATACCCGATTTTATTTCAATCGTCATTATTGTTTAATGTAGGTATATTAGTCTAATAAATAATAATATACTATTATATATTATAGGTACTATGGCTCGTAACCGTTGCCCGATTGTGATTATTCATTTTCGATCTTTCGAAAATAGTATAAAATATTTACCTATACAAAACATGGAGGTTATTGTTGGTACCTACAACTGGTGTCTGTTGACAAATAACTCGCGAGTGTCGGTGTTATGACGAGGGGCGTCAATCGCGATGGTATAACATGGCTGACGGGTGCGTGGTTAATGGTAATTACTCGGCGCAATGAGACGTGTCTCCTCGCGCTCATCGCTCCGACCGTTATACCGTTCACCTATCGTCGTCCGGTCGTCTTCACTCGTGTCTTTGTCGACCGCTGTTGTATAATGTAAAGGTACTTCAGTATTTGTCCACAATTTATATAGTTGTCCATACGTCGTCAAGTTGTTGGACGCTTCACGCTGTTTCGCATACATCATACCGTCGAGAAATTCAATCGTAGTTTTAAAAAAATTGGATAACAACAAACGTATTGCAATAACAAGTCGACTGCAGTAATAAAAGCATCGACTGCAGTAATTTCTATACCAGATACCAATGATTATATAGGTACACGTTTGTTTTCAAGTTTTATTTTTGAAGGAAACGTTCATAAAGTGTCGTTCGTAATGTTATAAAACCGGAGTACCATAACATATTATTTTATAAAATATATCACCTATATCGTAGATATTGATTGAGGGGGTGGTAATTTAAGTTTTACGAATTCGTTTCCGCCCCGACTACTGCAACGCATGTTTACTATTCATCCACCGAGCAGTATTATATATATGTACGTGTATATATATATATGCGTGTCGTCATTGTACTTACCTACTTATTCGTTAAATAACATATATTAATTCAGACCGGGCACCTACATTACATTATATACTTTTTAATCAAACGCCTATTATAATATTATGTAGTACACTTTGTGGTATATAATTCATATTTTTTGAACATCACGTAATCGGCATACGCATGCATGCGCGTATTGTATTATAATAATATGCGTTGCTCGCCACCCTTTCAAAAATGTATGTAATTTACATTTTACATGCGTAAATGCGTTTGCACGACATTGCTCGGGATTGGCATGATGTTCGTGTACCCAAAGTAGGTACACACAACAAACGAAAAAAAATATAATATACATAGTAATAATTAACAACACTGTCGGGGGAGAAACGTTACGCCAGCCGCCCGCTGCACTTTCCACCGGTGTACAGAAAATACCGTTTTAATATTACCACCACAATATTATATAATTAATTTACGATTTAAAACCTCTAAATACCGGACACTCTCGGCCGCTGAAATTTTGTCCACCGTTCGAAGGTGTGCCTACCAACAATATAAGCCTATTCAGATGGTTCAGTTTGTAGACATTTTGAAATTTGTTCCAAAAAAAAGTCCGCTATTTAGTGGCGTTTGTTACTCCGTTAGGGGAGGTTTCACTGTAGGTGTTATAAATTATTTATGAGCTTATGACGTTAATATTCAGTTGGTTTTAGCTTCTGAGTGAAATGATGAACGCGTGTATTGATTTTACGCGCAATTAATTGTGTGTTTTATTTTGTGCGTGTGTTACTGTGGAGATACTGTTTTTATGGCATAGAATAAATGCTTAGATTTTCAACTTCGATATATTAATATACTGATAATTGGCACTTGGCATACTGCCATATTGGTAGGATAAAGTGAATCTAGTTGGTATCTTGAGGGGATCATAAGTAAAAAAAATGAATTTTAACCGCAATAATGTTTTTGAAAATGACCAAAAAATTGTTTTAGTAATATTGTCCAGTAAACAAAAATACAAACTTAACGAAATAAACGCGATTATGATGTAACACCAATTGACCAATATTGGTATGTACTCGTTACTGTTCTGTAGATAAAAAAAGACGTTACCGATGTATCGAAATCATAAATAGTACAATAAACAAATTATGAATGATCGGAACTAAATTTTGATTTAGATACCAATTAAGTTTAGTCTAAAAATATATATCATCTATAAATGTGCACTAAAAATTAACAAAATTAACTAAAAATTATAATAATTATTGCTCAAAAAATGCCAAAACTTATAAAAATACAAAATTAGAGTTTAAGTTTTAAATTATTTGATGTATGAAACTGATTTTGTACTTCGAAATCATTTCCGGGGGCTTTCTAAAAAATAATGCATTTTGCATTGAAATGAGGGCCCTATAGTTAAGTATTTAAAGTTTAATTGAGCGGAGTGGATCATATTGGTCAACTACCAAGTTCTTCTAAATAGAAGAGGTCCTAAAAAAATCGTCAACAATAATAATATCATACCAGGTGGATTATTTTTTACCAGCCCGGGAAGCATAATATGACACCGGTCCACTGTAAAATTGTACAGTAGCACAGTGGCCCAGTCCGCCCTTGACGTACGTTTTTCCAGCCCCCCCCCCCCAAAGGAAAATCTATAAACAAACTATATATAGATATTTAGCACGTAATTCGCACGAATTCGCACTCCTAGTTTGAAAATTTTTTTTCTTTGAAAAAAAAAATAAAAAAAAAACAAACATCATTGTGAATTCAATACATTCATCGCTTCGCTCAGAATCTAAAAATTTAGTGTAATTACACAAATAGTTTTATGGGCGTCTGAAGTTTGACGTAAAAAAAAGACACACTCAAACACATATTATAATGATTAATGACATAATGTTATTACTTATTAGATATTGACTTTAAATTAGACGGTAGGTCTTGTAAGACCCAACAAATGCGGGTTTAGTATCCTCATGATATTTGTGTTTACAATTTGTCATCAATTATAATTAGCTGATACCATGCTGATAGTTATACTGCGTGGATTGTGGGTAGTATAATATAGTATTATATAATTATATCATATACCATCCACAGCGGTCATCTGTATAATTATTAATTTGTATAACACGGTTGTCGGTTATATACAATATACTTGTACAGATGTTCATTTACAATGCGTTGTTTAATAATACTATGTTCAACATTTTTTATTATATACAGGGTGATTCATGAATCACGCTCATCGCCATTTTTTCCTTTAATAATTAATTAAATTCAGATTTTTTTGAATTTTGAAATATTTTTAATAACTGCATTATCGAAGAAAAAAGTAGTGTGTATGCTTGTTGAATCATGTTCTACACAATTTGAATTCAAGTAAAACAGATACATCACCTATACCAGAGGTATTCAAACTTTTCTTCTCGCGTCTCCTTTGTTTGCTCACAATATTTTTACGGGTCCCAAATTATTATGAAAATATTTAAACAATACCAATACAATATGGATAATAATAACAGTGACTTAAATAGTTAGGTCTAGGAATAAAACTTCGAATAGTCGCGTAGTGTGTTTCATTATCGTCTCCATTATTGCTTTCATGGTTATAAATAATATTTATATTAATAATTATACACGACCTACATTAATTTTGGTTTCCGGAGCTTTGACGCGGCTTCCTTCGCCAACTCTTGCGACGCCTCCGGGAGCTGTGACTGTGCGTCACCTGCAGTTTGAATAGTTCTGATCTGTACAGATATTGTCGAGAATAATGTCCGTAAAAACAGAAGATATAGTCTTTACAATGCCAATTCGATATAGGTAACCAAACGTAGTGTAAAACATTCTATAACGAGTTGTGCAAATGTACCTTAATAACGTTTATGGAAATAATTAATATAAAAATTAAATAGGTACCTATACCTTGTAGACTGTAATGAAATCCGATTACATATTAATAACACGAAATACTGAATTTGACAACTGCACGTTCGTCAATGCTTAAATAAATACCACTATACCAATACTATACCACTATAATACCAGTCATATTAATATATTATAAAATCAATGATACGAACACTATAAATTGTCACTGCTCACTATACTATTATAGTCATTACTCATTAGTCAGTGTAAAGAAAAAAGTAGTTTCAGTCAGTTGATCAGTTCTATAGAAAAAAAAAACTGAAACTAACGATAAAATTAAATATATCTAATTGCTGCAATATCTGAGTTCAAAAATGATAGCATATACGATATATTTTGGATATTGGGAAAACAAAGTTAAGTGATGGTTGTATAAATTGGGGATTTCATTCTAAAACATATTTTGATTTTCAGATATTCACATATCTTTATCATATTATACGAATCAGTGATGTCATTTATTATTGTGACCTATGAATAGGGGTGGCATTGTGGCAAGGGTGCATAGTCTAACATTTAAGGGTCCTATATTGAACCGATCGTCTGATCTAACGATCTGTAGCTGTAAGATGTAGCCTATAAGTACAACTGTAATTTTTACGTTTAGATTCTGAGTTACTGAGTGCAGCGATGAAAGTTTTGGTTTTTTAAATTTTTATTTTGTGTCTTTTATCATATTTTGAGTTTATAAGCAATACAAATTCTTTGATTTTCCACTATGAAGGCTTATAACTGTTTAGTGGTATATTAAAAAAAAAACAGAGCTTTATGGTATTGTAGGGGAGGGGGCATGAGCAAAGGACTCCACCTGACGTTTATTAAAATAAAATATATCCTTGTAAAATATATTTTAAAGTAGGTATATTATATTTTATGTACACGATATTTTCAAAGGCAATGTATTTGGGTGTATTGAAATGAATTCAACGTACTGTATTACTAATAGTAAAATAAATTACTTTATTAGCAATAATATCATAAAATATATTAATTAATATCAACCAATATAGTTTGACAGACCGTCTTCGCTCTGAATTTGTATTTGTATACAAAGATATGATATTATTGAACTAAAATTTAACCCACACGATTCCTTATGTACAGGAAATCGGTATTGCTCAACTTTTTTTAGTTAAATGTAATTTTTTGATGATTTGAAATGATTATATAAAAGAAATATTTTCAAAAATGTTAGTAGTTTTTAAAAAAAAATAATGGTTCATGGTAATCTAATCGTGAATTGGAAGATTTTGTCCTACTTAGTAAAAATACAGAGAGATTTTGTCCGTTTTCCTGCAATGACTACATTAATATATATTAATACTTAATACACGTATCAATGCGTATACCTGAAGGTATTAAGCACAGAAAACTGATGTTAAACTTGAGCAGAGATTTATTTTTAATGAAAATTATAATTATAAATAGTAGGTAGGTACTATTCAAAACGTTTTATAGGAATACATACAATAAAACCCTGTTAATGCTGTCAAACGACATCATATAGATTCGTGTTTTTCTCTTTTATATAGAATATTATATATAAAATATAAATTTTAATTATATACAACTCGCAATATAATGAAGATCGATATAACAAAAGTCTCAATACAACGAATGAAACTGTATTTCCCTTGAAAATAACATGATGTAACAAAAAATAAAATAAAATGTATTTTTTATTTTTTTGTCTCTTTGATGTAAGTCAGTGTTTTTGACCGAAGATTTAGCAATGTAACGACATTTTACAATTTTTAGTTTTTATTAAGATGAAATAGCTGGTACACGTCCGTAAATCAGATCTCCGCGCCGTCTTAAGTATAATAGACACGACATTGACAAAAGTGTGTTTTCTATAGCATTTTAAATCCGGATAACGCTATTAAATGGGTAATAGCGCAAGCGAATTCAAAAAAAAATTCGATTTAAAAAAAACAATTAAACGACCATGCGACGTAATATAAATGTGTTAAAGGGTATTTAATAATACAATATTGTATTGACTCTTGAATTTTATACATAATATGATCTTACCACGTATATATATATGTAATACTGAATGTCTGAATGTACTTATTGCTAAATTAAAATGAAAATGTATATTATGTAATATTTTAGTGTTTTGATTTAAATTTTGATAAATAAGCTTAAGACGACTGTTGTGATGACCGGTGAATGTCGTAGTATGCACGCTGTTAACCGGCCACATAAATCAGTACTGACGCCCTCCGAGACGTCTGGGATAACCGGCTGTTAACCGGGTAAGGCGCAGTACTGATCGGAAACGTGGAGTACGAGGAAGACTTGCCGGCTGAGAGAAATCCAGAAAAGAGTGATCATAGAAAATTGGACGGGTTGATCGTCGTGGTACCGTCGAGGCGGCGCTGTTGCGCGTGTCGGTACCACTATCCACCGTGGATACGCGTTCGTCACTCCAAAGGCGACCGAAGAAGCCGAGTCACCAGATGGTCTCGTTGGGGCTGGCGGTATTTAAAATGTTGATACCGGTATCTGGTATTTGTTTACTACCGGTAATTACGGTATTACCGGTTATATGGTATTTTCGGTAATTACTAAAAATACGTATCCCGGTAATTACCGAAAATACCGGTTTAAATTCCGGTAATTATTGGTATACCAAAAATACCGCCAGCCCTAGATTAGGCTATCGTTTCCAGACTTCCAGTCCATTCTAAGTTATAAATATTATTAGAATGGATTGGACATCGGGCTTATTAATTTAGAATAAAGTGATACATTTTTTGAGGTTATAAGGGTTCCTTTGTAATTGATAATTATTGTAACCTCACCTCAAAAGTCAAAAAAGGCCTCTTATAGTCTATCTCTCACCTAGAAGAAAATACCAAAAAAGACCGGAAACTCTTGCGAAGCCAGTATAGGCGTGTCCTATCCATTCTTATAATCGTAGTCCGTGATATATGATATCAGATTATAGATAACGAAAATTACGATATTTTGTCATTATGAATATATATAAAAATAATAAATAATATATGCTGGTATATGCCATATGGTATTTTGGGTAGTTACCGAGGTACGGTATTTTCAGTAATTACTGAATCACGGTATACCGGTATATTCTGAAATACCGAAAATACCGGTAATTATCGGTATACCGAAAATACCGCCAGCCCTAGTCTCGCGTATCGGCTGCCGCGAACGTGCTCTGATGACTTAACACCGGACATCGTATAAAGTGCTCTTTTACATACCACTTTCCACGTCACTGTATTATTGTCTAGGTTTACTTCAGCTAAAAGGTAGGGAGTAGAAAACTGCGGAGTTCATCCCCTTGTCAGCAACTCCACAGTAACAAGCGTTTCACGCTTCTCCACGCGGCGGCGATGATGCACCCTGCCTCCAGCGTAAAGATTTGGTCATTACCGGGGTGCTCCCGGGTCATTCAACATATCCAGTTTTTCAATCTTCCTCGTACTCTACATCACCGATCGGTAGTGTGCCTTGCCCGGTTATCCCAGACGTTTCGGAAGGAGTCAGTACTGATTTAGCATCGTCAGATTCCAGCATGCACAACAGCTACGGCATTCACAACCTCTGCGACAACGTCTCTCCCTTTTTCGCGCAGTGGCAATCTTACCGTCCGAATTGGGAAGCCGGTGTGAAAATCACGGAGCGTATCAGGACCACGGTGTGGTCAGCCGGTTATCGTCCTAAATCGTTTAGTGACCAGCAGTCTTCGCTCGCCTAGTGCTTTCTGTCGTCACAACAATGAATTTAATCATGGTCACAATAGTCGTCTTCAGGACCTGCGTATCGTCAACGCACATGACATCGCTGACTAGTTTTGTTAGAAATTACTTAAGTAAATATATTATTATGTTTAAGTTATAAATAGGTATTGATAAGTTGCTTACATATTTGGGTAGCAAGCAGCAGCAGATTTGAAGCTATTAAGTCCAAGTTGTTTTTTTTAAATGTATTAGTACTCAAAAATTGACATTTTCTTTATAACTGGTATTATAGGAGTGATTCATCTTTGCTACATTGAGCTAAATAGAATATTTATGACTTATAATTTCAGAATGCATAATACATGGGCTTCAATAATACAAATTTATTCATATTCCTGACCGCAAATACTTATGTCATAAGCCCGTAACTGATAAACGATTGTACAAAATGATAAATATGTATTATATAGACAGAAGATATCTTCTCTACATCGTGACTGTAGACTTTATAGTGGATTGATTTATATATTATTTTGATAAAATCTCTCCTTATATCGAATTTTGATGGTGCATGCTCTTGCGGTGTAATGAACTTTTGATAGCCAATAGGTGTATCGAACTTTTATCTCGGTTCCTTGAAATTTGTTATATCGCAAGTTAAATGTATTATAGAGCCAATAGAGGTTTCTTAGTGGGTAGATGCCAAATTAAATGTTTACGGGTGAGGAAAAATTATAATTTATTATTGGTTTATACATAGACTATATTATATAAATGTATAATAAAGATGTCCCACGGTGTGTGCAGTATTTCTTCAAGTAGTGGACAACGCTGTTAGTAGCTATAATGAATAATCCGCAGTCACGTGTTGAAGATTGTTTTGCATGGCCATATAAGTATATAAGTACGTAACGGACAAGTAGACAACAGTACGGCCACGGCAGTATTAAATAATATAAAATGATATTATATTATAATAGGTACTATTGATAACATATCAGAATAGAATAATACAAAAGCAGTAATGCAGTATCCGCCGAGCACTATAAAATGCATAATATATATTATGTGTGTTGGGCAATGGACATACCACAGGTAGGTAAAACGTTTTTAGTATATTGTCTACAAAGAATACGCGCAATATGTCATGAACACAATAATCTGTGGGTTCATAAACTGCAGGATAGGACCCCGTGCATGTCACTGCCACGGGCCACGTAAATAGGTACCTAAAATCTAAATATATACCTACTTTATAAACAGTATTTAGTAATTAGGTACCAGCTACGGGCGAAGTCTTTTATTCAAACATTTTTGTCTGTTGTTGGCTGTTGCCACTAAATAAACTTACAAGAAAAACAGTTTACTCTACTCTTTCCACATAGATATATTCAGTGGCGACCTGGCTTATTATTGGGCCCCTGGCACAGTAATTTTTAATGAGACCCATATATGATGACGCCTCATACAAACTTTAAAAAAAATTGATCCGCCATCTAATTACAATAAAATAATGTTGTTTTTAATAAAAATAATAATTGATTACTTTAAAATTATTAAAAATAAATTGAATATAACTAGCAATGTTTTACATACTTTCTATAAACAATTATGTACATAGAAATTAGAAACAATACAAACCACAAATTAAATAAATTATTAATCATTATAAAAATCCTAGTTTTTTAATTTATTTCTGGAAGATCCTATATATTAATATATTGCTATATAATAATATTTTCATCTTTGTTTATAAGTTCAATGATATCTTCTCCAACAAACAGACAAAATATATGTTACAGATATTGTTGCCTATCAAAGATCAAAATTTGGTTTTAAAATGTAAAGTTTTTAAAATAATTGTCCATACTAACTTCTGTGCACAAAGTTTTTAAGAACATATTTGAATGCTGTACACAATATAAACCAATGTTGATTGTCAAAAAGAATTTTAAATGCCAACTCAACTATACATTTTCCCATTTGACTATTGCCAGGTGGCTGGATCAGACCGACAGTGGGTATATTGCAAATGTACATCAAAATCAGTTATGTACTTGTGTCAAAGCTTCATCAATGGCATAATTAGAAATTTGCTTGCCCTAGGAGTTAGAACGAAAAGTTATAAAGAGGACGCCACACCCACATGTGTTGCTACCGTTATATGCACATACAGACCAATATTTTTGGAGGTGCACAAATTGTGAAGAATTACCAGACCCTTAACAGTTAACACTGTAACTGTATATAATATATTAACAATAATTTTAAATGTATATTTAATTCATGCTAAGTGTTGCCAGTGGGCGGCTTCTTATTCAATTTCTCACGTTCTGTACTCTCTTAACACATAAGCTTATTGTACATTACTTGTATAGATTTTTATTTCTAATAAAAAAAAAAAAAAATGTATATTCATGTAGTACCATTGGTTATAAATACTAGTATTTTTTTAATCAATAGTTTCACCTACCTGCCATGTACAAAATATACTAATATGAGTAAAACAGTGACAGATTAGGTAAGAAAATAATTTTTATTACCTAATTTATTTTACTATGATTTTTTTGTCCAGTAAATTATATTTATTTAAATTTCTAGGTAGGGAGGTCTCCGGTTCCAGAGTCTTAACCCCTTTTGGGTCAACCCATAATAAGATAGATTTTTTCTTTAGTTAAAATGTCTATGTTTTAACATTTAAGGACACCTCCCACCTTTGAAAAAATTCTGCTTGTGCCACTGAATTACCAGTGGTTCTTAATCTATTTATATTCACGTACCACCTACACAGTTTGAACATTTTCATGTACCACTTAACCAAATAATCTTTTTATTGCTTATCACAAATGTATACATTATTTTACATATATGGAATTTCTATTTTATTAGAAACTACAAAATGTCAAAAATCAAAATGATAACAAAATATGTATTTTATGCACAAAAATAAAATTATATATGTACAATTATTATTTATGTTATTATTAATATCAAATAAACTAAATAATATTTAATGTGAATAATGATCCATTCCATTTTTATTATAAGGGAGATTTTCTTCGCATACCATAGGTTGAGAAATTCTGCATTATAAGGTACATGTATGATACTCTTCTTTTGTATTTATTGATAATTTTTACTTCAAAATAATCAAAATATAATAGAAAGGCGCTTTTTTCTTTTTTTTTTTTTTTGGGGGGGGGGGGGGTTGCACAATTTCCCAAGTTGTACCAATGGCCACAGTCTTATTAACACGTACAAGTAGTACAACGTGGAAAATTTCAAATTTGTATTGTTAACTTCAATATTAGAGTGACTAACAGAAAGTAAAGAATAATATCCACGTTAGTACAATAGTACCTATGTGATATTGTAATTTTTAAATAATTATGAGTTATCAAATATATTTATTGGTATAGGTGTAATAATATAATATTACAGTATTTAAAAATGTTAGAAAAAATTTAAATTACATAAAAACTCAATGTAAAAACATAGTTCTTAACTTTGAGTTTGATAGTATATTTAAATGGTCAATACTCAATTCACTTTACTTAACAACAACACAATATTAGTCCTGCTGATTCCAAAGTTTTTGTACATCTGTAAGATAATGTTGATGGGTGTCTTCTTATGGCCGTTTCACATGGACGCGTATGGCATGCGTCCATGTGAAATGGACCTAAAGTGGCTATCCACTAGATTATCTAATTTTCGGGAAACATCTAGATATAAAATCTGGTATTTGAAAATTAACAAACAATAAGCTGCTTTCTTAGTTCACAAATCAATTCAATATGAACTTATAATAAAAATAACTTCAACAAAAATTTTCAAAAATTAATAATGTTTCTGTAGTTAGGTTAGTACTTAGTAGTAATGTATGTGGTACATATAATGTATGTGGTTAGACAATAGTTAAAATTACTTATTCTTTACAAATTGAAATGATTTTAATAAACTGAGTTCAATAAAAATAGTGTAAGTTATAAATTATAATACTTTCAAAACAAATACATTTTTCTAGCTTTAGGATTAACAGCCTTGAATAATTACTTGTATATTTTAGTATTATTTTACAAGTTTGTTCTTGTTCTATGTGGATTAAGCTGTGTACGGAAGTCGATACTAAACATAAGTTTGTTCTAGATATATTTGAAAACGGAAGAACTTTTTAAGTTTACATTGGATTCAGATTTTTATTATATATATTATATAAGAAAGCTAAAAACATACATTTTAAAATACTTACATTTGGAAATGATCAGAAGTTAATTATAGCTTATAAAGTTTAAAATTTGAAAATTGAAATCTTATGTGACTTGTAAGAAGTTATCCTCTCTCTCTAAAATACAATTAAAATTATCAAAATCTGGTACTTTTCCGATGACGAAAGGTTTTGGATCAAAAACCATTAATCATTATGATTCAGCAACTTATGATTTCAAAATATATTTCTCTGCCATTATTACAATAACAGAAAGATTAAATATAATACAAACTGCTTACATGTTTGGGATTAATTTTTGGAATATTGTTATTTAAAAAAAAATATTGTTAAGAGTACACATTATTTATGTAAATCATATAAATTATATAATTTTTTATTTAAAAAAATTAATTATTTTTTTAATTTAATTAATAACAGAAAATTGTTTAGAATCTCAAATTTCATGTGTGGTTTTTACGACACTGGGCCCCTTTGTATTAAAATACTGTTATTTAATACATTTAATAGGTAGTTTGTCACTTATAGGTACATAATACTTATGCAGTATCCAATTGATTGTATGTGTTTTAACTAAGTTTAATTTTATAGGTGCAAAAATAATAATAAGAAATGTCATTACATAAAAATACTTATTTTAAGAGAGTCGTTATCCACAATTAGTTATTAACCTAAGTTCTTTTTATTTTTACATTGTAAAGATTGTAACTAAAGGTAGTTACTATTTTATAGGTATTTTATTGCGCATCTGGAAATCTGGAAGACTGTAGGAGTATTTTGAGTACTTATTATATGCCAACAATTAATATACTTAAGTCATGTTATAATTATTAAGTTGAGTAGTTACAGGCCAAAAAGTTTTAAATAAGACATAAACAATATGATGAAATCAAAGAAAAAAATATCAATATATTTGCATGTTGTTATTAATATTAATTAAGTCATAAAAGATAAAAATTAAAAAAGTGAGAAAAAAAGTACTAATATGTTATTTTCAACAAGTACAAAAACGTTATTTGATTTTTACCATAATTTCTTGAAGTCGTTTTCTGGCTGCTATTACACGTTCTTCTTGACTTTTGATGTCTTCGACGTTACACTCACCTCCTAAAAAAGGTAATAATGTTTTTATCAATATACAAATATAAATATATTATATTAATTTTTGCAACAAAATATTTAAACTGATTATTATTTTAATATAATACTATACCTGGACAAGTGGTTGATCTGGAATCCGATATACAATTTCTTTATCATAATGAGATCGCATCGGAGGTTGCCCAGTCACTGGCATAGCGCATACATGTAAAGCAGTAGCTACACTCTGCAATAGAGTATCATCACTAACATGAGGACCAGCTGGTCGCAATAGACCAGTCCATCTGGTACCTAATTCATAACCATCTTTTTCTGAAGCTCGAATACCTTCAAGTCTTTTCTCCCAAAATACCTACAATGGATAGATCATGTTATATTATGATAGGTTCACAAATCAATAAATAAACTGATTTACTTGTCTAGGCTTTTCTTGTCTTCCGTGTTTGAAGTCTGCTTTAACTTTTCCTTCCTGGTTCTTATGAACAGTAACGGGCTGTTTAAATATTGACGCGGTTTGTCTGATTGGTGGTACAAGAGCTCCTTCACTTCTTATGCCACGACTAAATACATAATCAATATTTTAGGCATAACATAAAATATATTCTATACAAATTTATCATTGTTTAAACATAGGGAATTTTAATTTATTAAACTGTCGATTTGTGTGACATTTGATATTTATGATTATTGAAGTAACTATATATGGTAATCATATTAGTATATTACGTATATCATATATTATCATAAACAAACGGGATATATAAACTTTTTTTTTGTTTTAGTTTTAAAATTTTTAAAATCTGTTTTAATCAATAATGTATTGGCGTAATTGCTACCTATATTATAAGGTAGTCGTTAGCTAGCCAGTCACGATTACACCTAAAGTTAATAATTTATCAATGAGTAAGATTGAACTAAATACTAGGTCTTATTTATACTAAATTCAAATTTTACTCGGATATTAATATATTTAATAATTCTAATATTAAGTCAACTAACTACGTATTCAAATACATTCTTGGTTTGTGAGCAATTTAGCGGGTTGAAACGCTTACATTTTAAAGATAACTAAACGAATAATAAATGTTAATATGATGGTTCATACCATAAAATTTCCATTTCTTCGGCTTGAGTTTTTAAAATCAAAATTTGTTCTCTTCGCTTCTCGGCTCGTTTCATTCGCGATATCCTAGCTTTGGTTTCTAATGATCTCTTCTTGAGCCGGGGCATGATGATTAAATTTGCAGTAGGTACCGTTATCGTACGCGCCGTTTTAGAAAATTAACAAATTCAATAAAAAATTAGAAAAATAATACGAATACGAAATTACGAATATAAAGATTTATTGTATTTCAGAGCATTTTGAATACAAAATAATTTTGTTTATATTATAGTTTATACCACAGATAACTGATAAGCTTGGTATATGGTCTCCTGCAGCTAACCGTAAACCACAGACAAATATCTCTTATCACCTATTATCTATAGAAGGATAGGACATGATGCTACCACAGCACGGACTAAGGTGTAATGGACTGGAAACGAGCAGCTTATCACGGCCACGAATGTATGTACAAGTGGCAAAGTGCGGGGGGTCGCCTGTGTTCTTGGAGTTCACAGCGCCCTCAGCATTTAACACGGACTAAGATACAAATTGTGTAGCCAAATAAAACCACCGGTAGCGCTGAAAACTTCAGGAACAGTATTCTTTTCGGCTAAGTGACACCTTTTCGTGGCCGTCCCCCGACCCCCGCCGGCCAAGTCGTTTCCAGACCATTATATCTTAGTCCGTGGACCACAGATTTCATAAATCATAAAAAATAGTATACGATATAATATATACCAAGACCATATATATGGTATACATCTATGACCATGAACTATCTAAGTTCGTGCCATGACTAAAAATATAGAATATAGATTTACATGTATGTATAGATAAATGTATTTTTATATATTATATGTGGACCAGCCTGCCTTGTTGTCATGTCAAGTCCATATGTCCGTACTATCACAGAACAAAATACTATCTAGTAGTTGTGCTAGTTTATGCTAAATGCTAATCATTGATCAGTCAAAATCAATCAGCATTCAGTATTTCGGTGCACTTTTAGTATACTTATCTATGTTTCAGTGTTCACTGGTCGTCTGGTCAGTACTGAGTATTTCTGTACTTGACAATTTTTTAGAAATTAGCCAATCACGACTCATTGAGAATAATGTCTAGAGAAAACGTTTAATAGGTAATAACCTATTGTTAAATTAACATTAAAATATTAAATATTGACACTGTCTGTGTCGGCTTGGAAAATTGACTGCAGTGATTGAGTTTCTGTTTTCGTCTGGATTTTTAGTGTATATTGTTGGAAATTTAGTATTGCATAGTATTTGTTTGCAATCAAATCGAAATTCTCTTATAGATTCTTTATTCAGCCGGATTAGAAGTTTCACGATATTATGGCCTATAAATATTTTATACTTCAATATATTATATTCTTATATAAATTTGTATAGTATAATATTGAAGGTTTTAACTTTTATGACTTCCTATCTCCAGCTGTTAGTATCAATTCACAGTTTATTAACTCTAAATAGGTATGTCTTAATTATTATTGTTATTCCTATATTATTACATGTCTGTATAATGTATGTTCAATTTCAGAATATTATAATATATACTTACAATATTGTAAAGAAAAAAAACTATTCTTGGGCGTATTAAGAATTTTCTTACTTACAATGTACGACTATGAATATGGTGATATGTGTTTTGATGAAGATAAAATGTAAGTTTAAATGTTTACGTAATCGTGGTATTTTTACCCTAATTTATTTAAATTGTTTAGGGGTATGAAAGTAACCTCTGGGATTGTCACAATTAATAAGGACACGACAACCAACCTTATAGGAATAACAATTGGTGGAGGACCGCCTCACTGCCCTTGTATTTATGTTATCCAGGTATGAGTTCCTTTACTTCACTTCTAGAAAATATTGATTTGTCAACTCAAGTATTACAGTTTAGTCAAAATCCATTGTACTTATGTGAATGATATTATCATAGGTATCCGACAATTCACCGGCTGCATTAGATGGTACATTAGAAAGTGGTGATGAGCTTCTAGCTATTAATAATGAATGTGTACGTGGACATACAAAATTACAAGTAGCACAAATGATACAATCAAGTGTTGTGAGTTACTTTTTTGTGTAAAACTGAACTTTAGATTCTTATTTATGCTAATCTATTTGTATGTAAGGGACGAGTAATTTTGAAATACAACAAATTACATGCTGATGCTCATCAAGGCAAAACTTTGGATATTATATTAAAAAAAGTTAAACATAGATTAGTTGAACGTATGTCGGCCACCACTGCTGATTCTTTGGGTATGTCTCGTGCAATACTAGTCAATGATAGTCTAGTTAAACGTTTACAACAGCTGGATGACATGGAACAATCATATCGTCACTTGGTTGATCATACAGAACGTGTACTTCGTGCATTTTATGCCCTGACCCAATGTTTTAAAGGTACTTTCAAGATACAGTATTTTTAAGATCATATTAATGTGATCTAACCAATATTCTATAATAATCATAATCTATTCATCTGTATATATTTATTGCAGAGTTTGGGGACACATTTGCCGAAATAGGTGCTAGAGAACCACAACCTAGAGCTAGTGAAGCTTTAGTGCGCTTTGCTGAATATCACAGACGAATGGAACGTCAAGGCCTTATGCTAATCAAAGCTCTAAAACCCGTAAATATAAAATAATTAATACATTGTTATTTTAAATATAATTTATAGTTCTGGAATAGATATCTAGGTCATTTGGTACATACCTGAATAAAGCTATCCCAGACACCAAGCAAACAATACGCAAGTACGCCGATGTGAAATTTGAATATTTATCTTACTGTTTAAAAGTCAAAGAGTTAGATGACGAAGAGATAACTTATTGTTCGGCAGATGAACCATTATATCGTATTGAAACAGGAAATTATGAATACAGGTATACCGATATGACAAATAAAATATCAGTTTGAGTGTACTTACAGATAGAGACCGAAACATATTGATCCCAAAAATGTTAAATCTATAATCATGTTTTTTTTGTTTAGACTTGTATTGAGATGCCGTCAGTTAGCAAGAAAACGATTTGCTGCACTTAGAGAAGATGTTTTGGCCAAAATTGAACTATTAGAAAATAAACATGTACATGATGTTGTAGGTCAATTACATGCAATTGCTTCACAAATGGCTAGTTATAATCGTGAAATAAGTTGGATGATGCTTGGAGGTAACAACGTTAGTGAACCACCGCTCTTCCCTATTGAGATGGATTTGACTTGTACTGCATTTCAATATAAGTCTGTCCAGCCAGTAAGCGAACTTAACCAAGATGATCTAAATGATGTAAGAAAAAATATTTATTATGTATATTAATTAGGTAGTCAATTGAATTATATATTAATAATTTAAATTATAGGAAAGTATACACAATTCAGTTGACAATCCAAGAGTGTATAGAGATTTGCCACCATTACTAAAAAAGAATGATTCTGTTTCTGCTTTGACAGAACTATCACAATTATGCTTGGATACTGATGAAACAGATAATGAAAACCATACCACAACAGCATCTTCTCCTTTGCTTTTAGACTTATAATCATTTTGTTTTTAATAAACATAATATTTTTAACTATTATTCATTCCTACTCGCTTGTATGCATAAAATACGATTTATAGTTTGTTCTAGTCACTTTTAATGTATACAACTGTCACGTTTATCTACTACATGATTAAAGATATATTATATTGAATCGTGCTAATTAATAATAGTAAAAAAATGTCTAGTTTTTATTATTATCACCAGGTACGGGTTAAAACAGTGTTTATAGTATTATTTCTACTACTTTCACAATAATGTAGTAAAAGTTTTTTATTGAAATAAAAATGAATATTACGTGGTTTATTTTCATTTTTTTCTAAACAAAATAGGTCGTATAATAAACAAATCCGTCATGTTAAAAAGGATAGACAGAACTCTAAAAATGGAACAGGCATTGTATAATATAGTATATACTATATAACTTATAAATTAACAAGTGCCTCACAATTGGTAGCTGAGCTATATTTTCATTAGAATTACACAAACAAAAATAAAATTCTTAGTAATAATGAATCATTGTTATATTTAAATAAAGAATAAACAGAAGAAATCAATATAGCGCCACAGATTATATAAAATAATTTAATATAATCTGCGATATCGCCGACAGATAATAGGACGAGTTTTTCAGTCCAACACATGTTCTATGTTTGCAGTTCAGTAATAGCTAGACAATCAAAATATGGATTATGACCAATTTAGTATGTCTGGAGACAATATAAGGAGCAATTATTATTACAAATAACATAAACAAAACTTTTTGAAAAATTTATTTTATTAAAATTAACATGTTTTTAGACTAAAATCATTAATATCAAATAATTGAAACTTAGAAGTACCACTTCCACCAACAGCCACTAAAGATGGATTATCAGTACTTCCATCTAAACTATGCAAAGCACCAGAAAATTCTCTAATTTTAATTAAGTGTTTATTCTCTCTATCCCATACTTTTAAGGTTTCGTCTGTTGAAGAGCTAACAATAAATTTATCCCAGACATAAATTCCTGTGATTTCATTCTCATGACCACTATACTTCCACAGCGGTTTATCAGCTCGACAATCATAGCAAATTAGTTTACCTCTATCAGTACCAATGTAACACAAGAATCCATTGGACGGATCCCAATGAACTTTTTCTACTTTACCTTTAACTTTCCAATCTTTATATGTATCATAAGTGCGACAATCATAAACATAAAAATCTGAAGAACCAACTGCAAGTGTCTGTGATTCAAATGGATGCCATTTAAGTGATTGAACGTGATCTCCAAAATTTTCCATCCTTGTATGAGGTTCATTTGTTTCTAAATCCCAAAGTAAGGTAGTCTCATCTACTGAACCACTGGCAAGTATATGAGGTAGATGTTCATTCCACGATATATCTAAGATAGCATCAGTATGACCATAATTTTTTTCGGGATTTTTTTTCTTTTTTCTACCCAATCTGCAAACGCAAATGAAATATTTAAAATTTAAATGCAAATCAAGTGTTAAATATTTTATTTTATTTAGTTTTACTTTATAATAGTTACCTATATGTGGGTTCTAAACACCCAATCAAATCTAAATCCCAAACTTCTATCATGGCAGACATGGATCCCAAAGCACAGAAATTTCCAACGGAACCAAACCATTCTAAACATAGAGGTGGATGCTTCAAAATGATGTCGTGATGAATGTAAAAATCTTTGTCATTGCCATTATAAACATAAATTTCTAGCGAGCACTCTGCTTTCTTAACATTGCCTACTAATACAAGATTGTCGTCCGGTTTGAGTATTTCATCGAGCTTGTCACTGTCGTTATCGGAATCATTAAAATCATTATTATTATATACGGCCAAACCACCAATGGACATAGCTCCAGACATATCCATTTCTTCTTCGTCATAATTTTCCAAACCATAGTCTTTTTTGTCACTTTTACTTAATTCTTTTTCTTTGGGTTTGGTTTCTGTTAGTTCTTTTAATTCTTGTTGAGATAATTTTATCGTATTTTGATGTAACGACACACCTTGTTTTACCCATTTCACACATGGAATAAAACTCGTCATTGTTGTAATAATAATTAATACCTAAATAACAGTAAAACACTAACGAATAACGGTAGAATAATTAATATTAAACACAGACACTGAAGTCTGATGTCTGAAACACCAAACACGTGTTGACTGATTGAATTTGAATATGAGCACATATATATCTATTATCATGATATAAACAACCTACAGATTTAAGATAGTAATTATCATTAATTTCTTATCTATAACTGATCTATGGTGATCACAAACGACAAACAAAGTCCAGTCGCCGATCTTTTTTATATGTTATCTATCTAATGGTTCCAACGATAGTCGATAAGGGTGTAGACACAAGACGGTCGGATCGTCGGATGGAGTAGTTATTTTCAACCACCTATATCGTAACTTTTTTACCGATTTACTATCAATTTATACTTTTTTCCACAATCCGCAGACAAATGTACAGTCCTTTGTTTTCATTCAATTACGGCTGAATGATGAGATAGATCCGTCTATAGAGTTTACGCCATGTAACCCTGCGTAGTATATAAAATTGTCGTTTCAACATTTGGCTCATGAAATTAAATCTGAAAAATTCTAATCATGCAGTCTGATTCAGACGACCGTTTGAGATTTCACGTGCGGTGTGGCACGTTAGTGAAACTTTCACCGAACAATAGATCAGCCAAGCGGCTTCGAGCATATGATGAATTTAATAACGGTGTTGTCATGACAAATAGGAATATATTCGATGATGAACTATTCGAGGTAAAGATAAAAATTATGTCGATCTACAAATGTAATATGTACTTATTCATGAGGTTGATTGTTTATTTTGTAGATTCGCATTGATAAACTAGTAGACAAGTGGAGCGGTAGCGTTGAGGTGGGTGTGACTATTCATGATCCAGGGGCTATTCCGATACCATCAACAATGACTAATTTGAGGACAGGTACTTCAATGATGTCTGGCCGTGGTATATTGGCCAACGGTAAAGGAATAAGACGGGAATATGGGAATTTCAATCTAGATGATTTAAAGGTATCTATTTATAATATTGTTTAAGATAATGGATTAATTCCATTAATAATTTATTCTAAATTTGTTATACTGTTTTAGGTTGGCGATCGTATTGGTTTGATACGAAAGCGAAATGGTGATCTACATTATTACATCAATGGTCTTGATCAAGGAGTAGCTGTTTCTAATTTACCCTCTAAAGTATGGGGTGTAGTAGATATGTATGGCAGAACGGTTAAAGTTACTATTGTTGATCGTGATGTTAATGAAGAAAAAAATTTGCTAACAAGGCTAAGCAATTCATTAACTTTATCTAATGATAATCAATGTAGGTTTAATTGTTTGGAGCATATCAAGCATCCTTTTTATTTATAACAATATAATATAGCTGTATTTTTTATGCTAAAAACAATGATGCAATCAAAATTTACTGGTCTTATTTTTAAATTATAATTATTTTGATTACTGATGTTCAAACAATTAGATCTTTGTATACCTCTACCTATAATATGTGCTAATTCATTTTAACAAATTTTTGATCAATGGAAAAAAATAAAAAAACGACAATTTTGGATTATAATAAAGATTGAGAAAATAAAACACCATTGATTAGATACTATATTATGTTTTATTAGACATTAAAACTATTGATTTTTTTTCAGTAATCAATGAAGATTTACTTGAATTCCATCCTATGTGCGGTGCACATACTCTAGTCATTAATAATAATACTGTTGCTTACAGACCAAAGTAAGAAGAATATGAGTATTTATTAGTTTCTTAATTGATTAATTATTTTTATTTTAGCGCATTAGATGATTTTAATAATGGTGTTGTGTTAACCAAGCGTCCATTGCGTTCAAATGAATTATTTGAAGTTCGTTTGGACCGTCTAGTCACTAAATGGGCAGGTTCAATAGAAATTGGTGTGACAACACATCGTCCAGGAGATATTGACTATCCTTTAACTATGACAAATGTACATTCTGGTACTTGGATGATGACTGGTGTAGGAATTATGCATAACGGCATTACAGTTGTCAATCAATACGGAGTAAATTTAGATACGTTAAGGGTAGGAGACCGTGTTGGTGCTATGGTCAAATCAAATGGCTCTTTATACTTCTATGTAAATGGCATAGACCAAGGAGAAGCAGCTAAAAATATTCCAACAGGGGTGTATGGTGTTGTTGATCTATATGGACAGGCAGCACAAATTACTTTATGTCGTGATAATGTTGATCAAATTTCTCCATACAAGTATGTAATATTTTACAAATTAAATCAATAATCCATATTAATTATTTTTATTTCATATCAAAGAAATAATGTAAGATTCTTTCCTAATCATGGAAAAAATGCACGTATAGTTCCTGGGTCACGTGGTCGTACATCTGACCGGTTGTATTGTGAATATGAATTTAGTCAGTCAATTGTTCTAGTCAATCAAATGTTGCAAGATGGTGAATTATTTTCTGTTAGTGTGGATAAACTTAATGACCGATGGTCAGGTTCAATAGAAGTTGGTAAGTATATCATGGAACTAATAGATAATATAAAATAATATTTAATATGAAATGTTTTTTAGGTGTTACTACAATTCCCCCAAATATCCTATCTGCTGATCTGCCAAATACTATGACAGATTTAGATCACGATACTTGGGTTTTATCTGGATGTACGGTGATGAAAGATGGGTTAGCAATTAAATACAATTATTCACTGGATTTGGACAAAGTTAAAGTTGGTTCTGTGGTTGGCGTAATGAGACATAGCAATGGTTATTTGCATTATTTTTTGGATGGGCATGATCAAGGGGTAGCTTGTACCAGCGTACCTCCAAATTTATATCCAGTGATTGATATATATGGTCGATGCACCCAAGTTACCATCCAAAGTCCACCAGAAATTAGATGTGATGATAGTGATTCAGACACAAGTTGCTGCTCACAGGATGATGCAATATCTGTTCAGACTGAAACTGGAGTTAAAGGACAAAAGTATTTAAAGTTGATTTAATTGTATTATGAATAAATAATGTTAATATATATATTTTAATTATATTTTTAGAGATATTAATTTAATTGAATATCTGTCCGGAGATAACATAGTACTAATTGAAGATAATAGAACAGCCACTCGAATAAAATCTTTCAAAGGGGGCCTCTTAATATGTGACAATAAGATGCAGCCTAACGAATTATTTCAAGTATTAATAGTAAAATGTAATACAAATTATGCAGGAGGTTTGAGAATTGGTGTTACTAGTTGTCTGCCAGAAACTCCATTGCCATCTAATATCAAAGATTTAAATATAAAAGCAGATGTATGGTATTTTTCTGGTATGTTATTTAATTTTATTGTTTTAATTATAAAATTAAAATCATGAAGTTTTATAGGTAACCAAGTATGGTTCAATCAATCATTGATCATGAACAACTATTGTCCAAGCTTAGATAGGTTGAGAGAGGGTGATAGAGTTGGTATTAAGTATACAGCGGATCGAACATTACATTTATTTGTGAATGGCTATGATCAAGGAACTGCTGTATATAATGTACCTGAGGTAATGTTTAAAGTTCTTATACCGTATTTAATACTGCATAATATTCCCTAAAATAGGGAAGGTTACTACAGAAATAACATCATGTATTTAAATATTGGTAGACATTTTCTAACATCCACCCTCTTTATCACTACATAAACCCACCTTCAAATAAGTAATATCACATTACCACTGGACACCCAACCACCTTTAAATTTAAAAGTATCAGAGGCAGCTACCTCAAATACTTTTTTTCTATGCACAATGCATAGGGGCTTTGTATTTTGTATATTAAGTCAAGTACAATAGATTCTTATTATGTTGAAATTCGATATCTAAAACTGAAACTAAATTGTAATTCTCTTGAAACTATTACAATAACGTTGGGTTGCATGAAAAAAGTATTAATTTAATGTAATGGCCACTGAATGATGTTTAAGGGAGACCATTTGCTCACTTTTGATTTGTTGAATGTTTAGTGATTGTTCATGCAACCGGCATTAACTTTGACAGAAACTTGAATTTTTAGCTATCTCAAACTTTCTGTTTTCCATGAGATTCGACATAACAAGAGTTTACTGTAATATATAAATATTTCAAAATTATATTTAATTATAAGAACTTGATATTAGGTTATTTATGGTGTGATTGATTTGTACGGTTGTCATATTTCGGCCAAAGTAATACATACGGATCAAGATTCTAAAACAAATGTGCAAATGGTTTCTTCGCAGTGTAGTGAAAATACATCAGATATATCTGAATCAGTTAAAGTGTTAGTATTAAATTATTCTCAAAAATTTAAATCTAAATTAGAGTTAAATCTACATTAAATCAATCAATTACTTTATTTTAGAGACACAACAATTAATGTTCTGAAAAGAATGACTGTATTGGACGAAGATATGAGTGAATGCTGTTCATCTGAAATCAGTTATTTTATAGATGAGGTAAATTTGAATTGATTTTTTTTTTTTAAACATTCATTTGAATATATACAATCTGTAATAATAGTTACAATAAGCATATGAGCTGGATTATACAGTTGACTTTGAATGCTTGAGGGGAGTAGCTACCCAGCAGTAACACTCAACATGAAAAATTTAATTGAACCTATTAAATAAAATAAATATTGTAATTGTTTATAGTCTACATATAAATTAATGAGATTTAATGACTGGCGAGGTCGCAATGTACGCTTATCACGAGATGGCCGTACAGCAACTAGAACAGAAAGTTATCATCACGGGCTAACAATGACATCAGATATTTTACTACCAAACTCTTTATTCCAGGTATGTACATTTTCTAATTTCAAACTATTAATTATTAGTATTGTTATGATTGATATTGGTTTACAGGTTGAAATCCAAACATTAAATAAAAAGTGGGAATCATCATTAATGATTGGCGTGTCCAAGATTACATGTACCAATAATTCTGCACCAGCAACAGCATTATCTTTAAAGGGATATGATAGCACATGGATAATTTCTGGTGATTCTGTATATTTTGATGGCCTTAAAGTAAATATCTTCTATAACATTTTATGAGGATTTTAAATATATATATATATATATTTATTTGTTAGATTAAAAGTAATTACGGTCCAGATTTGAATTATTGTTTACCAGGAGATATCATTGGAATCATGATTGATGGAGAAAATCGCTTAAAATTGTTTGTTAATCGTATAGATTTTGGAGTAGCTGCAATTAACATGCCAGCTGATTGTTATGGTGTTGTCGATTTGTATGGACAATGTGAACAAGTAAATACTAGTACATTTGTATTATTATTGTTTCAAACTATACTTAAAAATTATACCAAATTACTTAGGTGTCCATAGTAAATCCATTTATTGACTTGTCGCCTGTTGATCCTGTCCCAAATATGCCTTTGGAATGTGATTTATTACCTGAGGATGCTAGTCAACCAACCCCATCTGAAGAGAAAGCTGACTTTGAAGGTGATGAAAAACAAAGTCCGGCGTGCGAAGAAACTGAATTGGCAGATTTAACTTGGATGAAAACAGACAAGACCAATGAAAATGTTTTGGTGGCAAGTGGCCATGATGTTAGATCTCGTTCAGCTGAATTGGCTGGATGGATAGATGAAGAAGCAAGTACGTCTACACTGAGAATGTCAAAAATTCGTGCAGGAAAAACCTCTGGTTATTATACTCCAGATACAAGAGAACGGAGACAAAACGAAATATTGAAATCTCTTCGTCTCAAACAGTGTCAATATTTTAATTTATCATCAAAAATCAGAGCTTATCTCAGTATTCCAGGTTAGTTGTTGAATAATGAGGAGTTGGAAAATGAATTTTAACTATTCATTTTTTCAGATGCATTTTTCTTAGAAAAAGGTCATACATGCTATTGTGATGGATGTAATTTGTATACATGTGATGAAAATAAATTATCTATTGAAACGGGTTGGTGCAAATTTTTACTCTGCAAACATCCCAAGTTCAATAATTTAGTTTTGGATAAATGGCGATCAGCATATGTAGGAAGATCATTTGATATGATTCGCAATTGTTTGGATAATGGAATTTTAACTGTTTTAGGTAAAATTTATATCATCTTTTTTGAAAGTAATATTTTAGTTTATATTTCATAATATAATTTAGATACTGAACCGGAGGACATTATACTTTATCCATACTTAAAACGTACAGTATGTTGTCAAAACATAAAACCTTTCGGGTAAGTTAAAAATATTCTACAATTTTATAACTAAAAGTTATTATTAAATCACTGTTTTATCAGGTATTATGATCTTGAAACCAATAACCAGTATAAGTGCCATGCAGCTTTTGAGTTGATGATTGAACAAGGTTCATTTGAAATTGGCGAATTGTTGCCAAAATCTAGCAGAGCCGATTGTCATCAAATTTCATCACTAGTGATTCCTAAAATTGGTACCAAAACAGTACTCACAGCTCTTTATTTTAGATTTGATAGAGATATAAATTAAATTAAACTGGAGTAACATTAGATTAATATTAAGAATTTAAAAGACATTGATCTCACTTATTTTTGTTATTTTTTTTTTATTATTATTTTCAATATTTGATAAAGAACAATTATTATTAAAACATTCATTACATCACTTTATAATGTCTGGCAACCTTTTCATTTAATATGTTGTCCTGCTTTGCACTAACATATTTTGGATTTTCTGTACCTTCCGTATAGAACGTGTATGGCAAATGAACGTTACCAAGTCTTAACTGATTGACATGTCTCAATATTTCTGGTATTATTGGAGTAGTTATAAATATGTCGCCAGTAGATTTATTTACAACACGAACAACACCTGAAATAAAATAAATAATTATATTCAGTTTTTGTATATTATTGAAGATGATAACAACATAAAATACACACCAAATCCAACACATTCACATAAGTCTGTGTTATTGGCCACACACAGGGCCAATACATTAGCGTTAATTATATCTAAAGATTCATCTTGGGTTAAATCATCTACATCCTTTATTTGGACATTAATATTTCGGATGTTTATTCTGTGAATTAAATTTTATTATTCTATGTTAATTATCAATGTTACAATAATTTATACCTGTAAGGGACAACATCATTAAAATAAATATCTGTACTTTCCAAACATTTGCTGAAGTAGGATGATGTTACCAATTGTTGTCTAATATGCTTATTAATGTTTCTATAAAGACATTTAAACGTTAAAAAAATGTTAAAAAAAGAACTTTATTTTGTATACGGCTTCTTACTGTGAATAAGGAGCCTTGGCAAATTTATTTTTAACAGTAGACATAAAATACCAAAGGTTGTATGACAAAGAAGATTTTGTACTGTCATTTACAATTTCTGAATGCAAATTTAACCCTTGGTTGTCATTGAATTTAATCTGTAATACATCAGATGGTTTAGTTTCAGATATAAGATCATGTAAGATCTTAAGACCTGCTCCTAAAAGTAAAAAAAAATCATTTAATTTTTTATTTATGATTTTTTTTAAAAAATATTATTAGTGTTCTATTGATTAGGGTGGTGTGGCATCCAAGGATCAACAAAGTCCGTTAATAATCCATTAAATTCAATAATTATACTATTAAAAAATTATGATTATGTAAATCATGAAATGTTATATAACATGAAGTATTTAAGAAAAATTAAATGAGAACCCTTTTTAAATATTTTTTGGGTTAAGAGAACGCCAGTGTATTGTTTTTTGCTCTGACCTAAATGCAATATAACCAAATGTTATGTTGACAATAATGATCATAATCATATTAATTTCTAAAATTAGAGTAAAATTATGTCTTATAAAATTTGAGGGTAAGATTCTAGAGTATCTAATAGGCTTTTTATTATATTTTAATTTTAAAGCGAGTTATGTGTATTTTAAAATTTAAATATTATTAAAATTCTATGAGATGCCCCAGATAATCTTACCTTCAAATTTTATAAGAAGTAATTTGACCCAAATTTTAGAAATTAATATGATAATGATTATTATTCTAAACGTAAAATTTGCTAAGTTGTGCGTAGGTTAGAGAGAGAAATAAAATCACTGACATCCTTTTAACCGATAACGCAGGTTGTATGTTAATTGATTTTGATCATGTACATGGTTTGTTCCGCCGAAGACCTCGGATGATTAAGAGTACACCGATTTATTATTTATTTATGATTTAGGTCTAAATTTTACCTTCAACAAATCCCATAGTGTTAATAAAACATGGCATTAGTTGCAACTCATCAGTATTGGTATCTTTGATTATTTTTTTAACAATTTCATTGTAAAGTGGTACATTAGTCATAACATCATTGCTCCCAAAAAAATACGATCTAAAAACATATAAAAAACCTTTTGGTAATTACTGTATGAGTATAACTTAAATAATTTATTGAAAGGTTCATTAAATTATAAAAAAATAAGCAATGACTAGGATTACTTTAATGGTTGCATTAAATGTGTATAATTTGGTCCAAGTAATGGTTTATCAATAATAAATGCTGAAATACATCCAGGTATGGAAAATTCACTTTGGCCAATATCAAAGTCCAATACTAATATTCTGTTCCACTTCTTAAGACATTTATTTATAAAATACCGCATCATTGTTGATTTTCCAGAATTTTTGTACCCAGCCAACATAACTCTGATTGATCCTAAAATCAAATATTTTTAATTTTTAACATATAAACTACTTGTGAATGGGGTTAAAATGGTTCATACTATAACATAAAACTAACCTGTAGAGGACCCAATAGGACGTTCAAGGAGTTCATCACAGAAATTTTGAAATTGTTCATTTATCACAAGTCTTTGATTTGACATCGGAGTCTTGCTCAGATCAAACCAACAACCTAATTGCTCCTCTAGTTCTAGTAAACGTTTTGGCGGAGTCAATCTTGATCCCCCCACGTCAAACATGTTGTAATCTAAAAAATCCATTTACAGATTAATACTTTTTAATTTTTAGTTTAACTTTTAACATACTGGGAACATAATTATTCATAAACGTTTTCCATTTGCTGGATTGGCTGCTCTTCTCCAGCACAACAACTGCTTTCTGTCCGTCAGCCGAACTAATAGAAATCAATCCATGCAATCCCGAAGAGTACAATGTAGTCTTAGGACTGTCCACGGTCATCGTATAACCCCATGGTTCTATCGTCCCTTCCAAAACGTGGACGTCGATAGCCCCGATGAAGTATAAAACTTCTTCGCCGCTGAATTCTATTAACACTTTTTCGGATGAATCGGATTCAAAGAATACGGGCAAAGTATCAGGTAATTGAAATATTTCTTTCATCTCGAAGCCTAAATCTAACTTAACATCGAAAAATTAGAAATATCGAACGTGCTAAACTACCAAGACGGCAAGACTTGAAAACCAACTCGTACGACCAACCATAAAAATAACAAATTGTTATCACGGATCAAAAGACAATAATCATAATTATTCCTCGTGCTGTAAGGTATCAGTGGTATAAATTTTACGGTTATTAATAACTTGTCTCTGATAAAAGAGTTACCACCATCATCACCATTGTCCACCAGAGTATTGAACGCAAAATAAATTTTTATCAAATAAACAATAAATAGATAGTAATATATCTATAAAATATATTATATAATGTAAATTGTAAACACCACAGAAATAACCATTAACGTTATTATTGTAATATTGTCATTTGACAGACATTTGATAAGGTGTTGATTTTGTATTTTTATTTTGGAAATTATATTTTAAGTACTAATTCTAATAATATGTTATTATTATTATTACTTATGTCGAGTCAGTTGGTTATATTTTCATATTAATAAATTATAGGTACACCGGTGACCCGACTTTCTGAGTACGTCTAGTCTGAGGACTGCAACGATATTTTATCGACATTCGTAATTCGTAAATACTGGACCTTAAAGTTTTTGTCTCTAACAATAATTACATTTATAACCATGGACAACTTACGCAACGAAGTCATTATAAAAGTTAAAGTAAGTTTTTCGATCTAATGTCTAAAATTTAAATCTTCTAGTTATGAAATATCTATTACTTAACAGCCCAGTTAACTTTTTCTTGAAAAATATCAATAATTTTTCAAAGAAGAAATTGGAATGTATTGATACGTATCAGTTAAAATTTAAAATGTTACATATTGTGCTATGTACCAGCAAAAGTGCAAAACATACCGACCCGTATCTGACCATGATACAAGTCGGTATATACTACGTTTGTTGTGTATCAATGTTTTTTTTGAAAATCTCAATTTAAAGATCTAAACATTTTATATCAACTAAAATCGTTTAAAATACTATGACCGTTTGATACATTTTTTTCAAAATAGTCATAATAATAGGACCTCATTTAATCTATTCCTTAAGCCTTATAATGATTGAAGAAATGCTAGTTTTGTCTTGTAGTATTCACTAATCATATATTATATAATACCTATGTCTTTTATAGGAAGCAATACGAGCGAAACTTAAAGAAATGAATGCAAATAGCAGTAAGTAATAATTACCATAGGTAGATATTCATAATTTCATATTTGTAAAATAATAAAATAATAAACATTTATTCATTTTCAAACACATTTCTTTGTTTAGCTACCTATATTTATAACCAGAAATTACGATAAATTATTATATTAAAAAAAATACTATATTATATTTATTGATATCATAATATAATATTACAGATAGAATCTCAATATTATAAAGTATTAAATTAATATTATTGTGTAAACAATCATTCTATATTTAATGAATCAGTTGTGAGCTTATGGTCTGTTAAACATTATTTTTTGGTTGACATTAAATTTTGTTGAACCATTTTATAAAATAATTTTTCATGCAACTTGAATAAGTTTGTTATATTTTATGATAGGTACTTATGAAAAAAATATGAATACAAATTTAACATTTTTTGACTGCCAAATATTACTATATTTTAAAACTTTTCATTAGGTAGGTAGTTTATTGAAAATACATTATTTAATTTATTTTATATTGTAATAAATTTAATAGTTTTTCCTCTTGTTAGATTTCCAACTTTTCATTTTAATTTGTTAGGACAATTAGTTCCTATAACCTATATTATATTATGCATTTATGTTTTTAGATTATTTTAAATTATCTTTGTTAAATTTTTTAGGCGATGAGATAATTGATTATATTATGCTGTTGGTTACTACTAAAAAATCTAGCTCTGAATTGGCTAAAAGTATTGATTTTGTGATGGAGAGTAATACAACTGTTTTTGTGAAATGGTTGTCAACAATTATTAAAAAATTGCAACAAGTGACTGTCAGTACAACAAAACAGATTGTATCAGGTAATTTTAATAACTTTGAATTCATAATATGTAGGCCAAATTTTACAATATAACTATGAGTGTAAAAAATGCCATTCATTTCAGAATAAGTTAAGTAGCGATATAGACATAGACAATCACTCCGAGGAATTTCATTCTTTCAATGTATATTCCAGTAGGGTTATTCTATTGTGAATATAAATACAATATATATCATTTGTACTATTATTTTATTTTACAGTTATTTTCAGGTCCCGACTCCGATAGGCCCGGTCAGTCACATAGTTGAACTCTGTAGGCCGTAAAGTAATATATAAGTAAACATTTTTGAACTTTTCAAATTCTGAACAGTAAATAACGAATATAAAAAAATTAACTGTTAACTTTTTTAGGATCGGTTAAAATCTTAAAACTTGGTAGGCTGATACCTTGCCTATCCAGCACTGGTTATATTTATTAGTCTAAAATTAATGAAAATTCAATGACCATTCATGTTATTAAAATAAGTATGTCTAATATATAACATTCAATAGATTAATTGTTTATTACTAGTTATCATTGTAGGGAAATGTCATTATTATGCCATTAAGTCATAAGAATTGAGACAAATATTTGTTCTACAATATTATTGGAAATTAATAATATTAAAAATCTGGTTTATGGTTTTTCTGTTAATTTTAAATTGATTATTCAAATAATAGTTCTTATAAAAACAAATTAATAATTGTTTTGCATATTACTATATGTGAGTAAAATAATATTTTTATTTACTGGTTGTGCTTGAATTATTGGTTAGTTGATCAAGCCTATTGATATTAAAAGACTATTAAATATTAGTTTATACTTTCATCAGCTGTTAATTTATTATCAGATGTACCCAAGTAAATTAAATTTTTAAAAAAAGTTTCATTCAGATATTATAGTTATTTTATGTATAGCTATATAAAATTGGAATAAATAGAAATAATATTTAATCATTTTACAGATAATCTCCAAACTCCTGAAGAAAGTATAACAACTGATGAAAAAAGGGAAAGTGATAATATTTCAATCTGTGAAACGAGTGATATAAAGTTGAACAATGTCGTTGAAGTAAAAGAAGAACTTAATTCAAATGTTGACAATGGAAATAATATACAAACATCTGGTAGAGAAAGTATGATTGTCCTTATTTATTAGACATAAGTACATTTTAAACTTAAATTTATCTGGAAGTTATTAAATGTAAGTATGAAAAAAATAAAAAAAAGGAACAAACTACAGGGAGTGGCTGGTTGGGATTTGTTTCATTGAATCACCTTGGCAGACAATGCAAGATAGTGTTAAAACTATTGTTTTTGTAAACTTTAAATCAATGATGAATCTTTGCATTTGAAAAATGTTATGAGTAGAAATCAGCTAACTATAGGGTTATATATAATTTTAAAATTAACTGAGTAAAGAATTTATAAATATGATTAGTGTATTTTTGAAAAAAAAAAACAATTTGGTCAGTTATTGGATAAATGAAAAAGCCATAAAGTGAAGAATATTGTTTTCAAATTTTTCAGTTACGCCTAGATAAACACATGCTATAGAACATTGCTTCTCAAACTTTTTTTTCAAGAGGCCCCCTCAATTTAATGTAAAACAAAATAATCATTATTTATTTTGTATTAATTTTATACTCGTTTGCCAATGCAGACCCTGCCTTCGACGATTTGCTAAATTATTAATGTATATATTTACAATTTAAGTTACTGTAATCGAATAAATGTATTCTGTATTAATGTATAGATTTAATTTTTTTTCTCTCTTCTTTTGTAGTAAATTCTGTTAACATTTATAGTGGGTTAAAACTACTTAAAACCGCACACTATTTTTGTGCTAAACAACGGATAAGATAATATAAGAATATAATAAGATACTATACAATAATCATGCTAACACGTTTTAAGTCTTAAGTCTCTATCACTTATTATTAGTGAAATAGTCGATCTTGTGTACCTAAATAGTGGCTGAGACATAAGTCCCATAAGGGAGTGTAAAATATTGTCTATCCAATTGAAAAACTAAAAAGAGTTAGTAAATACACAATAGTTATATTTTTTGATTTTTAATTAAATTATATTTATTTTTAGGGACACTTGTTTAAATTTAAAATTTTTTTTGTTTGAATAAATGTACATATACATTATAAAGTATTGTAAGTAGTAAAGACCTTTTTGGGGTAAAAATCATAAGTGTGTTGTTTTTGGATACAACAGTTTAAAAAATTGTGAGGTTTTAATCTACCAAAAAGGTGTGGTTTTAAGAGTTTTTTAAATTTTTTTTTTTATATATAATTCAAATGTGGCCATCCACATAATTATTATTTTATTTGTGGATTTACCATTTTTGTTTGTGTTCGGCGACAACAATAATATTATTCTGTATATCACTATTTTTATTTTATTATTTTCAGTTGCCATACGCCAAGTGTGGCGTTCGCCGTGTAAAATACATTACAATTTACAAGTGATTACTTGAAATTAAAATTTTTACTTTTTTTTTTTTTTTTTATATAATAAATTTGAATATGGCCATTTCCACAATACCTGCATATTCAAGAAAATATCAAAAAATTAAATATGATTAATAAAAATAAGGTAGTCTGTCGTAATGGGAAAGCATGCACATTTTTGTTGTCTTAGATATCAGGATTGTGATGTTTTTCAAAACAATCACAGTTGTCGTGATAATGGAGGTAGTCGCAATAATAGCTGTAGTCTTGTATAACAGAAAAGTACCATATAGTCTATCCTGAAACATGTACATTAAAAATTAAAGTAAATCATAGTTAATAAATAACGGATTTTGTTATAAAAATTAACTTGATTTTTTAATAACTGATTTTATCATCATAATGGAATTAATTAACTATATAATATTTCATTTCAGAACTTCAAAATTGTTTACCTGAATTAAATGTATCAAAGTCAGAAAAGTATGATGAGAATACAATATCTTCACCGCCAGACAAAGTAAAACCAAAAATAAGTTTTTCACCAACAGAAGCTATTAAGAGTAAACATAATATGCTGATAAATAAAAAAAGCACTACTAAACCTATACAAAAAAACCATCCTACAATTTTTATTAATTCTGGTGTTGTATCAAAACAAAGTATTAACAATGATAATGAAACAGTTGATAGTAAAAGAAAAAGGCCTCGAATATCTATAAACAGTGACAATGAAGATGAGAAAACTGGCACATCCAAAGCTAAACTTCCAATTACTAGTAAAGAAACAACTAAACAGATTGTAAAAGAGTTACCAAAGAAAATTAACAAAAAAACCATGTCTCAAGTTATAGTTGTTAAAACTCATTGCAAAGTAAGTTTCACAATGCATATAATATAATATATATTGTTAATTGTAATTGTAATACTAATTATTTGAAATTAATTTTATGTGATTTATATTTTTTCAATTTATATGTAGAATAACTTTAATGAAACTAGAAAGAAACTAAATATGCATGATTTAATTGCACAGCGAGTAGATCATCAGCGTGGTGCTTTGGCCTTGGATACTGCTTTCAAGTACATTCAGCAACAAATTGGTGCATCAGAAAAAGAAATTGCCGTTGTTAAAAAGTGGAGGGATTATGCTGTAGACATGTTACGTTCCAACAAGAATAAATAATATTTTATTTATGATTTTTTTTTAAATGTTTGTAATGATAAATTATTTTATAATTGAAAATGATTCCTTCCGATATTAGTTTCATAGCATTTAAGCTTTTAAGTCAAGATTGTTTCCAAAATAAGTAAAAACTACTTAAAACATCTATAATATTAGGACTAATTACTATTACATATATTAGGTTAAAAGTGTACAATGTATTTAATTATTTATTCTAAGTTAAATATCTGCAAGTATTAATATACCATAAGAGTATGTTATAATTTAGTTTGTTTATGATCATTTGTAAATAGCTAGTGACCTGTTATTATAAAAGACTGAAATCTAGAAATAATATTTTTTTAATCTCTGATGTTTGTATTAATTTATGCAAGCATCTAGTTTTAAGATTTTACAATAGTTCATAGTTTATTCATTCGTAAGACTTGAATATGAATGAGAAAAGTATGAAAAAAATACCATATGTAGCTATACAATAACAATTAAAGCCGCCTATCTTATTTCTATCTAATATTAATTATGAGCTAAAGTTGATATATTTGTACGATTAAAATTCAAACACTGTACAAAATACTCACAATTGTGGTTTACCATTTGAAAATTATCTATTTTGCTTTATCAGCTATATTATATTTTTTTTATAAAATGGTTTAGGTTATATTTTGAAATATTTTGGATATATTTGTGTGCTATAACTGTGATCTGTGGTATAATGTATAAAATAAGTTAAATAAATATATTTAATTATAGAATACAATATATGTATACCTATATTATAGTATCAAAATAATATGTTCATATTATGTTGTGTAAAGTATATACAGTTTTGTACAATTTCAATGAATACAATTTAGATGCAATAAAAGATATTTGCTGGGACTAAATATTTCAAAAGGCAAAATTAATTTCTGATTTCCTATTTATTTGTATCCTTTCTGTTAGAGATGTTTTTTTAATCATGTAATCTTAAATTATTATTTTAAAGTTTACTAAAAGTCTAGTGTTCTTTTCTTATTTTCATGTTCATTTATAACTTCTCTCACCGATACAGATATTTTTCTACATAATTTGGAGAACAAAATCTGCAATTTTCGTATTCTTGAAAACTAAATTTAGAAATTTGTAGTTGAATTACATAGTTATAAGTATAAAATTATTACTTATAAGTTATAGACTACAGTTATAATTTTTAGGAATTTCTAACTCAAAATAATGTGCACATTTTCGTGACTTTTGAACCTTTTGTCAAAATTTGAACTTATAAAAACTGTGACTAGTATTTGTTAATTGTGATGTATTTTTAATATTTTTCAACTGCCGTTGTAACAATATGGGTAATAGGAACCTTGTATTAAATTTTCAAGCTTTTTGATCCAACAAATAAAATGTTATTACTATTTATAGAATAAAAAACTAGAAAAATTGGAAACTTAATATGTCCATAAACAGCTCAAAATAAGTCAAAATATTTTGAAAATTTTATCATTTATAGAAAATGCTATTATAAGCATTCAGTGAAAATTTTATGTACCTGCGGTTATTTATTTTATAGTGTGCAGTGTGTACATAAGTAGCAAAAATGTTGGCGAAAAGCAATTTTGCATAAAAATTACCGTTTTCTTAATTTTTGTTTTGTTTTTCCCTGCGCTTTTGAAAACTATTGAGAATTTTAAATTTTGACCTTCCGAATGCACCAACTAGATTCACTTTCCCTTCGAACAAGAAACTTTTGAAGAAAATTGAAGCAGTTTTACTGGCCCAAACGGTAGTGACAGACACAAAAAAAAAACAGAAAAAACATCACACATCATTGTAAAATCAATACATTCATCGCTCCGTTTAGAATCTAAAAAAATAATCTAGTCTAAAATTTAGCATAATAATAATCAGATTTGGGTAAAATACTTTTAAAAAGTATTCAGAATATGTACTCGAATACCTTATGATAATAATATTCCTAACCCTAAGTATTATTTGGAATACTTTACAAAAAGTATTTTAAATATTTTTCGAATACTTTTTTTTTAAATATTTAGATTTTAATAGCAAAAATATTATTTATATTAACCATAGACATGTTAACTGAATATCACGATGAAAGATAGTATCTTTAACCTTGCTAAATATTAATAACTGGTATCTACCTAAATCTATGATATCAACTACAGCCTACAGACAACGGATCCGATTTTTATAGGTAAGTAATTATAACGAATTATGAATATTGAATGACAAGTGATAACGATTAAACGATGTATAATAGTAAAAAAAAATATAAATATAATTTATTTCTTGGATATTTCTTGATCTAAGGGGGCGGGGTAACCCCTATCCATCTCATCACCCTGGGCACACCACTAGTATCTAATATAGGTACATATTGTTATTTTTAATCGCATTGAAATAGCTATTATAATATATACATTTGATACGGAATTTAAAAAAAATCACTTACTCTTATAGCAACACAAAATTTAATTTAAGATATTCGTAGGTACTTATTTAATTATTCCTTTGTTTTCATCTGCGAGTTTCACACTGTTTAACACTATATTTCGTAACATTAAACTTAATACCTACTTTTAAAGGTTTAAATTACATTTCACGCAACTGTATTGTTATACTTCATTCAAATATTATACTACTACGAGTTGGTAGGTACTTCGCAGTGGAGTATATTTGCTAAAAGAATTTTAATTTGGATATTGTTTAGTCACAAACAAATACTGTAATAACATATTATATAGTTGCCGTCGGTAGGTAGATATTAACTTTAAATACCTACATTCGCTTACGAAAACTAATTAATGATTAAAAATATTTTACATCTGGTTCAAAATTCAAATTTAATGTTCATACATTACCTAATAATTTGTTACTATAACTTATAACTGTTAAAAGTGGATTAAATCTGCACATATATGCCTATACCTATTATGTAATAAACAGTTTTTTTTATCACTATGACGCATTTGAGTGCCATTTCTAATTCATTAAATTTATTTTTGAAAATTATTTATATAACCTTCAAATGTTCAACTATAAAATATGGAGGGATCATTGATGTTTTCATGAAGTTAACTCTGAAAAATGTGTTGATCATGGTTGATCTGGTCGTATGCTTATATAAGGCGTACCGGGCACATACCTATCGTTTGATGTTTATTTAATTTAATAGGTATATTTTAATTATAGTTGATATTAGGTATATTAAAGAGTCAGACCCAGAAGATTATGTCTCTAAAAACTACATTTTGAAGTATATTAAGTTGGTATCTCGATTACCATTTACATGGTCCACGGTTGTACACACAATTCCATTAGACGGATATTTACATTTTTGGAGGGGGGGGGGTTACTTACTCCTGAAAGCACCACGTTCAAGCGTGTCAAGATTTATGTCAGTCACTTACAGCCTTTGCTTTTGGTTTTTTCATTTTGTTGTTAACAAATACCGATTGTAATATACGTTTTTAAATAATTAGGTACTTACACTGCATACTATTATTAGTACCAAGTGAAATATTATTATAATAGATTTTTCATTATTTTTTACTATTAAAATGTCATTATCTAGAATACCTACTCACCTAATGATTTTGATTTCTAATAGGTACCTATGTCATATCGTTATAATAAAAATTATGCAAATATTCGATATTTTCTTTACTTACTTTTGAAATATCAATTATATTTTGCGACGCATATACGGCATACCCATTACGTAGGATCTTGTGCGTATTCACTACATTAGTCGGTAATGGCATGTACGGCGTTATAAATTTGTGTACCTATTAAATAAGGTGTGAAATGGGATAGATGTATACGGTTTAGAATATATATTATCTGTGTATTGGTTTGTGAGACGACCCGTTATATTATAATTATAAGTTATATGGCTCTACGAGGTAAATTGATTTGGTGTTTAATGAACTATATAGAGACTGTGTACTGAGCGCAGTTATATAAACAATAAACATAATGGCGATACGGTCATAATATATATTATATACTAACACCTATATCTATAATTCGGAAACGTATATTATAATTAAATCATCTCGCGTGAATGCGATTGTAGAATGTTCATCGTTCGCCCACAAAAATATGTTTTTTAGCTTTTAAATTAATTTTGCCGTATGTGTATGTGGGTCTCTGTACTCGTATAATTATTTACAAAGTGTATGATGTGTTCCGGCAGTTGTCGAGGACTATTGGAATTAAATTGAGTCAGCTGCACTTCATATCTGCTGTAGTCTGCACCAACCATACAAATGTTTTGTAGGACAAGGACTACAATATGGTCATAGGTATGTGTAAAGTGTGTATATGTATAGAATATTAGAATATAAGTGAATATGCATAACATATACATTGGTACAATATATTCATCATTATTAATTTCCTGAGGTTTCGTGAAATCGTACAGGTTCGTCAGTGCAGTACAAACTACAAATTAATTAATTACGAGCAGGTACATATATTGTAATCTTGGCTCTTGCTAATAACTAATAGAAAAGGCTTATTTATACGTTTATTTGCAATAGAGGCTTTTTGATTTTTATCCATAGTTTATCTTTTGGGTAAGAATTTAAGACGACTATATTTAAGGGACTGCAGTCTAGGTCTTCTGCTCCAAAGTTTAAAATCAATCTCACAATTAATGTACGAAAAAAGTAGTACAAACTATTTTGCGCTATTAAACTATAGCCATACATAGGTATTTGTATCTTTTTAGAAATTCTAGCGGAATATTCAAAAATTTAATGTTATATATTAAGTCTAATTTTTGGTCTTTGACACTCCCACTGAACTATATACGTCTTAATACGATATTAACTTTACCTACCGGTTTAGACCCTTTATTTTAACTTCTCTTTACCACAAAATGTTTGCATCGTTTGCTTTTCACACACACACACGCAATATGTTTGGTAACCTTTCTATATCTTATAATTTATATAGTATACCATATATAACTAATGACTATATTATATAATATATATATATATATATATATATAGGTTGGTAGGTAATCCTTTCCGCCATAAACATTGGCTCGTTAAATTGTCATTCACATATGTTTTATACAATTCACGAACAAACATTATTTTTTTTTATTGCAGATTTACTTTATATTTTTACTATTTACACGTAAACTCGTTTGTTATATCTTATATATAAGCACTACATTTACATATACAGCCCCTTCTCCCCACAGTACCATAAATAGGGTGTATTGTTCCATATAGAATGACCTAGTTTCAAAAAATCATAAGCCCGTGGGTCTTGGCCGTAGCATGATCTATCAGTTGCCATGAACCATATAGGCGAGTCTTTAGTCTTTCCACCTTTTTATGCGATATGCCAACAATGCTTGCAGAACTAAGAGTAGGGATCCAAAGGGCCGTTGGTTTTGTTTCGCCTAACACGTATATGTTAGAGGAGTTTATAAATATACATAAGAAATATAAATGTAAAAAATTAATTAAAAAAAATTGATAGACTACAGTTATTATCGGTACCTCTTTCAATTTTGTAATTGTAACACTTGATTAAATATTATATTGTTTTGATACCCGGATATTCTTTATGCAGCACCCTGTATGGCTGTATATTATCATAACGTGGGTTGTATGTATAATTAACCCCGTCACGACTGATGCTCAAATCAGTATTCCAAAGGCGTATTCGCGTATATATTCAGAGTGATGTTGTTTTAGGTGTAGTGCATAACTGTAACAATTATATTATATAGGTACAGTTATAGGGTGATTATTTTAACATTATAGGCGCACACATTTTTGGAAATATTTTTTACAAAGGTAATTCTAATTTATTATAAAATCAAAACTTTTTATTTTGAAAAAAAGTTATATTTAACTATTTTTTATCGTTATTATTTCTAGTGTTTTACTTTTTTGGATGATAGGTATCTGTAAAAATTAAAATTTGATAGAGTGGTTAAATGTAGCAATTTAAAAGTGCTCGTTGAGAAAAATGTGAAAAACTTTGTTAACTCTGCAGTTGTTTTGTAGTTTTTATAATTCGTTTGTACTTCGTTATATAAGCATTTTAATTAGTTAATGGCACAAGTCATAATGTTGGCCCACTACTCTGCTCATATAAAATTTAAACGCCAACTAAATTATATTGAAAATTAGGATTTTATACATTGAAATTTTCAGGAAAATACGATGCTTTGAAATATGAAATTAAAAATAAATGTCGTCATTCAAAAAGGTAAAAGTCTAAAAATTTGATTATGATAAAAATAATATTTTTTCAACAATGTTGATTCTTAATTTAGTACTTATTAAAATTATCTTGCATAAAATATTTTTAAAAACATTAAAACCTTTCGAGAAAATTAGTATTTACATATTTTAAAAAATCGTCCCGTATACTGCGTACACAGTGTTTCTTGTGTTCGACAAGCAAGCTCTTTCCCATTTTCTCTATTAATTTTGAATTCAATATTTATCCAAATTATAAATATTAATTTATTAATACTAATTACCTACAACAATTTAAAATTACCATACAGCTCCCATATCTTACTAATCGATTATGATGGACCGCTATTATCCTTAATACCTATACAAGGTTAAGAACTCAAAAACTACCTACTTGTTTAAATTTGATTTTGATACACTAATATTTTCAGAAAATTTATTTGCAAAATAATTTACAGCGGAAAAGATCATTTGAAAAATAGAAGTTTGAATCTCTACAGAATTAGAAAAAAAAATATCAAGGATATTAAATTATGGTCTTTATAAGTATATTATATAAAATTTTCAAAAATCAGATTTTAGATAACTGCATTATTGAAAAAAAAAATAGGGAGTTAGCATGATTGTTGAATAACTCTGTATAGCTTATAAAATAATCTGTCATAAGTTGTGCATATTTTGTTCATAATATGTTTGTATAGTCGCATAGTCAATAATATTTAAATTAATAAATCATTGTGATAAATGCGTGGATGTCATTAAATATATGATTAAAATATTAAAATATTTTGACAGAGGTCCCGAAGAATCTCATTAAAGACGTGCTGTATGATAATATATTAATACCAGCACTAGATATATTGCTTAACATTAAAAAAAATAACATTTATATTTTGTAATAAAAAAGAATCGTTCGGTTGGCCAAACTTGAACCAAATATTTAATATACCTAGGTACCAATAATAAGTAATATAATATAATATAATATACTAACGAATAATAATTAATAGTAATATAAATTTAAACGAGTTATAGGTAGGTACTAGAATTGTTTAAGATTCAGAACGGAGTGATGATTGTCGGTATTGGTTTACAATGATATATTATTAAAAAAATAGTAAAAATAGTTTAATTTTAATATAAAAGAACGCGTCTATCGTGTATTCCCGTCTGGTTATACATATACTTAGAATCGTATGAAAACAGTTTTTTTTTTAAGAAATCACGGAAAGCGACCGACCAAACCATAGATAATATATAAGAATATTATCTATGGACAAAACAAGCATATAATATAATCTAATATATAAAAATCTCGTGTCACAATGTTTGTTACTAAACTCCTCCGAAACGGCTGGACCGATTTTCATGAAATCTTTTGTGTATATTAAGTAGGTCCCAGAGAGTGATGTAAACTATTTTTCATACCCCTAGGTGTAAAGGGTGGCTCATTTTGAATAAATTTTATAACTCAAGATCCACCAAATCGATTTCGATAAAAATGTCAGGACATATTAAGATATATAGATGGTTTCTGTGAAGTTTGTACGCTGTAGGATAAGTGATTCCGGAGTTTTGGCTTCTTAAGTGCACACCTGGCGACATGGCCTAAAACAACAACAACGTCTATACAATTATTTTTATCTATATATATAACCCATAGCAACCATTTAAAAAACAAAAATATCTGTCGTAATTCCTGTTTGAGCACCTACCGGGGGTGATCACTTCCCTTTTTAAATTAGCCTATGACACTCACAAAGAATGTGGCTTTGTATTGGTGAAAGAATTTTGGAAATCAGTTCAGTAGTTTCGGAGTTTATTCCGAACATACTAACAAACGCTATTATTTTATACATTAGTATAGATAAAAATGAATGTTTGTGTGTAGATTAGACCTCTGGGAAAAAGATAGACTAATTTAAAAAGTGTTAAATTTTTTTTTTTTATTCATCGGATTTTAGTAAGGTTGCGTTAGGCTTTTGTATTAATTGATTATATTAATCCTTTATAGGTCGGATTAAGTAAAAATGACAAACTTGGTAGAATTTTGATACTTTGGAGTTAAATCATACACTTACGTACAAACAGCTAGAGGTCCGCGATCTACCGCCGGTAGATTGCCTACCTGATAATATACTGCTGAGAATCAGACTTTTTATTCCGGGCAACAGAGAAGTTAAGATAAATTTTGAATGTCATACATCATACACCGAATAACGAATTGAACAAAGTTTGAGTCATATAGAATTGGTACATTTAACGGGCAACGAAGTGCCAGCGGGATCAGCTAGTAATATATATAGGTATTGATCCTGCGCGGTGTGTGACATCTGACGGTTTAACCACAGACTACATGAAAACAGTCATATAGTCTGCAGTTTAACTATGTACCTATATTGTGCCAGCCATATATATTATACAAAACACACGCAACGGAATTGCAATTAAGTTCAGAAACAATCTCGTCGTGATGGTGTCTATACATACATATATATATATTGTGGACCAGAGTACCTACCTAAAATTTATACTTGACGCGCGACGCGGTGATGTTACATAACTCATGATCCACCGACACTGTCACTATACCTATACCTATGCTTACCCATACCTTCGTGCGTCGTAGTAATTTATTATTGACACTCGGCGTGGACCAACCCGCTAGTGTTTATTATTATTATTGTATATATATTATTCATAGGTGCAGTGCATACCTACCGTAGTGGTAATATAATATGTATTGATAATTAACTTGCGCGGGATGAGAAATAATAAATAGGTATATTTCCTGTGCTTACAAAGCACCCATAATATACGCGTACACAGCACTACAGTGCATACACTATAGGTACATCGCATATAATATACAGTTGCGCTTGGACAGATTAGCGAGTACATTTTGTAAGCAACTGCATGTGCTCTCGAGGGGTGTGGGTGTACATCACTGGTGTCACAGGAAAATGTATACGTTTATAATATAAACTATAGTTAAAATTATTGTAAAAGTAGTGTAGGTACTCCCTACCATTAAAATATCCATCGGAGGAATTACTCAACCATACAAATATATTATCTGTTTATAAATTATAAATTAGACAAATTTTAGTTCAATCGATCCATATAAAACCACACACTCAACGCTACAGAAATAGTAGACAGAAGAACAGGAAAATACATCAAATCGTCGTATACATTATTAACAAGTGCAAAAAACTCTCCTAATAACATGGGGAAAACTATATTCAACAATTTAAATAACGAAAGCTGGATTATATTGCAAACAATTTATAGTTTCAACTTTTCAAGTTTGTGGTATCAATGCCTGAATAAGCTAGAAACATTAAATTTTATAAATTGCCTACAATTATCATATCAATGTTAACATTTTATTATATTAATATTTTAGTATACATTTGTAATTCATACGGTACTGATTATAAGTAACATATACATAAATTAAAATGATTAAGTTTGGACGTGTTCGGTGTTGTATAAACGCGCAGGATGCAGCTAGTGAGGTTAATAACTATACTGTATTAATGTATTATAGGTAGTAGGTACCTGCGGTTACTCTTAAGCAGAAGACCTATGATTATTATATATATGTGCATTGTGCGTGTAACTTTTAAATATGTACATATACGTATACACGAATACACGACCGTGTTGAAACACATATTACAGCACTTGAAACTATTATAATACTTGTTTAATAATTCAAATTCCTAAAAATCACCTCTCTGCCATGACACAGATTGTAAATAATAAATTGAAAATATCTGCACACAATAAAATCGTTGGCCACGTTGTCCGTACAAATCAAAAACTGTTTATACATTATCCGCTAGGTACTCGAATATAGGTTAGGTTAGGAAAACACAAAACAGTAAATATTATAACACTGTAGATATTTTTGGACTAAAAAAATCATTCATTTGATAAAGTAAGTATTTAATGAAAAAAATATTTAATCAGTTTAATTCAAATATAACAATATATATAATAGAAAAACTAAATGATAACACTGACAACTGTTTTCGATAAAATAACGGCCAAACTATAAAAATACATTATAATATTGTTGTTATTAATTATTAATTTTATTTTTATTTTTTTAAATTACATAACATAGAGATTGGTCTGTAGTCATTAATTATTTATGTTTTTCTTATCTCCACTTTTGTGTAATGAAAAAAATCATAACAAGCAGTTCAATAACTTATCCGAAAAATAACTAATTATCATCGAAAAATCAATTCAGCTTTAGATCTGGCATATATAGTCATATATAGCCAAACGAGAGGTTCTTTACGGTGCAACTATGATGCACTTGACTATGGAATGAAAGCTTTGGACATTTGTCTAGATATTTCTAAGGCTTTTGACACCATATACAATTTCGAGCTTATTCGAATTTCACATAATCTTGGAATAGACACTTGAAGTCTGAATTGGATTATTAAGAATATTTTGAAATAAAAGAACTTTGATTGTAATGGTATAAGTGGTGTATAAATGAGGAAAGGAAAAATGTTTGTGGAGTGCCTCGAGGAAGTTTAATAAATCCAGTTTCTTTTATATTATACAAAAACAGAATATGCAATCTGAAAATTAATGGGGATATAATAATGTACCTATGCTGATGAATGATGATATTTGTATCCTTTTTTTTGATCTCACTTAGAATTCAGTCCGTCAAAATTCAGAAAGAAACTAAGTCTATAATAAGGAAACTACTATTTTTAAATCTGAATACAATTATCTTTATGGCCCTCACTAATGAGGTACTTAATAAAGATGATAATCGTTTTGATGAAATTATTTCCCAATATTATAAAAATTAGGAGCAATGTAATGTGACAGTTGTAAATTCATTTCAAAATTACCTATACATGGTAGCTTACATTTGTTGAAAACTTAAGTAGGAATTTACACTTAAATTATATAGTTGGGTATGTGTTTAAAAACAGCAGTACCTACTACCTACCTACGTATATAAATTCTGTTAACTTGTGAAATTTTTCAAATTAACATTGTTCGTAATATTATATTTTTCATTATATCGGGCTGTTTTCCAATATCGCATTCAAGTTTGCATTCAAATAAAAGCTATAAAACCTCTGCAATTTCAACAAAATAAAATTATTAGGATATGTCTTAACAACTATAATTTAGAAGGATCTACATTCTACATCACAAAACTATAAAAAGTTGATGGGTTTGCTCATTAATTCAGTTAGTAAAAATATGCAATTATGTGGGTGATAGAGAATATGGAAAACTGGTATAGTTTTAGATGTCTAAATGTATATGAAGCTAAAATGACTTAAACTAATAATTCTTTTGGTCTTGGATTTGTGGATTATCTTGTTCCAAAATCTTACAGTTGTATAATTAAAAAAAAAAAAATAATAGGTAATACAAAAAAATAAAAACAAAATAATGTAAGAAGTTGCGGTCATTGCTAGAATAAGTTTTTATATTATATAGGTACTATCTGTATGTACGCTAAAAAGAGTAAATAAATAGAAAATAGATATTTTAATGTAATTATTTTGTGAATTATCTTTGATTAAATAAAAAATATTTAGATATATATATTATACTATAGAGCTCTGCAGCATCATCACGAAATTTCGGCCATCACTTATGGCAGACTTTTTATATTATATTATACGTATTATATAAGCGAAATTAATCACATTAAATACACGTGGTGTGCCAGTGTTACGATCGGTCAGCGGAAGCCTCCTCTTCATCGCGTCAATAATAATTATGGTATGAATATATACGGCAGCCGGCGCAGTGGTGGAAACACCCCTAATTACACATTGTGTTACTACAGTCTACAGTTAAACATAAAAAACAATGTAGGTACCTATTAAATATTTATATAACACGACGCGGCGATATATACTGGGTGATCCATTTAATGTATAAGACACTCATTATTTCATAAACTATTAAGTAATGTTCTAGAAGACATTGTCTTACATAATATTTTAAATCATTAAAAAAACAACATTTTTAAAATATTTTTCACCATCATCATTTTTTAAATTTTAATGACCACGTGCATTTTTAATTCCTAATTTCAAAGTAGAATATTTTCCAAGTACTTTAATAGATAAAAATCGAATTTTGGAAGTGTAGTTTATGAGTTATAACTTTATAAGTATTTAAAGTTTAAATGAGCGAAGTGGAGTGGTGCAAGGGTACCTTACAAAATGTTGGTCCACAACTTCGCTCGTATAAACTTTTAATACTTAGGTAGGTACTTATAATCAAAAACTGTTCGAAATTTGGTTTTTATAGATCGAAATACTCCGAATAATATTCTGTTTTATAATATGAAATTAAAAATGTATGCTGTTATTCAAAAGAGTAAAAACTTAAAAAAAAGTAGTAAGATATAAAATTTTTCACTAAAAATTATTGTTTTCTAAAATTTTAATCAATGACTTACGTTAGATCGATAACACCGTATCGGTTTCTATATATACCCACATGTAGATACAAACAAATTGAATCGGGGTAATATATATAATATTAAAAATTATAGTTATATTATTATAGTACATATTATATTTATATTTTATTTTCAAACAAAATATAATAAAAATAAAACTAATAATAATAAACAGCCCCCACATGCCCAGTCTGTAGGGTCAAACTGACTGTGAAGCACATTATAGCTGAATGCCTGAAATACGAGCGAGATTGACAAAATATCGGGATATATCCCATCCTTGACACTGCATTGGGACCAGAAACCAAGGACAAAACCAAGATGATAGCCTTTTTAAAATATAAAATTAGTATCTAGGATCAGTGGCGTAGCCAGGATTTTTCAAGGGGGGGGGGTTAAGTAAAAATTAAACTTAGTTTTTTACAGTTTTCGTTGTATTGCCTTCGCAAGAGCATCATAGATGATTTGGAAAATGTTAAATATAAATTTTTATTTATATTTATAAAACAAATATTAGTTATTAATCATTAGTTTCTGTTACAAAATGGATTAAAAATTCTGAAATACAATTAGGCTAAAATACTATTACTTGAATTAGTATATTTACTTATATTAAAAATTTAGATGTTTTTTAAATGTTATTAAAAGTGCCTATATTAATCATTTTAGAAAGTGAATATATTGTGACATTCTATTACACCAGAAAATGTTTTTTTTTATTGTTTTTACGATGGTAAAAATATTTATTCGAAGAAAAACACGGAATGAATAACGGTAGGTAGAACCTTGTTAAATTTATTCATTTGGTCGTATAGATCGGTGCATGCTCTACAGATTTAACGAATAATTATTATTATGATTGGTTTTCATATATGCGTCACTGAGCGAGCGTTTTTGTTGTATCGAAAAATGACTGACAGAATACAAATTGATGTACACAACGAACCCCTCAAGTGGAACAAATAATAGAAAACTAAACAAAACAAAAAGTAAAACAATATTATGATTTTGTGAAATTAAAATAATCAATTATTCTTCATTTTAACCACCGAGTTTATGTGTATAACTATAGGTACCCTATATTATGTATTATTCAATGCAGTATTTATCTACAGTCTACACTCTACACAATAACGAATACACATGCACCAATGCTCCATATATTACATATTGCTTTGACTATAAAATTATATTTTGACGTGATCGAGTGTACTCGGTGTCTCGGTATACGGTTGTATTTTTCATTTTATCATTAATAATTTTACATCTACATAGACTTGTATATTTCATATGATCTTGATGGTATATAATTGAATTAGCGAAACATTTTTTAATTACGATGGAAAAATGCTTGGTATCCTTTATTAATTACACAGTGCCCTTAATTTATTTAAAATTAATTCGACAACGTACCTATAACAACGAAAAGTGTCATTTTGAGTAATTTATGATGATCAGATACATGGGCGACGCACAAGGATATCATCTAATGATCGCCTAAAAACGTAGGTATACGTACATATTATTTTTTGTGACTTAACAATTTATTTATTTATTATTCAAAGCCGTAATCATAAGGACATCTGTATAATTTAAAAATACCACGCCGTTCATGCAAACTGGTAGGTATATATACCTACCAAGTACCAACGCCTCATGCATAGAATTTACTTTTAACCTAGTTTCCTTAGATGTGTATATTAATATATGATAGTAATAGATATAATTTTTCGGAATAATCATTAGGTTGGTGTGCGCTAAGACTCAGTTTCCTGGCTGGTCACCTTGATTTCATTCGATAAATATATCCGTACAGGTATATTGAATATAAACTTTATAAACTATAACCAATAGTCCAGGAGTTATATGAATCTTCATATTTTTAGTTAGTAGTTGGACGCCAAAAAATAGGTAAGACACAAATTTGAATCTTAGCTTAATGACTTGGTCTGGAAATATGTTCACATATTTGGGATATTTTTAATGATTAGGTATGCATACTTTAGCATTTTTTAAAAATATAGTGTTTGGATACTATATTGCCTAACAAAAAATAAACTCACATTTTAATTATTTTTAAGCCACCTACTATAACGACACTTGGCTTGGGATTGATACGTTAAAATATTAAGTTACAATATCGGCACACCATTTTCTTTAGTAATCAGGAACGAGCGTTGAGAATTAATCGTCTGGTCTTAATATGATTTTGCCAAGTTAATCTTTTATCGACGTTGACACCTAAATATTTGACAATGTCGAGATAGAGAAGTGATAGGTAGATTGCTTACGGTAATATTATATAGGGCTAAGCCAATGTCTTAAGGTGTTGGTCGTATGAACGGATTTATACCGCAAAATGTGTAAACGGAAAAATACGAGGAAAGAGGTAGTGCCGAATTTTGGCCAAGTGTTGGTGACGTCTTATAACTATTGAATCAACAGCGATGCGGAGACCCTACTCATGTCAACAGCGGCTGGCGTCGGTGATGTGTTGACCGCTAGAATTAAGTCCTACAGTCGTCGTAACCGATCGGCGATGCGTTAATTTCGTGTACAAATTTTATTATTACGAATCATGATTTATGACCACTTGCAATCGACGCCCGTCAATCCAACATGAGACGAACGAGATCCTGTAAATAAAATAAAATATTAACTTGATAAGCAACGGATTTCGATTGAAATTTGAATACAAATTAATTTTATAATGAGATTAAAATTGAAAAATTTATTTTTCGAATGTGATAATTGATCATATTAAAAATATATAACTACGGAGTAAAATTATTGAATGATATTTTAAAAGTACTTTCAATGCTGGAATAAATAACACACCGGCGACATACATGTACCTAAATTGCCTATACCACACGCCGTGTGATCATAATGTCACAATATTTTGATAACCGTTCGTTGCTTCGAATGATTATTTTCTGAAAGACCATTTCACGAAATCCCGTATTAGTTTTTTTTATTTTTAAATTGTTTAGGTTATGATATTGGTGTAAGGGAATATATTTGTATAAGGCATAAGTATACAGTGCTAAATAAAAGCGAATGCCTTTGTAAAGTAGGTAAAAGTTAACGATAACTCAACGAAAGCCGATCGTCTAGATTTTTAACGAAATACAACATAATATAACATTACTCAATAATTTTATTGAATTTAAATATTTTTAACATTTTCTTATACATTTGACAAAAACTATATAAAAAAGTCGTTCAATAAAATATAACTACAGCAGACAGTTAATATAAACATTAAACATACTTCGTAAAATTGTATTCGGAAAATGGTCTTTTGGGAAAATGGATCGGGATTTTGGTTTCCGTGAAATTGTCTTTCGAGTAAAGGGTCTTTTGGGAATTCGAATTCGTAAAAACGTCCAAGTACATACTAATATCTTGTTATTTAAATATTTAAATAAAATATCTTTTTGACAAAATACTGGTTTTGAATCATCCAATATCCAGTTAAATTGTTTTTCAAACTTTTATAAATTATAATAATTCTTATTTTTCTCAAACACCTAAATAGACATTACTCCTAATAGAGATGCTATACCAATTGAGTACTTGACTGTATATTTGTATCATAATACATGGGATAATAATACAAGAATTTGAATAATTAAAGAAAAGTTTAATCGTGAAAAAAATTATATGAATAATTATGAATCAATTATAATATTTCTTTTGCAAATTCTTAGTAACAAATACATCTATATTTTTAATAAATGCATTAGTGTTTGATTATAAAATAACAACAAAAGATTCATAGTTTTTTTTCAGTTTTTTTTTGTTTAATTATGAAAACATAAAAACATTTTACTTTTAAATATCTGTTACTAGTCCATGACAGTTAATCGTTGGATTTATACATTTTCAACATTTCGATAGCTCTAGATTCCAAAATTGATTATTGTAACATTTAATAAGTATTTATTTTATACTCTTAAATACTGGTTTAAAGTAAATATTTTTAAAATTATTTTAGATTCCGAATGGAGCGATGAATGTATTGATTTTACAATGAAGTACGTGTTTTTTTTTTGTGTCCGTGTGAACGTTTTATAGTGGAACAAAAGATTCGATCTTCAACTTCAATGATTCTACTAATTGTAAAATCTAAAGATTTCTAATATAATGGTATCTAGTAGAAAATTGGATCTAGTTGGTACCAACTTTTATGGTGTTTCAAGTTATAATTGTTTTCAGTACTTTTCAAAATAATCTGGAAAAACGTAATCTTTTACTCAAAACCCGTTATTTAACAAATCGATTTTATTTTAATTCAAAAAAATATTATTCGTAGGCACTTGAAACTTTACACTACTACATATATTAAAATTAACAGTAATAATAATAATAATAAAAAGGTGTACAGTAGGTTACAAGGGGGTCACAGTAATGGATGGTGTTAAATTTAAATTCAATGATATAATATCATTGTATAAGAAAAACGATTCTGAGCGAAAACGGTCAGTCAGACTATGATGTTACTAAGTAATAAGTATATTTGATGATATTATTGTGAATAAATTAATTTATATATAACCTATTTACGTGGAACCGTGTTTTAAATTTTCAATCCTTAGCTATAAAAGTTGAACATTTTATACATTTTAAACTACAAAATAATTATTAAATTATAAATTTTGTCGAAATTTGAACTTTAAATGTTAATAAAAAAAAATTGTGCCTATGTATTTTTAATATTTTTCAACTGCTATTGTAAAAATATATCAGGACCCTTTATAAATTTTCACGCTTTTTTTCCCAACAAATAAAATTTTATTGATATTTATAGAAAAAAAAATTAAAAAAATTGAAAACTGACAATGTCCGTAAACAGCTCAAAAAGAGTCAAATATTTTCAAAATTTTATCGTGTATAGAAAATGCTAATATAAACATTCAGTAAAATTTTCAAGTATCTACAGTCATTCGTTTTTTAATTACAATAAAATAAGAAAATCGTTACATGAGAAATCGAGTGAATATCAAATGTCGTAAAAATATGAATTTCAAACGCTCATAAAAATTTAATTCGATTTGCTTGTAGACATTTTTTTTTTTTGATAATGGTAGACAAACTTATGGGTAATCTTGTATTACATTTTCAAATCTTAGATTTAAAAACAAAAATTTTTATGAATTCTCAACTCAAAATAATTTGCTAATTTACGTGATTTTTCCGTATTTTGTCAAGATTTGAACTTTAAATGCTTATAAATAAAAACTGTGACTAAGGATTTTTAATTTTTTTCATCTGCCTTTGAATCAATAACCTAGAAGCCTTCTATTAAATTTTCAAGCTTTTTTACTCAACAGATAACATTTTATTGATATTTATATAAAAAAAAAACTAAAACAAATGGAAACTGACAATGTCCGTAAACAGTTCAAAATAAGTCAAAATATTTGGAAAGTGTTATGGTGTATAGAAAATGAAAATATAAACAACCAGTGAAAATTTCATGTGTCTACGGTCATTTGTTTTAAAGTTACAACAAAAACCAAATTCAATTTTGTGAAAAATCGATTTTGCGTAAAAAGTCCCGTTTTTCCTTAATTTTTCTTTTGTTTTTCTTGTCGCTTTTGAAAATTACTGGGAATTTTAAACTTTGACCTCCTCAATGCACCAATGATATTCACTTTCCAATCGAAAAAGATACTGAAGTTGAAAATCGAAGCATTATTTCGACTACTTATCGTGTACACAGACACAAAAAAAAAAATAAAAAAATAAATATAAAAATACACATCATTGTAAAATCAATACATTCATCGTTCCACTCAGAATCTAAAAAAAGATTAACATTATTGCTCTTTTTATTATTTACCATGTCCCTATAGTCGACATACATATACCTTCATAATGATTTTTATCAAAATAATTTCAAGCTATTTATAAGTATCTCGAAAATATTAAAACGGGTTTACGATGGTATTAGTAAACGGTATTATGGTCAGCATTGATAGCTAGTAATATTATATGAAAAAAAATATTATAATAACTGAGATTAATAATTATAAGAATTCAGATGATTTTTAAAAATAACGATTCAAGTTTTTGTATTGTGATTTAAAATTTGATTTGTGGATACTTGAAACTATAAACATATATTGTTATATTTTATACACACAATTACACAATGACATTTTAACTGAAATGTTTTCATTCAAAATTAATTCAACCTACAGTAGATTATTAGCACTGCTAATAGAAAAACAAATATCTAACTAAATGTAATATAATTAATATTTCAAAAATATAGTTTCGCTGTCAGACCTCCTCTGCTAATAATAGTTTTTTTTTTATAAAATTATACATAATTTAATTTTAAATTTTAATACATCCATTATAGTTACCCGTTGAATGACGTGGCACACTAACTATACAGATGAGCGAATTCCTTGGATTTTTAGCCATCACGTTCTCATTAATTGCAAACATTTTTCGATCTTTTTTTTAATTACCTAAGTATGTAAATTGTTTAATTAGTCAGATATATATTATTTTGTTTAGAAAGCACATGTGAAATTAAAACTTTTATAAGTGAAAAGTTCCCTGCAGTGAACATAACTACACTACATAAGGGTTGGGTATTATAGGTGGTGATGGGCTTGATCGTAGTGGCACGGGAGGGTTATTGTATGTTAATTGTTTCACAGCTTGAATGTGGTGACGGACAGGTACCTAGTAAGTACCTAAAGAGAAAGTATTGGGTAATTTCAGTTTTTATTGAATTTATATACAATTAAACGATATAGCTTATATAATAATTAATATTAATTAACTAATTCAGATAAAGTTATTTTATAAATACAAATAAATAATAATAATATACCGATTAAGTAGGCTCGGTTGATTGTTATCAACACTCTTTGTTAGATTCATATAAGGATTAAGGACTATAGTCTATATGAGGTCTAGAGTAAAGAAACAAATTCCGATTCTAAAAACGTATTCTCTTGTGATTGATTTTAGAAGAGGACACCGATTAAACGATTGTTTAATTGTTTATGCTATTTAAGGTTTAGGGAAAAAAATATGTGGTCACTATACATTTTATATTTTTATAGCTTGTAAAATTATGAAATCATACACATACGTATATAATGTATATACTTTATAAATATTTAATTATTGAGTATTGTGTAAGTAATTGAATTCAACAATCCGTTGTCACTGTATCAATATTATGTCTATCCCAAGGGGCAACGGCAGGAAAATGTTTTAGATTCTGAGCGGAGCGATGAATGTATTGATTTTATAATGACGTGTGTTTTTATTTCTTTTTTTATGGCTGTACCTATACACGATAAGTAGTCGAAATAATGCTTTGATTTTAAACTTGAGTACCACTTCTAATGGAAAAGTGAATCTATTTTATCAGTTTAATCAGCTTTTGATAAAATCGATTTGGGTTTTCTCTAAAAAAAATTACCTAAGGTACATGAAATGTTCCCTGAATGTTTATATTAGCATTTTATATACACCATAAAATATTTAGACTAATTTTGAGCTAACGATTGGCATAATATTAAGTTTTCGATTTATATTATAGTTTTGCTACGTAAAAAAACTTGAAAATGTAATACAAGGTTCCTTGTAAGTTGTTGTCAGTGGAAATTTAAATAAAGTTAAGTATAAATCCACAATATTATTTTACGAGCGTTTGAAATTTGAAATATTTACGACGTTGGATATTATGCACTTGCTTCCTCAAAAAAACTTTCTTGTGATTTAAAAAAAAATAACCATAGATATTGAAAATCACACCAAATGTTTATCTTATCATTTTCTATACTTGATAATATTTTCAAAATATTTCGACTTGTTTTGAGCTGTTTACGGACATTTTAAATTTTAAATTTTTTAACATTTTTTTCTATAAATGGCAATATAATTTTATTCGTTTGGACAAAAAGTTTGAAAATGTAATACAAGGCTCCTCACATATTGTTACTATATGAGTTTAAATATTTTAAAAATACATATCCACGATTTTTTTCTGTAAGTATTTAATGTTCAAATTTTACAACACTTATCTAAATCTTGAAAATTTTCAAATTATTTTGTAGTTAAGAAATGTTAAATTTGCATAGTTAAAGATTAAAAATTTAAAATAAGTATTCTAATAAATAGTTCATATTGTAACTATAAAATTTAAAAAATATATATAAACACAGTTATTTTTTAAAGGCATTTTAAGTTTAAATTTGGACGAAATTAGATATTTAAACAATGAATTTTAGTTATTTTGTTGGAATTTAAAATATTATTCATGAGTAAACTTCAGTACTTGAAACTTTTAAAGTTTATTATTATATTTTATACGTGAATGCAATGCTTTTGGAAAAATAAATTTAACCTACATACCTACTGTATTATTAATAGTAAAATAAATTACTCTAATAACAATGAAATCATAGAATATACTTAGGTAGTAATATAGGCTGACAGACCCCACTCGGAATCGTTTTTCGTATACAACAATTTTATTTCACTGACTTCAAATTTAATACATCCTTTAGCTATTGTACATAATACGAATTCATAATGAAATCCGTAAAACATTCAACAAATGTTAAACAAATATATAACGTTTTTTTTTAATAAAGCTTATAACAAATTAATATAAGAGTCCAGGTGAAAAAAGTTTATGTCATCACGCCGATCTTATATAATTACATTTTGCTATATTTTAATTGAATTGTATTATAATTTATAACTAAAATATTTAAACCTACCTACCTATTATTATTAGTAGAAAAATACATTTCTAATAGCTGCAACCATACAACTAGGTACATACATATAGAAATATAGGCTCAGAGATCGTTTCCTCTTGGAATCGTTTTTCATCGTGTAGATATTATAATAATTCATTGAACTAAAATTTTACATACATATTATATGTAATGTGTAATAACTAATAGTTAATACTTAATAGTGACCAGTTTCAATTACGAGGTAAATTTACACCTGTAGAGTGACTTTTTATTGGGTTTTTCCGATTTTTTACAAAAGTACTGGACATTGTGTGCATATATTTATGATTTATAGGAGCAAATTAATTAATTTGAAGTTAGATTAAGACTGCGTGGTTATCGCTGTGTGTTGTTTTATGGAAAATAAATAAAAAAGTCATCAATATTCTGTTTCTGCTTCTCCGAACATGTATTTATAATATTTTATATTATATTATATATATTAATTAAATTTATATTTACAGATTGTATTTCTAAAGCAGAGCTTGACAGAAAAATGTGTTTTGATTATCGGGAGATCAAGTTTTCGTACAAATGAAAAAAAAAAAAGATTTATATAAATAACAATAATCCCATACCAAGCAAGTTATTTAACAAACTATAAATTTGATTTTTATCACTATCCGTAAATGTCAAAATATTTGTATCGTAATTTTTCATTTAATCTCATGTTTATTTATTACATTTGTAAATAAAAATATATTACCGTATGAAATTTAAACCTTGGTAATAATTTATAAAAATGAAGTTCTCGCTGCGTTACCAAACGTTATAGCATTATTTAGGGTAGCCCAGTAACAGAATCATCAACGAGAGTTACTTGAACTTTGACAAGTTAATCTCATTATAATTACGTCGGTATAGGTACTGAAGCTCAATTTTGGAATTTCTTATTTTACTTTTTATGTACCTATAGGTAGGTACTAACGATATTTTTATTTCACATTAATGCTGCTTAGTAATATAAATGACTTTAATCTAACACGACTAATTTGTAAAAATTGTAAGTTATTGTTATGCAAGTATAATTTGATAATATAAACGAGAAAACTGTACGAAAATTATGTAAATTATCATCTGGGTTAACAAAATTGAAAATATAAATTATACTGTAACATATTACTTACTTACACTGTACTAATGTACTCACTACTCATAATATACTCGCTATGATAATTTATAATTTATATTAAAATATAAAAACAAAAATGTTAGTAATATTTTGCTAGTAAAACAGACTAAAATTATAAGTAGGTATTTCAAGAATTGCAGAAAAGTAGTAATTATTATCCGTGTCATAATATTTAAAAATACATATTACAAAAAACTGTAACTTTTGTAATTTGTTTCTTAATATTATATCATACTTATAATTGGTGGGTTCGAAAATCGAAAGATAAACTAATATATATTGTAAATTTAAATGACATTTAGATAATTTATTTTTGTTGTTATTAGTGTAACATATATTTACATAATATTTTTGTAACAGACATTATGTTTTAATATAGTAATTAGTAATTTAATTATAAATGGTTTACATTTTTATAAAATACCATCAATTCATGCATAACAATATTCAAAATGAATGGCTTAACTTTATATTTTATTCCTCGGAATAAATGCAAAACATAACTTGGGTAAATAGCAAATTTCGGTACATTAACCAAATATAATATACATAAATATGTATCTAAATAAAGGACTAAAATCAACTTATTTTACTTGTCACAAGATAAAAAATGATATGTCAAATGAAAGGTTCAAAGCAGAATAATATTATGCAAATCATTTCGGAACGTTGTTGGTAATAGTTGCATTCAGTGACTTAGACAGAATTTATTTAAGAAGAATATATAATATTATAATGGTGAATATAATTTATATATATTTGATACTTATATATTAAGTAGTATACGTTTATTTATAAAAAGGAGTTAAGGTATAAAATTTTGTTTTAAAAATAATAAAGTTAAATTATATAATAGGTACCTACAATGTACAAAGTAGGTACATTAACCATTTTTCTATATAATTATTATTCTGTCAAGTCGTCAAGATTAAACAAAGTATAAAATAGCGCATTTACAATTTTATATCCGAATAATAAAAATGAATGGTTAATTTGTTTGGTTTTTTGTTAATTATTCAGTATATTATTTTCATAAAAACAGGCATGTTTAGTACTTTAGTAGCTTTCTATTTGATCTTGATCCAATATATACATTAATATTTTATTTTTATCTTTATAAAAATAATAAATCAAGGTATTTTCATCTACTTTTCTTCTAATTTAAATTTAAAAACTACATTTTTTATGCCAAAAAAGTCGTGGCAATTGGAAAGTTTATCTTTCGTTATCATCTGCAACGAAGTGAATTTATAACAGGGTTTAAAACGTTTTAAATTTAATGATTATCAATACAAAATGTTATTTAACTTTACATTTTTTGTTAAATATTTTTTACATTTTTGATCGAGAATTAACGTTTTAAAGTGAAATGATGGGTTGTAACACTAAATCATTATCCTGGAAAATATAATCTGTCCATCTCTCTATTACTTAAGCCAACTTTTTAAGTAAGACACATTAAACAATTTGAATTGTTATTTTAATACTTTATTAGGTATTATTATTGTTAAAACTCTGAATCTCTGATGCAGTGATGAACCTGTACATGATTTAAATGATAGAGCAAAATTGTAAATGTCTAAAAAATATCACATTTAATAGAATTGATATAATGTGGACATATATGTTGTATATCATGTGAAATAATATGCTCATAAATGAGTTCAAATGCTTATACAAGGAATAACGTGGGAGTGATGACCTTTTTTTTTTAAAATACATTTTATGAAATGTAAAAAAGTTAAACGATATTATTATTTATATTCATAAAAAATGTAATTGTTTCATTAAAACATATAATTCTAAATTTGATATATTATTATACCGGCGGAAATACACAAATCATATGTTGTATACCCGCCTAAAGATATTATATTATCCTAAGACATTGATTCCGTGGACAAAACTTGTTTCATACATCAAATAACTTTTAATAACTTTTAAAAGTATTTTTTAAGTTTCTTTGGTTATTTTTATAAGATTATATTTTATAAGAATAAATAAAATGTAGGTTAAATTACCCACCTAAAAAGTAAAAAGGTATTATTATGGTTTTACCTATGGCAAGTTTACGACAAATTCGGTGGCGTCTTAACAACGTCCATACAAACAACATTTCTGACACGCACAATGAGATATAGGTACAGGGTTAAAATTCTGATTGTTTAAAATTTGTATGTATATTCAAAGACCACTTACTTAGATACTTAGATTTGCATTCTATTTAAGGAGTGTCCCGAGGAGATACTAAGTTTTTCCTCCTAAAAATTATTACCTGATGAACAATGATTTATTTAAAAATTCCTACTAAAAATAGGTTAGTATTATCTTTTAAAAATATTTTTTAAATGTTGTAATACTATTACTATACCTAGTGCATTGAGTCGTGTACTTTTAATGCATTTTTATTGTTTTTAGATCATTTAAATTTCAAATCAAAGCCCTAATAATGATAATTTTTTCCTTGGTTAAGACTTCAACAATAGACATATTAATATATGAACTGCGTATTCCATTATACCCTGCCATTGGTTTCATTGTTACAATATTATGAAAAAGAGATAGCCAATATACCTGTGCATACATAATATGAGGAGTAAATATTGTATGCCATCGTTTTCTCAAAATGTTGTTATCTTCGTTGTTAAACTTCTCCTGTTTCTCACTATTAAAGCGTACAGATGGACTGAATTCTGTGATATCTTTTCTAACAATGATGGCCACCCTCCCGACCTCTCACTCTGCCAGTCTATCAATTATCATTATTCAATTTCTTTATAGATCTTTGCTGAAAACGCAATTTTGTTGTACATATAGGTTAATATCAGTGGTGGAGGGGGTCATAAAGATATCATGTATAGTGTATACATTAAATTATGTATTTAGTTATCGATTTGGTTTGAAAAGTATTTAAAAACTTGTTTTTATTTAAAACAATGATGTATTCTGCAGTTAATTTTATAGATGTCAAGTATTCGTAATTTTTTAGGGACTAGAAGAACATAATTTGTCAAAGTTAATTAAGAAATTACGTGAAAAAATTAGTGATTTAAATTAATATTTCTCGTAAAACACCCCAGAGAAACAGCGTTGTGTTCGTTATACTATTATTCATTATTTATGTTAATGAGTTGGTTAACATGCATACAGTACGCAGGTATAGGCACTAATAATTCAATAGTTTTATACCCTCACAATTATTATATAATTACAGAATAATAAATCATAAATTACAATCAATACCTAGTATAATACTTAGTATAATAGTATATATTCTAATTTATAATATTTCAATTTTCGAAAATATGGCTACTTGCAAATCAGCACATCATCTATGTCATTGGTCAATGGCTTACATATTTTTGGTGCTATTGTCTTAACAAGATTCAGTCATTATAAAATGTTCATGATCGCGTTCAAATAATTTGTAACTATTTTTTTTCACCCAATACGTGATACTATATTTAGTGAGGTTTTGGCGACCGCGGCGCGCAACACCGTTCGAAATTGACGTTCGGTAACCAAATCGAGTATTGTATGGGACCGTCCCTCATTTTTATTGTTCGGTGATGGCATTCATTTCGCTCGAACGAGGCATCGTTTGAAATTTTTAGAAATTTCTAGAAATTCTGTAATGCCTACATCTTGCCGGCGGTGGTGAGCCTCATCGCTACGTTCGACGTTCGCGATGTTCGTTCACCCACAATATATGTGACGCTCACGCGTGTGCCAATGGGGCAGATATATTATGTGTCTTATGTGCTGTTCCGCAATGGGCACGGTATATAGGTATTGATAACCCGACGGGAAAATCGAATCAACACTATACGGTTAATTGAATTTGTACTGAAAATATAATATTGTTGTTTGTGACGGTTGATCGAAGAGAAAAAAAACAATACCCATGTATATTGTTATGTCCCGGTACCTATAGGTATTTCGGAAACTTGTTGGACACCGAATTTTTCTATTTGCTTATCTGTTTATTATGAAACCAATGATCGAAACGAAGTAAATAACTGTTCATTATTATTACATTTGTTGCGAAATCTTATAGAAACTGTGTTTCGAATATATTTTTTTTCAGATACCTACCTAAATAATATTTTTTAAATTTAACGTAATTGTTAAAATATAATATAAATTGAATATTTTCACGGTTCACATTACATATTTTTTTTAATGTATATGATAAATAACGAGGTCTTGCCTTAAACAATTTCAGGCACATTACTCATTACTCATTAGCTATAACCGCTTGCATCTAATCGTATTTTCGGTACCGATTACACCGATAAGACGATATTTAAGGATTATATTATATTCGATCCATGTCTCAAAATATTTTAGCCATTTTAGTCATCATGGGTATCAAACTCTTTTTATAAGCATCTGCCAAGAATATGTTTTTCATTTAGAGAACTGCAATGTATCAATATTAATGTGTGTGTAACTATATTAAAATTATATAGGTAATACAATTAAAATGTATACCTAATTAGGAATTAGTGTTTAAGAATAAATGCCTATATCATTTTAAAATAAATTAACACGAATTAAGTTAAAATATAAATAATAAATATAACATAATTATTGATTTCACATTATTCAAAGGTAATCTGAAAGTTAGTCGCTCATGGCGAGTCACAGTCACGGCTCACTATACTTAAACATGAGTAGTGAGTACACGACTGTTCTAAACGGTAAACTGTAAGCTAAGTGTAGCTCGGTGTTTATAATACCGTGGAAGTGTGATGTTATATACCTATAATTTACGGTTGGGGGATGGAGTGGCCGAGCGGACTAAGGCGTCGGTTGTGACGCGCACCGACGTCGGTTCGATCCCGGCCACGGATGGTATTTTTCTTTGGCAGTCACGGTGTCCGGAGAGAGAGGCCGCCATCCCCCACCCGGGCATGGCAGATACCTACGGGTGCCCACTAGAAAATTTTGTCAAACACAAAAACGTGTTCCTCCAACCGTTCCCCCCTGTACCAAAAACCCTAGAGTACCATCCTACAGCTAATGGCCTGTTTCCGGGCTTAAGACCAATAAAAAAAAAAATTTAATTTACAAACGTACACTGCAGAGAAATTAATGCCAAAACGTTTGTGTTAAGAAATTACTAGGGACCACCTTTGAAATCATACATCGGCCGATTTTGTATACAATAAATATTATATTTAAGTACTTACTGCAATCTTTTTTTTTTTTAAATAATTGACTTTATTTAAAAAAATACAATCTATACTACATTATGCACAATAAGTAATAATAATAATTTACAGACAGTTGACAGGTATATAAAAACATGAGGAGGAAATCACACATAAGTGACATCTCTTAAAGCAGTGGTGCGCAATCTTTTTTGATCCACGACCCCCCAAAATAATTTATTTTTAATACGACCCCCCCCCCTTCCTACCAACATTATGTAAGTGTGTAATTTAAATTTACTTAATAGTCTTAATGTATACACACATTTTATTCATATACATTAAATCGTTAATTTTAGAGCAGTTTTAATATTTCTTTAATTTAATTAATCAAAAACATGAAAAAAAAAATACAAAATTAGAGTTTTATAAAATCTAAAATTAAAAAATGTATCATTATAATGATAATCAAAAATTTTAATATTTTTAAAATTATAAAATTACTTTTTAATTATTTTAATGAGAGACCTGAGCTTGCATTGTAGACATGATTGATTCTATGTTTGGTTTGATATTTGTCGGTCGTTTAATTAAAAATTTATACATATCGTTTTAGTTAATATATTATAAAATATTAAAATATTAAAAATGTTAGTTTAAAATAATACAAAATACAAATAATTATTACAAGCTATACAAAATTATAAGCATTAATACGATCAACTCAAAGGCTCGTACATGACTATCGGACTATTTCATAATAACCGTAGATTAAATAAAATTACTGATTAAATTCAATTTAAAAATAACCCATATTCTGCGTGGTTCAATAGAACTTGTTATCGCAACATTAAGATATGACACAATGTCATAATATTACGATTGATACAGCCATCAACGGTACAAAATAATTTTACTTTGTATAAAACTATAAAATAATATACAAATACATAATATAAAACTTTTTTCATTTGGTGATTACTGGCGACCCCCAGGTTGCGTACCACTGTCTTAAAGTACTGCGATCTTAAAACAAAATAGTGGTACACACTACAGACTCATTGGTGTATTTAGAGTTTTGTCATGGAAGAGAATGTATTTTATTATAATAAACGGGTTTGAAACTCTTCAAAATTTTACAAATAATTACATAATTACAGTAACTTTAACCAGAGCTCAGAGAGTGACATGACAATAAGGTCAACCCATTTAATCGGGTTATACGAAATTGGTTTCGATAAAAATTACTTATCATTTTACAGTTGTTCGAATTGGTTCCCTTATGTACAAATTTGTAATCTTATAATCTTTATGGTATTTTATTAGGTTTTGCGATGTCTGGAAAAGTTTATAAATAAAATATATCTAGTACATTGCTGAAAAGGAAAATTTGAAAGTGAAATAGGTATAAAAAATTGAATAACTGCCAAATTTTGAACTTATAATTCGTCAAAAATGTATGTTGCAAATTCATATACAACATTATTATTTATTGTAACCCATCGACGTGAGACTTATTATAATACCGTATTATTGATATTATTATTCTATTATTATTAGCATTAACAAATACGTATATAGTAAATAATATATACTTGCTGTATATTGTATATAGACTCACTACCAACACTTTTAATCATATCATAAAGTCATATAGGTACCTATTTTAGACAGTTCTGTATAAATCGGGAAGGGGATTGTAGTTGGTCGAATACATCATAAATAAATTTGAAAAGTCAATTTAACATAGTTGTATTATCATTATGGAAGCTCGTTGGAACCACTTCGTGTGCCAACTGTAGGTAGTAGGGCAGTGCAACCTGTGCTACGTCGTAGTCGTCAATTCAATATTTTAATCTATTCATAAGCGTACAAGATTTTTCAGATAGTTAGGCTTAAGAGTTAGGATATTGCTATTTCAATTAAAGTTCCCTTAATTTTACACAATACACACGTATTGTATAAATGTAGAATGTCCTATGTTTTCAGAAAGTCTCAGAAAAAGTAAAGACCAAATTGGGCATTTCAGCATTAAGAGTATGATAATTCTTAATTTTATTATTGTTGTTTTTTGATATAATATTTATTATTCGTCGTCAAAACATAGTATAAAAAGCTCAACCACTATCCACACGCGTTTATTTTCTGCATTATAGAAATACTCATCTATGAACAAATATTTTCTAGAAGTGCAAAAAAACATAAAAAAAAAGGTCAAAGGGATCCAACTCCCTCCCTATAACCTCATCATTCGTAAACACGCAACGTACGTAGTAGTGTACTATACCCATAACATCGAAGCGGTTTTTTATTTTTTATCATATACCTATATTTATTTGTTACATTCGATTCGAACCAATAGCGCGTATATATGTAATATGTTCATGCAACCATGTACCATACTGCGTATATGATATGCTAGGGAAGGTACACACAGACACACACGAATAAATAAATAAATACATAAATGCGTATATATACTGGTAGACCGAAACCACACAACCCAGGGGCGCTATTTCTACAAAAACCCATGTCCCCAGTGAGTAGTCCCCACGCCAAGCCGAAACCAATATTATATATATTATTATACGCGTGCGTGTGTGTGTGTGGGTGGGAGTGAGAACGAGAAAGACAGAGAGGGAAAGAGACAGATACGTCACGCGGAGGTAATTTTAGAGAAACGTTAGACTTTATATATACACACCGTATAGTTATATAGATTAGACCTTTGAAACCAAAATCGGCACACGGGTCTTGTTCTCGACGCACCATGCTTAAACCGACACGCCGCAAGGACAGATTAAATATATATATATATATATATTATGTATACATGCATTTACGAGTATATATCGTAGCAATAATATTATTATTCCACCTTCTCTGACGAGTGTATCGTGCTTTTGAACGATCCAGTGAGCAATTCTCAATAAATCGAATCGTTATCGCATAGACATGTACACATAATATATATAAGGATATATATAATACTTATGAATTATGATAATAATAATTTATATTATTTTGTTGCGTCGAGTGGGACGGCCTATTATATTATATACCGTACAAATATACAATATACATACATAATATGTGCACAATCACAAGCACATATATTATACCAACGATACTTATATAATGTCGATATGATGAACGACGATGGGGAATATCACAGTTATTATAATATTATATTATATATTGTATAGGTATACTGTGCACCGCAATATATCTCTTTAGATAATCAAAATACAAGTATGTTCTTGTATTTTTCCACGATGACGTCAATTGAATATTATTGACGCATGATAGTAATATATATATATATTATACAGGATGATTCAGGGTTTCGTCGAAAATAATCTTATGTTAGTGAGTGAAATCGAAAACCTATTTTTGACATTTTTGAGGGCACTCGTTATAGCTATCTAATTGCATTTAAACATATTGCGATAGGTACACCTACTCTACGAACCATGAGAATATTGAACACCCACCCGTCTTCAGGAAATCTCAAAAATCGTGAGTCATATTAAAATAGGGATTTTGGAGAACAAAAAGTCTCAGGGGAATACATTTTTCATTAAAATAACAATTTAAGGACTATTCAATATAGTTATAATGCTACTATATAATTATAAGTACTCTTAGAAATACCGAATTTTCAAAACGCTAAATATATTTCGATTCCATTAACTAACATGAGTTAATTTTCGAAATGCATACGTAAAACCTGGGA